>JAEMWC010000348.1:152500-345000 GCA_016490735.1 Pachyseris speciosa
TTCCCCATCGAGGGCCTCTTAATCATCATACCTGTCAGTATCATAACAAAATCCCTAAAGAGGGCCCTTAAACAATAAGTAATAATTTTCCAGCATAGCCTTTGAATGACCTGGCTAGCACAAAAATAACTGAATCCCCAAAAGAGGGCCCCTGAGCGCTGAAACAACTACAAGTGCTAAAGATTACAATTAATGAGTCGGTACGCCCTGACTTAAGTATATATATATATATATATATATATATATATATATATATATATATATATATATATATAGACGGTTGAAAGCGCTTCCTGGGCCAACGAAAGATATATATATATATATATATATATATATATATATATATATATATATATATATATATATATATATATATATATATATATACTTAAGTCAGGGCGTACCGACTCATTAATTGTAATCTTTAGCACTTGTAGTTGTTTCAGCGCTCAGGGGCCCTCTTTTGGGGAAAACAAAGACGAATTTGTAAATTCTCAATCTTCTCAGCTAGGGGAAGACCACCTCCAAAGTTACGAGGCTGATTCCGTGCCAAAAAACACCAAACAGACCATGGCCAGTGGCGAAGTGCATGTAAGTTTTGCGGCTTCAATCCAAATACACTCAGTTCAACCAATTATGCAAAAATGTCAGTTTAAGCAATTGCACAATTACTTTCAACACTTAGAAATAGGTTAATCGAATGTTTCTTTCATGTCTTTTACAATTCTTCACACTGAACTCACAAGAGAAGATTTTGTAATTTTTAGTCAGCTTCTCGATGATGTAATTTCTTTGTGGGAACATAAAAGCCATTCAAGTTGTAAACGCTCGCTTTTTTGTTCTCAAGTTTTTTTTTTCAGTTTTTATTTCCTCAGTGTCCTCCAAAGTGATAATAATTGTAATAGAGTTTATGTTCTTGGGCATAACTATGTTTTGGGCCCTTCTCAGAGTCTCAGTCTGAGTTGGGCCCAAAACATATTTGTCACCGCGAGCATAAAATAATTGTCATTATTATTATTATTATTATTATTATTATTATTATTAAAAAATCGATTAATACAGTTTTCCCCATAGTTTGTAGCTTAATAATTTTGCAATTATTTATTATTTTGTAATATATTGGATGAATTGTTAAATATTGATTAAAGATTATTATGCATTAAAAAAAATTATTATTATTGTTGTTGTTGTTGTTATTAGTATTATCAGCGTGGTGAGGTACCGCAACTGCAAAAACGTATGCAAAATGTATGTGATTCTGCACGTTCATACACGTGCTTTGCTCTGTTTTCATACCGTTTCATTACCTTGAGTGTTTTTCGGGCTTTGAAGCAAGCATTTCTCGATTAAGTTGCCTGATAATATCTGCACAACGAACATCATAACACTGAAAGGTAATTATTCGTTTTGCTCTATTCTAAAGTTTTTGTAAGCCCTTTAGTAGTCAATTTAGCGCTATATATATAATGGTAAATGTTTATTATTATTATCACTTTGTCTGGTATTGCGGCGCATTTTGGGGACTAAAATAAACAATTGGCAGCTAAAATGTATAAGCCCGCTGAAATAAACCAATGAAAAGTGTGAATCAAATTATCGTACGATTTAAGCAGTATCCCCCACTCATCCCCTACTGATACCCTTACTGATCCCCCTACTGATCCCCTATAAAATTTACTGGAAAAAGTAAAACAACATAACATAAAATGATTGGAGGCTGAATCAAGTTCAAGGATTAATTCTGGCTTGCCTCAGAGTTCAAAGATGGCGGAAACTTGTTCCGAGGGGGGACCTACTTTCTGACTCGTTTCAATCATTTTTTATTTTGTTTTACTTTTTTCCAGTGAATATTATAGGGGATCAGTAGGGGGATCAGTAAGGGGATCATTGGGGGATCAGCAAATGGGGAATTAGTGTTTTGTCGAAGCCCCAAACATTCACACCCTGTTCAAGACTGCCGGTCCAGAAAGACACCCTGTTCGAAACGCTAACTAGTGAAATTGTGTACCCTTTTGGGCGGAACAGACCCGTTTACACCAAATAAGGCAGTCCCCCCCCCCCTCCAGGGGTGGTCTGGGCTCATTTGGGAGTGATCATGTAGGCTGGTGTTATGGGAAGACCTACATCAACACCACATTCTTGGTTGGGAGTACTTTGATACTCTTGGGCATATCAGGGATATGACATAGCAAGCAAGTATACCGGAAATAAAGTTGCTAGGGGTACCTATTGACGATCAAATGAACTTGAACATGTCAACAAGGTGACGAAAAGGAAATCGAAACAGGTCGGAGTATCGTTACGCCTCGTTACGTAATATAATACCAAAAGGCAGGCCAAACTCCTCTATCCTACCATTTCTGCTGCATTTCTGCTCCTCATTAGCCTGTTTCAGGCTCTCAGATGACTCAGATATTTGGGGCCAGTGAAGAAACAACGATCCAGAAGAACGCGTCCCCGCTAAATTTTCTTCGCTCGCTTTCGCACGGTCGCCCCAAATATCTGAGAGCCTGGAACAGGCAAGCTCCTCATCAGAGGCTATCAGACACGCGTAAGCTGGAGCGGGTGCAAGAAAAACCACTTCGAGCCATTTATTGCAATAGAAATTCAACTTATGATGATTTCTTAAAAATGGCCAGGGCCAAGCTTCCCAACTGCCCAACAGAAAATTCATTATTAGAAGAGATCGCGAAAACGTGCGAAGGTGATATGTCTATTGATGAGTGTGAGCGCGCGTTAAAGACTATGGAAAACAATAAGACTCCTGGAACGGATGGGCTCACCCCTGAATTTTACCGCTACTTTTGGAACTTACTAGGCTCGTTTATGGTAAGAAGCTTTAATTACGCCTTTCAAAATGGAACCCTTTCTATCTCTCAACGCCAAGGGATTATTTCTTTAATCCAGAAAAAGAAAAAGAATACCGAATATTTAAAGAATTGGCGACCTGTTTCATTACTGAATGTAGACTATAAAATAGCAACGAAAACTATTGCTCTGCGCTTGGAAAAGATCTTGCCACATTTAATTCATCCCAACCAATCCGGGTATGTTAAGGGAAGGTTCATTGGGGAAAGCATTAGGCTAATATCAGACACAATGCATTTCACTAAACAGAAGAATATCTCAGGGGTAGCTGTGTTTTTGGATTTCGAAAAGGCTTTCGACTCGATTGAGTGGGATTTCATTCATAACTGACTCGAAACGTTTAACTTCGGTCTTGACCTTCGTCAGTGGATAAAAGCGTTCTATAAAGATATCTCTAGTTGTGTTTTGAATAACGGATACGCCTCAAAACACTTTTATCTAGAACGTGGAGTGCGTTAAGGTTGCCCACTTTCCGGCACCCTATTCGTTATTGCTATTGAGTTACTTGCGCACAGTATTAAAGAGGTCAAACTCTCGCAGTATGCAGATGACACAACTGTACTTCTTTCTGATGTCCAATCAGTGTCAAACTTATTCGATTTATTGTCACTTTCCGAAAAGTGCTCCGGCCTGAAAATAAATCGAACAAAATCTGAAATGCTATGGCTTGGCTCCATGCGCCACAGGAAAGATGCACTCCTTGATCTCCAAATGAGCGGTGAGCCAGTTTACGCGCTTGGAGTGCATTTTACATACGATCTAGAAGTGTCTGAAAAGAAAAATGTTTTTGAAAAATTAGGATCGTTAAAGAAAACATTGCATATATGGTCCCAAAGAGACCTTACTATCTTTGGTAGGATAAATATAATTAAAACATTAGCACTTTCAAAACTCGTCTTTATCTGCAGCGTCATGGACACCCCTAAGGACTTCAGCAAAGAAGTAAATAAGATCACTTTTGATTTTATTTGGAATCACAAACCTGCCAAAATAAAAAAGACTACCCTGTTCAAGCAAAAAAACAGCTGGTGGCCTGGACATGAAGGACTTTTCTCTCTTTCATAAGGCGCTTAAGTTAAACTGGGTTAAACGGTTATGTTCTAATTCGGATGCTCCATGGCAGTACATACCAAAATTGCTCCTTGCCAGTGTTGGCGGAACTGAATTGTTTAAATGGAATTATGATTATAATCTCCTTGACCTAGACAACCATCTTCCGGCCTTCTACAAACAAATTGTTTTTTACTGGCAAAACATTGCAACAACCACGCCCATAAATAAAAATGAGGTGCTCTCACAGACAATCTGGAACAACCGATTTATAACTGTGAAAAGGAAAATGGTATACTTTCCTCACTGGTATCGTGCAGGAGTAAAACAAATATCGGACCTTTTTGACTCCTGTGAGGGCCGTTTCCTTCCGTTTAACTCTTTTTGCAATAAATTCAACGTAAAATGTAACTTTTTACAATATTGTAGCATTCTTTCTTCTATTCCCCAAACTTGGAAGAAACTATTGCAAGAAGGTTCTGAAAACCCAGTTACGCCTTCCACCTCAATTGGTTCACTGACATGCAAGACAATATATGGAATGCTGTTAAACTTTGAAGATCTACCTCCGCCCACTGCTGAGAAAAAACTTTTAGCGTGCGGCATCGAGATGAATGACTTAAAATAACATTTACCTCTTACCTTTCAAAGCCACAAAAGAAATTAAATTAACGATGTTCCAATATAAAATTATTCACCGAATTTTACCAACGAATAGCTTGTTGTTCAAAATGAAGAAAGTTGCCTCGCCCTCCTGCCCCTTTTGTCATTCTGAGTGTCAGACCATGTGGCATTTGTTTAAATATTGTACGCAGTCAACTTCATTTTGGACTAGGTTCCAGGAATGGTATTCAATCTCTAGTAACACGAAACTGCTTCTGTCAGAATTAGAAGTTATGTTTGGAATTACTCGCTGTCACACTTATTGTTTAGCCCTCAACCATCTCATTATTTTGGGTGAATATTTCTTATATGTCAACGCTTTAAATGCCATAACGCACCAATTTGAGGATTTCGTCTCACTTGTGCGTGAAAAAATAAATTTAGAGAAATACCTGGCAGTCATTTCTAATAAGGAGAAAGAATTCAAGAACAAATGGAAATTTTTTCTGTCTTTGTAATATTGTATTTTTTCCTTTCTATTCTTGGCGTTTGTAAGTAGTGCAAGTATAAATGGTAGTGTAGTGTAAGTATGTACGTAAATATCATATAACACATACAATATTATATAATACACTTAGCATTACAAGTTTAAATAATAAATAATAATAATAATAATAATAATAAGAAGAAGAAGAAGAAGAAGAAGAAGAAGAATTTAATCCAACAACAACAACTTTAATAATCACTGGCATGAAAAAATACAGATCATAAAAACGTTATTCTATGCTAATTTAGGATTCTATTACATGATTGCACCAAAATACTTCCTGTACTATTCAGTGTTTCTCAATGTTTCTATAATTTTTGACAACTTCTTAAACAATCTTAAATCTACAATATTTAATCTACTAAAATGCTAAAAAAAGAAAACCGAGCTGAACAATAATAATAATAATAATAATAAAGATAAAATCTCCTGTTGGTTTCTTTCATACGGATTTCCTCGCCATTTGCCTCCAATTAGTATCACTACTAAAAAAAATTTTCATTCATAATAATTATTATTCAATAAAACTTCACAGTAAGAGAGATTAAGAGAACTAAAAGAACGTTGAATATTTACATAATAATTACATTCAATTATTTAAATTTTACAACAAAAAGTAATTCGATAAACCATGAAACTATATTATACAGAAAAAAAGAAAAATGTATGTATAAAAATTATAGGACCTAGATTTTGGCAAGGCATCTATCTAATTCAAAGTCCGCTTCTTGAACATTACTTCTAATTGTTCTGTTAACTGTTCTTGACCCTCTAAGACAGAGTAGAGCCGACCTAAGGATGGAAAAGGAGACTTTAGAACGTATCCAAGAGACGGTGGTGGCATAGTACTCTCCTTTCCTCGCTGCGACTAGCTCTGCCAGCCTGTCATGGTCTCTCTTGCACCCTTCTTCCATGCCGCCTGTTGTTGTAAAGACTAATGGTGTAAATGTTCCCTGTTCCACGTCCATCACTCTCTGCGTATACAATCTCTTCTTGTCGTTCTCGTGCTGCTTGTACAAGAATAAGAATAAGAATAAGAATAATCAATTTATCAGTTAATCATGACTGGCGACCGACAGGCTTTCATTTTATTTTTTTTTTCTCTTTTCTCCTTCTTCTTTTATTGTGTAAACTTAGTCTTATGGGTGTAAAATATGATTGGTGACTTTTTATTGAATGTTGTAAATTAAAAAAAAAGCAGATAGTAAAAAAAAAAATGCAGGAGACGGCCCAGGGAGGTGTCCGCAGCCGTCTCTTTTGTAAGGAGGGACAAGGAAATGGTGCCCAGCTTGCGCTTACCTACGCTAACTCTGCAATGTCGGGGAAGCTGGGTGATCTGAGAGAGACAACGCTCACCGGTGCAGGATTGGGAAGGGTGTCTTGAGGTGGTGTCGGCGGCGCAATTACTCTTGCCGGGCAGGTGTCTGATCTCGAACCGCTACGGGAGAGTGAGCTGTTTGAGGCGAAACAAGCGCGTATTGGTTATCTCATCTGGAGTGCGGTAGCTGACGATCGTAATGAGCGGTTGGTGATCGGTGACTATAACGAGGTTGTCGCAGCCTTGTGTAAAGTATCGCGTCTCTAAGCCCCAGGCCACGGCGAGGGATTCTCGTTCGATAGCTGCGTAGCGCTGCTCCGCAGCGGACAAGAAGCGAGAACCGGCCAGTGTGATTCTCCATCCCCCGGGGCAACAGTCTGGAACGCTGGAGAGGCAACTGTAATGTTGCTGAAAGAGGAAGTAGCCGATACTACGCATGGACCAGTAGGGTGAAGGCAGGTACGCCTCTGTATGTGGAAGATTTCCACTCCCCGGTGGATAGCTACGACGATGGCTTCTTTGGATGCCTGGAACGCTTTTTCGAACTCAGGGGACCACGAGAATTTGCAGCGGGGGGCTGAGAAACGGCTTGAAAGGTGCCATCAGGTCGCTCAGCTGGGCGTAGTTAGAAACCTGGTTGACCAGGCCAAACCAAATCATGATATATGTGGTGCTGGTACGGGGAGTCTCTGATGGCGTCGATGTATTTTTTTAGTGATTCGATAGTGCTGTCCGACACTCTAAATCGAGCGAAGTCTACGCTCCTCTCCGCGAACTGACACTTATCATGGTTGAGCACTATCCCCGCCTGGCCGACATGGGTAAGGAAGTCAAAGGTCCTCCACCAGTGTTGTTCTAGGTCGCTGTCGTAGTGGACTGTGTCGTCGACACAGCGATCTTTGAGCTCAAACTCAGCTAGGACGGCACCAAGACGGCGATTGTATCCGTCCCCCGATGACAGGAAGCCTTGAGGTGCCCTCGTGTAGCGCCAACGGCCAAATGGCGTGTTGAAGGTTGTCAAGTGGCGGTCAGACGCACTGAAAGGGCCGCTGTGATAGCCGCTCTAGGCATCTGATACGGTCTCCCAAGTATCCTTGGGGATGCGGCAGGCAAGTTGAAAGGGTGACTCCATAGCAAAAGTCTCCCGTTGACACAACTTGTTTAGTGGCGAGTGGTCTACTATGCGGCGGGAAAATCGTCGTGCTTTCGTGTGATCACCATCCTATTATACCACGCAACGGGTTCGCTGTACGGCACACGCTCGATAACGCCGAGAGCTTCGTCGCGGAGGAGGTCGTCGTACACTCGTTGCGGTCAGTGGATTGTTATGTTGGCCGGTGTGTGGCAAGCCTTGGGTGTGGCCGCTGGGCCAACATGTATCTCTATATGTGGACCCTCCATGCATGGTAGCGCTCGATGGGGGAAAGTGTTGAATGTGGGTGAGGCATGCCTGTCGAGAAGCCAAGTTTTCATCATTGTGTTGTTCTCGTGACTACAGGGGAACGGCAGTTCGGAGGGGAGTGGCGGTGCTGCTCCTCGCTGGGACACGAGGACGTGGCGTCATGGGTGGCTGTGGGTGCTGGAAAGCGTTCGTTGAGGGCCCGCGTGGCGTTGATTGCGTGCGAGGCGCATGAATCGTTCGGCTGTTCGCCAGGGCGCTCTCGCTCTCTCTCTCTCTCTCTCTCTCTCTCTCTCTCTCTCTCTCTCTCTCTCTCTCTCTCTCTCTCTCTCTCTCTCTCTCTCTCTCTCTCTCTCTTTCTCTCTCTCTCTCTCAAGTGGGGCGACATTGGAGACGCCAAGGGACTAGAAGGTGAGCGGCAGAAGTCCAAGGTTTAGTAGCGAGTCGTAAGACAGGTACACATCCTTGACAGAGCTGCTCACATAAACCATAGAGCAACAATAAAGCAGTGTTTTTTTAGAAATGTCCCAGTAAACTATCATGGCCACATTATCTTGTCGATATTTATACTCATTTTGAGCTAGTTTACTGCACTCCTATATTAGATGGTCTACGGACTCCTCCTTTACTCCACACATTCTGCAGAGGGGTGAGATATCTTGTTTTTCTACGTGCGCTTTAACGGCGTTTGTTCTGAGCGCCTGGTGTTGGGGAGCTGTGATAAGCCTTCCGGCGTTTTCTTACGATCACCTTTTTGCATCCAGTTCCACGATGTTTTATCTATTACATCCTCCGTTTGCCGTAGGATTTGACCGTGAAGGGGTTTACTCTTCCAACTTTCCAGGCGTTCTTTGTAGGTTCTGTTCTTGACTTCCTTGGGGCTTTGAAATTCACAACTTCCTAGTACGCCCTCAGTTTACTGTTTCCAGAAGTCGTTTTTTGCTATTCTGGACATAACCCGATAGACCAATTTCCTCCAACCGTACACAGTCTTCCACCCCATTAATCCACGGCCCCCATATTCTCTCGGTAAATATAGGCGGTCTACATCTTCACGTGGATGCAGCATACCACAGATAGTCATCAGTTTCCTCGTTTTCCGATCTACATTCTGTAATTCCAACTTAGTCCATCTGACAACTCCAGCTCCATATCGCGTCAGTGATACTGTTAGTTGCTAGGATTGTGTTCCTTCCAATCAACTTTGACTTTTACTGTTATTACTATAATAATCCATTGTATTCGAGTCCAAGCATTGGACCGAAGACGTTACAGGGGAAAAAGTTATTTAAGCGACAGTACTTTCATTAGTATGTGGGCTGTTCCAAGAAGTGTGACTTTCTGGATTTCATTGGTGCTGATGTTACCTGAGATTCTACTAGTGACCTTGTCTAGTCCCTTCTTAATTAGCTCTAGGACTCCAACTTCCACTGGTATTGTTTCCGTTTTAATATCCCACATCTTATTGCTTTCGATTTCTAAATCTCTGTACTTGGACAGCTTCTATGTGAATTTTGCCGAGGTGTTTCTTTCAGATGGAACTAATATGTCAACAAGAGGCCATAATGGCCTTCACTCGGCCTTCCAAGAGGCGATCGGAATTTCTTTCAATATCTTATTTTAGATATAGCATCCGTATTTTGATCATGTACAGATAAATGCACAAATGTCAATAAATTGAGATATTGTAGAAAATAGTAAATAATCGACCTGTCAAAGTCTCAGGGATATCACGTACTTGAGTGATTCACACGCTAAAACCCAATTTCTTAAGTTTAGGACAAAAAGTTTTTGTTTCTCATTTTTCAGGTCTTAATTTCAGAAATTTTCTTAATTTAGTTAATTTCATTGAAAATAAGAAAAATCCAGAACTTCACTTGTTTGAAGTTTTTTCTTGATTTCCAATTAAATAACTTTCTGTTCTTAATATAAGACCTTTGACTCAGAAAAGTATTTCTGAATCTTGATAATGCGTCCGCTCCCACACTGACTTCTGGTTATACAATGCAAGCAATGTGTTTCAAGGGTTGGTGACTGTTGACGGCATATCAGCGTTAGACGAACTGCAGCGGCAAAGGAAAATACAGAGCCAACAAGCAGACATGGAAGACATTTTGTTGTTTACAGAGCTTACCCTACAAAACCTGTGCATATCATTTTTCACGCTGTGAAAAAAATTATCACAGCCGGCTGTTTTCCGCGCTTCGTTCAGTTTCTTGCTTGCAAAAATATTTTCACGTTAAGCTTGCACAGGAGCCCATGAATAGGAGCCTCCACATGCACTGTTTCCTTGAGTCAACGTTTGCGCGTATATTTCTATTTTTAGAACGGCTTTTTCTGCAGGAGGCTCCAATTTAGTCCAATAAATTCCGCACACAAGCATCCGTAAAAAAATTGTGGCCAAAGGTGGGGAGCGCGTTGTCCCGATCCTTCTCTTGGGCGTTCTAAACAGTGCGTGCGAATTTAGAAACCCGCAGCGTTCTAAAAATAGAAAAGATACGCGCAAAGGTTGACTTAAAGGGCTTGTATGGAGAGTGAAGCTCCTATTCATGGGCTCATGGATATTTACCGATCGAAGTTGTATGAGCTAATTTGCGTTACACTAGAACTCTCCGGAGGGAATCGTTTGTTGGTTTGTGGTTTATATAATCCACCCAAGCACAGTTACTCGGACGCCGACCTTATGGTTATGTGAATAATTTTACCGAGAACATCTTGGAAAAACATCCGAATACTATTATTGTGTGTGGCGGTGACATGAACCGCTTGGAAATTAGTCGCCTTGAAGAATTGACTGGTTGGAATGCCTTAGTTGATTTCCCTACTCGTAGGAATGCGCGTCTTGACAATTGCTTGACCAACAGATCAGACCTTTTTTCTAAGTGTCTGCCTGTCAATAATGTTAATAAAGACTGATCATACTGAGATCATTCTATCGGCGGGTATTATTTGGCGTAAGATTAAGGTCCGTGACTGCAGAGCTCACCGCAAGGAAAGTCTTTACAAGGCACTCGACGAGGAAGACTGGAACGACGTTTTTAATTCCAACAATATCGATGAGGCTATGAATCATTTTCACTTTGGTTGCAGTTTTTAACCATTTGGGTGAAAGTTTCTTTTTCTGCTTTTTACTTTTCAGAATATCAGCGTTGGACAACGTTTGTGGATGAGAAATAAACTCCGTGGTTAATTTTTAATCTTGGATTAGGGTTAAAGTGCACATGACACAAAAATTTTCATTAGCTTGTTCGAAAGAGCTTTCATAATGATGAAGAACGGCGTTCATTTTATTGTGATAGCAGTCTTGGTTGCCGACTTATTCAAGATTTTGATTTATGCAAATTACAGGACTTGTGATGTCACAAGGTGGACACAAAACGAACCTAAATCACAAAATATGGAATATCTGTGCAAATACTAAGTCTACAGGGTTGAAATTTTCCAGGGTTGATGCGCTGCCAGAACTACACATTGTGATAGTGATTATGATGTCACCATAGCAACATTTTTTTTAAATAACAATTTATTTATTAAACATCATTTAACATCACATTACAATAAACTTTACAATAACAGGGCGGCAAATAAAAAGGAGGCGAAACAGTAAAAAAAGAAAAAATAAGTAAATAAATAAATAAATGAACAAACAAGCAAAAAAAAAAGCGAACTACGAATGTTCAACATATTAACAACAACAAAGCAGAACAAATAGAAAAATGTTTTCTAAATTACTATAAATCCAACACTAATCAGAAATGCACAGCGTGGTCCACTTATTTCTGTATTTGTTAAGATTTCCGTTTGTTATTGCGATTTCTCTTTCGCACTGGATTTTAATTTCCAGGAGAACAATGAAAACTTCCAGCTCTGGGGTCTCAAACTTGTTTCTAGCTAAGTAAACGTAATATCTAGCAATTAAGAGATAATGGTTAAAAGTATGAAAGCTGTTAGATTCAGGTTTGTATCCATAAAGAACTTCCGTTGAATTGGGATTTATGTTTTCAGAACGTTTACGATTCCACCAATCTATGACTTTTTCCCAAAAACCTTTTACCGCAGGACACTCGTAAAAAATATGACTAATAGTTTCACGAGGAGCATCACATTGTTCGCATTTTGGAGAAGATTTAACATTCATTTTCCAAAGGCGTTGATTGGTCGGAAGAATATTGTGGATGAGTTTGAACTGAAAACTTCTTAGCTTATTTTCAATGGTGATTTTGAATGGAAGCTCATATACGGCACTAGGAGTGAATGTTTGTTCTCTTAAATAGGATTCAATTAATGGAGGGCAGAAAGATTTCTCAGCAAACATTAGTCGAGCATATTTTGCTGAAGCATTTCCAACGGTTAGTTGTGTTACCTTTGGTTCGTTGGTGTGTTCCTGATTGCCATGTAAGATAGCATTTTTCCAATCTTTAGGAATCGCGGCCAAAAGGCCACCGTAATCAAGAAAGGTACCACGAATGTGAAAAGTATCTTTAAGCTCTTGGAAAGAGAGGAAGTTATCGTGAACATTGAGGATATCTTTAATTCTTAAAATGCCTTTGCTAATCCATGCTTTATAAAAAACCGTCTTTCCGCCGATCTTAATAAAGCGGTTATTCCAAAGTATTTCCTCTTTAATTTCATTAACACTAAGGGGTACCTTGGAATTAAGGATCTGCCAGACCGTTAAAATGTTCCTATAAAAGAGGGGGAGACCCTCTAGATCTAAGAATTTCAAATCGTAATTACACTGAAACAAAAAAGAGCCTCCGAATTTTTCAAGATGAGAATCAAGAAGCGCGCACCAATGATGACCATCCGATGAACAATAGCGATTTACCCAGGCAGCTTTAAGAGATTTTTCTACGTCCGCGAAATTGACCATATTAAGGCCACCTTTGGAGATTGGGCCTGTCAGTGTGTTTCTTTTGATTTTATCCGGCTTAAAGTTCCATATGAAAGGGAAAATGACCTTATTAACTTCTTTAGCAAAATCGGTCGGAGTATCAAGTACAGAGCAATTATAAACAAGTTTAGACAGTGCTAATGTTTTGACAATAGCAATTCGCCCCAGGATTGACAAGCGCCGACCCGACCAAAGATTTAACACCTTTTTCATTTTAACAAGCCGTTCATCAAAGTTGATTTTCTCGCCGACGTGCGTTTCATAAGCGAAAACTACGCCGAGGGAGGAGACGTATTGCTTCGGCCAAGAGATTCCAAAAGGCTCGTCATTACCTAATCTGTTTTTCCACAATCCCAGCCACAGCCCTTCAGTTTTCGACTTATTTATTCTCAGACCGGATAGCGTACTGAATCGATCAAGCAAAGCGAAAAGGGCTACTGCGGACGAGTCGTCATGAATAAAAGTAGTGGTATCATCAGCATATAGGCTGACTTTAGATTCTTTGTTTCCGTTTTTAAGACCTTTGATCGATTTGCTTGTTCTGATCTGAATAGCAAGAGGCGCTACGGCAAGAATAAAAAGCATCCCGGAAAGTGGGCACCCTTGTCTCACTCCCCTTTTTAGGGGGATGAATTCCGAAGCGTGTCCATTGTTTACAATGCAGCTAGAGATATTATGATAAAATGTGTGGACCCAGTTACGAAAGCTTGGGCCAAAGTTCATTTCCTCTAACACCCGGAAGAGGTAGTCCCATTCTAACGAGTCAAACGCTTTTTCAAAATCCAGAAAGAAAATCATTCCTTGGTCATTTTCATGTTGTGCGATAATATCAGAAATAAGACGGATGTTTTCGCCAATGAATCTGCCCTTAATATATCCTGTTTGATCACTTCCTATAAGAAGCGGAAGAACTTTCTCTAGCCGTTTAGCAATGCATTTAGTAGCAATTTTGTAATCTGTATTTAAAAGCGAAATGGGACGCCAATTTTTCAGGGACAATAGGTCCTTATCCTTTTTTGGGATTAGCGAAATAATTCCTTGTCTCTGAGAGATGGAAAGTTCTCCTTGTAGAGCCCCGTGATTGAGACAGTCAATCAAAGGGCAAGAAATCTCCTTCCAAAAACAGAGATAGAATTCTGCTGTTAGACCGTCTGTTCCGGGGGTCTTGTTACGTTGAAAAGCTTTAATGGCAGATAAGCATTCAGCTTCAGTAATGGAACCTTCACAAAGGTTTTGTGAGACATCGTCTAGTCTTGGTAAAGGTCCAGAATTAAGAAAGTTTGATAGCTGGTCAGGGGAGGGTTGGCCTTGGGAAGTATATAATTGTTGGTAGTAATTCTTCATTTCATTCAAGATAGTTTTCGAGTCTTCTATTGTAGACCCCGCCGAGGATTTCAATTTTTTAATGTGACTTTTATTGTAACTTCTTTTCGAAAGATTGAGAAAATAGTTATTACATTTTTCTCCTGATTCATACCATCGAGCTCGGCTTCTGACAATGCAACCTCTGGTTTTCTCCTCGGCCATTTGATCTAATTTAATTTTTATCTTTTTTGCCTCGTTCGCTAGAGGACTTCCTTCTGGAGCAGCATCAATACGAGCATTTAAATCTTGGAGTTTTCGGAGAAATTCGAATTCCATATCTCTTTTTTCCTTAGCTTTTCTTTTAGCAAATCGAATGGAGAAGATCCTTATTTGCATTTTTATCATTTCCCAAAAAAGCCTTTTATCAGTAACTTCCCTGTACTTTTCTTTAGCATTTAGGATTAAAAACTTCAATTTTGTAACGAATTCTTCATTCTCAAGCAGAGAATTATTAAACTTCCAAAACCCTGGTCCTCTAGGTACGCCTTGATCTTCTGGTGTCAACAAGATGGTGACAGGCGAGTGATCTGAGTCATAATAAGCGCTGATATCCGTTTCAGTAACGCGCGTCAGTAATTGTTTCGAAATTAGCCAGAAATCTAGTCGACATTTAATCTTTCCTGAGCCATTTGCCCAAGAATAACGCTTCTTATTCGAGTGTTGAGTTCTCCAGACGTCGACTAAGTCAAAGCTGTTACAAAGTTCCTGGATTGCTTGTATGGTCTTTTTCTTATGGAGTATGTCCCTACCACCTACTTTATCGACCTCTGTCAAAGGGCAGTTAAAGTCACCGCCTAGTAAAATGTTGTTAGTACTACTGCGGCGAATAGGATCGATGATTTTATCAAAAAAGTTAACTTGCTGGTTTTGGTCATTGGGAGCATAAATATTAACTAGACACAAATTATCTTGATCAATATTCATGTTCGCGACAAGAAAACGTCCATTTTTGTCCACAGTGATTTCCAGAATATCAACGTTTAGGGAAGACTTAAACAAAATCATTACGCCCTTACTGTGTTTGGAACCATGCGCAAACAGGATTTCACCACCCCATTCTGCCCGCCACACATCCTCCAAGCTAGGATCACTATAGGTTTCTTGTAAGAAAATTATATCAAATCTATTCAGATGTAGCCACCGAAAGAGCTTCCTCCGTTTAATTGATTTATTGAGGCCCCTTATATTCAGCGAAACCGCATTAAGGCACATATGTTTCTGATATCTTTAGGCATTCATTTTCTTGTTTATATGTGATCCACACTGTGCAAATCGTGATAGTGTTTTGCTCAAGAAAAAGTTGCCGTTTAGTATTTTGGCGCATGCAAATTACAATGCACAAAGGTGAAAAGCAGTTACAAAATAAAAGACAAAACATCAAAAGCGAAATACTTTGACAAAAAATTCTAGCACATGTAACAAAATGCACATAAATTAAGCTGTAGAACAGCTTATTGTATAGGAAGGTTAATGCAAAGATGCAAGGCAGCATTCAATCGCGATTATAGACAAAGCGACGCCCTCCTACCATTCTCTCCGCTAATTAAATATCAAAATGTAAATTTTGGACTGAAAAAAGTAGCAAGGTGTAAGGCAAGAAAGTGAATAATTTAAATAGTATTGAAAAGAGGTGTTTCCTATTTTGGGGAGCAAATTAGCATCGGGGTTTAGTAACCGAAGAAAAAGACTAAATTAGCTAATTTTAGTAAGATCTCCTTCAGCGTGTATTATTTTTGGCTGTTCTTCCTGTCACCATAGCAACATACTCGTTACCAGACCTCTACCTTCAAAAATGAAAAATGCCTTATTTATTGCTTCAGAGTCTAACAGACTTTCTTATACTTGTGCTGTGTAATGTCCACATTCGTTCACACCCA
This sequence comes from Pachyseris speciosa, assembly GCA_016490735.1. Taxonomy (NCBI): domain Eukaryota; kingdom Metazoa; phylum Cnidaria; class Anthozoa; order Scleractinia; family Pachyseridae; genus Pachyseris; species Pachyseris speciosa. The sequence continues at coordinate 168,422 of JAEMWC010000348.1, forward strand.
CTGAATGAACATCAAGAGCAAATAGCACTTCTTGGCGAGGGAAACTCTGATTTTATCCTTTGGATGGAGAGGGCCTGGAGTCCATTGTGTTGGCATGGAAATGTCACAGTGGACCATATCATGGAACTTTGTGATGATTATAACAACTGTAAAATGTTTCAGTTCTATACAGAAAAAGTCTTCAGAGGTATTCCATTTTTTGTGATTTTGCATCATTTTGTGTCCATCTTGTGACGTCACAAGTCCTCTAATTTGCGTAAATCAAAATCTTGAATAACCCGCCAAGCAAGAGTGCTATCACAATAAAATAAACGCTTTTCTTCATCATTTTCAAAGCTCTTTTCATCGGTTTTTGAACAACCGGGTCCAGTACTTCTTAACCATTGATTTGTTTTCCGTTGATCTACATCTGCGTCTTTCAAACGTTTAGGGCACTTCTCGTGTATCATCTGTTCCTCCCAAGATTCTTGTAGTTAATTTTTTGTTGGCCATGGTCTTTTTCCATTTTCTTTACTCGTTTCGCGTAAGCGGTTACCACCTCAGTTTCATCTTTTAAGATTTCTGGTATACTAAACTCTTTTGCCGCTTTTTTCTTAACAGAATAAATTTTCTCTCTCTGCTCGTGGTATTTACTATTTGGAGAAGTGGGTCATCGTTTCTTGTCAAGTATGCATTCAGCCCTATGGTAGTGGTTTTAAGGGACAATTCGAGCTGGACAAGGCCGTGTCCTCCAGATGTTTTTGGAAGGTAGAGCCTCTCAACGTCTGATTTGGGATGATGCATCTTTGCGGTGGTCAGCATCTTTCTTGTTTTAGCATCCATTCTTCTTATATCGTTCAGTTTCCAGCTGATGATGTTGAAGCTGTATGTTACAACAAGAATAGCTAAGGTGTTGATGCTTCAAATTTAACTGCGTTAAGTTATTATTATTATTATTATTATTATTATTATTATTATTATAACATTATTTGTATAGCGCTTTATACAAAAGTTCTACTACTACTACTACTACTACTACTACTACTACTACTACTACTACTACTACTACTACTACTACTACTACTAATAATAATAATAATAATAATAAGGCAATCATTGTGGATATTGCGTCACCAAAGCAATCATTGTGAATATTGCGTCACCATGGGACCACAGGGTGCATGAGAAGGAAGGAGAGAAAGTTGAGAAATATCAGGATCTAAAGAGAGAAATTAAGAATTTATGGCGGGTGAGACACGTAGAAGTGGTACCGATAGTTGTTGGTGCACTTGGAGGAGTAAGCAAAAGGTTAGATGGATGGCTTGCGAAACTAGGAATTGCTATCAAGACAGGACTCCTGCAGAAAACAGCCTTGATAGGAACAGTAAGGATTCTGAGAAAGGTTCTTGAAAATTAAACAAGAAGGACCTTTGGCCATTGGCTATGGCTTGCTTCTTTGGGGTAAATGCGGCATAACATATGCCAGAGCGTAAGCGTTATGAGAAGATGATAATAATAATAATAATATAATAATAATAATAATAATAATAATAATATTATTATTATTATTATTATTATTATTATTATTATATTATTATTATTATTATTATTATTGGGGGTTTACCTAAAACATGGAATCCGGAATCCGGAATATGAAATATAGAATATGGAATACGGAATACGGAATACGGAAAGTTGTTTGGCTTTGGCGTAATGTATTGGTAAAGAAAAGTAAGATGTGCCTTTTCTATTTAGTTTTCCTTTTCCTGTGCAACTTGGCGCATGGTGACTTGCTCGTGAGTAGTGATCATTCTCATGTCTTTGGAAGAGGTAGGGGCGATAGATGTGTACAAATTGTGGCATTTTGACAGGTACAAAACATCATGTGAAGCGAAAACTTTGTATGATAGTAGCACATGATTATTTCATCACACGGAAATGAGATATTGTCTTCTGCATAATCGAGTATATAATAGAGCAAAATCTTGGACAAAAGTCAGAAATTTCTCAAACAATTTTAATGAGATAATCGGTTTACATTAAATTACTTTCCTATTGTCTTAGCTTTAACACTTAACTTATTCGTATTATGTTCACGGACCCTTCACGAGAATTACTATCTTCATGCACTAAGTGTCATGTAATTTCAACTCTTTATTCACGGAAGTCAGCTCAAACGGGAGAAAGACTTTAAAAAGGTATTGTGCGGTATATTATTTTTCATTGAGGAAAGCGACTCAAAGGGTGATTCAGGGAAGGTAATATAAGGATTAAATGGGGTCTGGACATATAATTGTATGGACATACAATTGTGCGGGGTCTTTTTTTAACCTGATTTGTCACTATTTTATACTACTGTACCAGATATTAAATGGAATAATGCGAGTAACGATTTTTTACGTGATTTCTTGATTTTATAGGGACAGTAAATATATATTTGGTTCTGAGTAAACCTATTTGGCCTCTTACTACTTTAACAACATAAATCGTGGCATCTTAGATTGATACCTCTGCGTTGATGTAAGACGTAAAGAATATGATGACAATTGAAAAAGAGTTTTGTTCTTTTTGTATTTTTATTTTTGCTACAATCCAACCGTATCTGTATTCCCGAATAGGGTATTTTTTTTATGTCTGATTTCTTAACTTACCTCCCTCTCGTCGTCGCTGTCACTCGACATCTTTACGAAAGAGGCATGGTAAAAATAGCACTCAAAGACATCTTTTCTTACAGGACGGTTGACGACAGTGAAACGTTTTTGGCCAGCTAAATAGCTTGATTGGCATTATGTTACATACCCTTCGCACTCTTCATTGAAAAAGAGAAAGAGAAGGCGCTTTGAAAAAAAATTGATTTCAATATGCTAGAAAAGGACAGTATATAGATATTTGTCGTTCCGCGTGGCTTACCGGCAGGGGTCAGGCGATTTATTAAGAGAAAAACTAAAAGTTTCTAAAACGCTGCCTTAGAATAAATGCCATAGGCCTAATTGCAGCAAATCTAGGCTGTTTAAAAAATTTCAGTGACTTTATATTGTTTTCAAGGGCTATATGAAAATTACAGTGTAATTTGTTGAGTTCATTATTTCTCAAGTGATTTTAACCTTTGTGGACATTTTTTCTACCTTACCAAATTCCAGATTCCGCATTCCGTATTCCGTATTCCACATTCTGGATTTGGATTTCGTATTCCGTATTCCGTATTCCGTATTCCGTATTCCGTATTCCGTATTCCGTATTCCGAATTCCAGATTCCGGATCCCGATTCCGGATTCGGGATTCCAGAGTTTAGGTAAACCCCCATTAGTACTGATTAGTCAAGGATTTGTTATTTTAAATATATATGTATCTTAGCGCTTCCGAGTCGGTCCACATGGTATTAAGAATTTAATGGCGCCGAAACCAATTGTAGAATTAACACATGTTAGGTATCCTACTGATGAACAGTTATCACAGTCAGATATTTTCAAAAGTAACATTTATTTTCGGCCTGTCACCTTTAAATTTTATATTCACTGCCGGGTATTGTTCTACATTTCGCACTGAGTTTTCCGCCAATTTTTCAGAAATAAAGTGTATATTTGGCACTGGCTATCCTTTACTTACTGGGTCCGCGGTACTCCTTACCCTCCCTACCCATATCACATTCTCAAAAATGTTATTTTCATTGGTTGAATTGAATGACGTGCAGTTTTCAACCAATCGGTTTTCCGGCGAGAGTGCGACAATTTCTGGAGGTTTGCAATATGGAGGAGTAATGGCGTTTTCCGCCCAGACAGATCATGGGCAATGTGAACGAAAGGAAGCAGTATTGTGTGGAATTTATAGAGAAACATCAAAAGAAAGGACTAAGGTTCGTTCCTGCTTCGTAACTTTTTCACGGCGCTATAATTTGCATTTTACGTACTGTTTTTCTTCATAAAGTTTACGAGGAAGAGATACAAGCTTAGTTCGCGTTCGATGCTTTAACATCCAAACGCATTGGTTATTTTTTGTACTCGTTTATAGCTATTCTCGTATTTTGTAAATCAGCAATATATAATGTTCCTTACATCAAGTTATTTTACCTTCTTTTTGGAATAAATACTAGTTTGTCCCGAATCCCGCTGCCAAGCCGTTTGTACCTTCCCAATTGAATTCAGCATTGGGTCGCTCTGTAAACAGGACATGGTCAGCTATCGAACGACAACATTCTAAAGTAAGTGTGCCATGTATTAGTATCGTTTCTAACTAGACATGAAACTCCTGTTTTTGGAGAAAATATGAAAGCATCGTCAGTCGCAAGGAGGTGTCGAGGGTTCGGGTCAGCGCGTTGATAGCACAGTATTGGACGGCGTTTGTAATGCAATGAGAGACGGCACATAAACTCTCCTTACAACCCTAATACAGAAATTTAGAGCCTGGTTTTTCATTTTCATTTTCCTAAGATGAACACAAGTTTTAGATACACCGCTCTCTTTATATTATCCTATATCGAAGATGTAACTTTTGGCAATTTTCTGCTTGCCAACAGTTTCGAAATGAGCTTAATAAGCTGCTAGCACAATAAAATCTTTGAATCAACTCTAGCAGCGTTCAAGATCAAGCTTGTTTATTTTAAGCCTGGATATTCTGGAAGATATTTTAGGTTTTGTTTTTCGTTTGCGATGTGAGCTGTTCGATCTATTGACTGAATTTAAAATCTAAAGAAAGTTTCGAACTATGCCGCGGAGAGATGTGTTATTTTGCTGTTTATGCTGCCCAAGTAGGATGGATTTGCCCTAAGACCGAGTTTATTGGACCATTTGAATCACGTTACTCAACTTTCACTGTAGTGTTTTTTTTTGCGCCAGTAAATTTATCGTTTTTGTGGACCGAATTTAAAATAATATCTCACATTTTTCGCACTGTTCAATCGGCGAACCTCAAAGCGAAAGGGATCTATTGTAAATATCACACCGCTTTCGGAAATAGAGGTGGTTCGTATAAATAAATCTCATTTTGATTTCATTTTATTTACTTTCCGAGAATTTCTTTCGTTTCTTTACCACGGAGTATTGGTGGCTTAAAGTTTTCAGCGTTTCGAACCCTCGCAAAAGCACACAAAGCCTGAGATTACAGCATGAGTTAGGAACTTGTAATCACATACGATAGTTTTAACTAACTTCAGCCAGTTCCATTTCGAATTTATTGCCTTCTCGTCTTTATTCTTTCTAATTGAATCAACATCTATGGGTTATGTTAATTTTGGTTTCTTCATTCACTTTTCCAATTTGTTTTTTTTTGGCAGTGGTTACATGTATATGAGTTCACGTTCTTCCGTACTTTTTAAGGCAGAAGTGGCATGAAGTTGTATGATGTGACCTGGTGCAAATCACATTACACGAACACTCTTAGTCTTTGTTGTCAGCTACCATAGAAACAGTTTATATTCAAATTTAGTATAAATCTACTAGAGTTCTATCACGAATGCTGCTCTCTGATTGGCTACGCTACTCACTATCTATAAATTTCTGTGATAGTGAGTAGCGGTTGTCAGACAAATGGCGGCCGCTTCTTCGCGTTTTCAAAGTGTCTGCGAGGAGGATTTAGACAATTTACTTGTTTAGTTTTGAACGACTAGTAGATTTTATGCTAAAACAATTACTGATTATTCGCTCTCGATTTCTATGCGTGATAGCTGATTCGGGCTGCACCCTCATCAGCTATTACGTGATAGAAATCTCGAGCTCATAATCTAATTGTTAAATAGCCACAAATGAAATGCAGTTCAGTCACTTTAAGTACCATTACGTATATGAAAGTAAAGAGTTCATAATTGGAGTGCATGAGGTGAAGTTGATATTTGTTGCTGCAAACGTTGGGAGTCCTGAGTTCGGTCAGTATAAAATGCAGACTGGGTATAAAATGCAGACCGAGACCAAAACTGTCTCTTGGACAAATATATGTGATATGTTTTCAATTTTTATGCTAGTGTCTAGTGTACACATTTGCCTTTCCAAGATCACCTCTTGCAAAATAGACATGCTTTTTGAAAAGCATCAATCTTGAAATCATCGACCACTTTAAGTGCTCTGTTTGTGTTGCTAGAATATTGCAGGTATAGAATGTCTTTGAAAAACGTCATTCAAATTCAAAGAAACCTGTTAAAATCTCCCAATTTCAAACAACTTCTCAAATTGTTTGCCCCCTCAGAAATCACATGACTTTCTTACATTATGAACCAATGCAAAGCGTTTAAGCTTGGTTCTTTGTTGTGATTAACCCATTGACTACCGCAGGTTTTCACATTTTCGGAGTGATTTTCCACCTATAAACGATGAATAGCAATTCGTGACTCTTTATTTGAACTACCAGGGAAAAGTGGTGCTGTCCTAAGCCACTGGAGGCTCAAGGTTTCTGAAAACGTCATTTTGACGTAGCTATTTTTTATCCGTGAAGCGACAACAATGGCCCAAGTTCGGTTTGCTTGCGATTTCTGCTAAATTTACAGCCATTTTTCATCTTTAGCGGCTGCCTGATGAGCATCATTAAGCGTGACGGTAGCTAAGAGTCCACTTTCTCAAAGAATCGAGCAAGGTGATGTACTTTGTTGTTGAATTTGGCTTGTTACTCGACGAACTGGGAATTTGGCCGGTTGAACACTTAGTACCTTTGGGACTCGACTATTGATGAATTTCTCGACCTACCGCCGCATATTTTGGAATTTCTATGTACTGAAGATGACCACGAGCAGGAAATTTTGGCGGTAGGTCGGAGTGGCTATGTGAAAGAATTGGGGGAAGGAACGGGCGCTGTCAAAAATTCTCGTTAGTTCCCAGCATGCAATGCGCTCAAGATGTTGAAAATGTCGGGAAGGCCCGAATGCACTGGAACAAAAGGCTGTATCTACACTCGGGAGAAGAATATGAACAAAAAAAGTCATTTATAAGCTAGAAAAAGGACTGAATTTCGTTATGATGGTTGAATTTTGGTTTTTCGACGATGATTTCCCTAAAAAACATGAAGGCAAAAAGGGGCATTTTTGTTGTTTCTCTTTGACGTTAAAAACGGCCAGTTTCGTTCTTGTCCAAACTCAAAAGGCCATATTTGGTAAAATTCGCTACGTTTCTTGCATTTATTGGATATCCAAATTTAAAGGGCATTCCATTTCGTGCTCACAACTAACAGTTAAGGCAATATTCTTGCGATTGAGAAAGTTGCAATGTTTTGAAGCATGGGAGTTTTTTACAGCCGGTTTTGGCCGGCACGGGTGCCAATGGGTTAAAAAAGAGCCGCAGGAAATGTAAGCCAAAGAAATCATACATTCGAGATGTAACATCACTTTTGCAGGAGCTGTTCTTGGAAAGGCAATTGTGTGACACAGTGTGAGTTAAACATGGTGCAAAGCAGAGAAGAGATTAACCATGTGCATATAGTAAGGTCGTGTGTCAGGGTCATTGCTTTCTAAAAATATATTACGGTGGTTGTTTGTGATTGTGCGAGATAAGTTGGAAGTTTACAAACAAGGCTGACGATTCCACTTAAAAGTGGTATGCTCCCTTTCAATCATGTCAATAATTTCAAAGTCAATGCTTTTCAAAAAGAATGTCAATTTTGTGGGAGGTGTTCTTGGAAAGAGGAGAAGCATAAGTTAAAAATTGAAAATACATCACGTATTTGATGAAGAGACAGTTTTGGTCCCAGTCTGCATTTTATAGCCAGTCTGCAGTCTGCAATCTGCATTTTATAGTGACCTGTCCTGAGTTGTTGAATCAAAGAGAAGTATTATGATTGCTAGTTTTTGCAAGCTTGCCATGGTTCTTGTGGAATAATTATTCTGTTGAAGTCTGTTATTTCAGACAGCCACCTGAGGTGAACTTTGAAAATCATTTGTGACCTTGCATGGGAAAACGTACACTAACGCTTTACCGTTAAACGGACGAAAATAAACGCATTATAAACGGGAAGTAAACGGTTAGGTAAGGTGTTTAAACGGTCTTCATAACCGTTTAAACGAATGGCCTTGAACGTTAAACGGAAAGCTTAAAACGTTAAACGGTTGAGCAAAATTCATAAACGGAAAGCTCAAATCGTTAAACAGTTTATCAAAGTCCAAAAACGGATAGCTTAAAACGTTAAACGGTGGAGCAAAATCCATCAATTCAACGGATGGGAAAATGTTTAACCCTTTAACCATTATACTCTCAAAAGCTGTAAAACGAATAAATTAAACAGAAAAATATTAATGCACAGACATGTACATCTTAAAAGGTAACTTAAGTTTAATGAAGACAAATGACTTCTGTACCTTCATTCTTCTGTTTCAGCCATTCAAAACTGTATTTAACATGGCCATCGTCGTTCAAGATTCCAAAGACAGACCGATTGCCGGGTGTCATGCTCACGCTCCTTCAGTCGAATAGTGCATTCTGACAAATTGCTCCATATTGAAAACAGATTCCTTGTCCATCGGTCGAAATGAACGTATTTCTATGAATATTCTTTAAAAAAGAATTTAACTTTTATCGCGCTAGGGAGAAGTACATCTAATGCAGTATAAACCAAAGGCAAAAGCAAAAGCAAAGTATGCGCCGCAAACACGTGCACTGCAATGGCAAATCATAAAGAAACTCAATCGCTTGCGACCTTTCGCGATTGGAATCCATTTAGCGATTGTATTGGGCTAAGAGTTATGAAATTATTTACCACAAATAATTTTCATTACATGGAGTTCCATTTTGCAATGACCGGTTGTGTCTATCCTGCCAGGAGCCGAACTGTTTGACTGGACGGCTTACGCTTGTAGATAATAAAAATTCAAGCCCTTCGAAGTCTTCAAATTGGCCACGACCTTAATTTACGAACATAATTCCTCTTATATTCGACAAAATAATAGTTTTTGCTATCTTAAGACCCCTTCCAAGTGATTCTAAGCTTCGTCAACAAGTTTCATGCACTAAAAGTTATAATATGCACGTTTGTGTTGTTGATTGACAGTTTTTGCTAAAAGCCGATGTTGATTACCCCACAAGTCCCAAGGGACCTCTACTCGATCCAAAAGGAAAAAAAAATGTATTCGGCGCTTCATTGAACCTTTGAAGAACGATCTTGTCTGTAACAAGAGTATTTTACCGTTTGAATCAGTTCATTGTGCCAAAGAGAGCTAAAGATATTTTTTAAGCGCTTGCCGATGCCGCAAAATAATATTCCCAAGGGACTACAGCTGGCGTTGTGTGTGCAAATGAGGTATAACATATGACAGCCAACTGTTCATGAGATCACCACCGGTTTGCGACGGATTCTTATGAAACCTCGCATATCTTCTAAATGCTGCATGATAAATTGACCTATGGAGGTTGTTTTTTGTTTTTATTCAAAATATGAAAAATTATTATATTGCGTGACATTGTCGAAGTGGACTTCATGTCACCGGTTGTTTTGTGCTGTGCAAAAGCCAAAAAGAACAAAAACAAAACATTGAGCTCTCTTTAGCGTCGTTTGAGTTTCATTCAACAGAAACTGTGGAGCGTTGGAAATAATGAAAGGTTTAGAATATCGGCCAAACCACTTTCTGATTTACAAGCGGTCCAATTATGCATGCCGGGCCGGCGGTTCGAAATGTGATACACTTTTCGCAAATATCGTTTTTATTTAGCTGGCGTGTGTTGGCAGCAAATTACAAAGCTTTTAAACTCATTAAACAGGCAGAATATCTTGAATCGACAGAGCAAGGAAGAAGAAACGCTTTCTTTTAAATGTGTTCTAAATGTGTTCCAGTGAAAAGAGCTTTCTGCACCAACCGCGGTGGACACTAAGTTGATGTCGTTACTAATCAATCGCAAATAAATATTGTCAGCCGGTATATCAGGTAACCAAAATAATTTTTGTACTCTTCTTTCGCAAAAATTTCCATTTCGGTAACTGTAGATTTACAGATTTTCCTTTAGTTTTGCTCCATTTCGTTTCGCAAAGTACCGTAAGCCTTTAAACAAGAAGAGCGTTAAACGGCATACTGTTTTAAACGGATGGCACAACCATTTAAACGCGATGTCGCAAGTGCTAAACGGAGGGTATTTTTTTGTAAACGGATGAGAAAACCGTTTAAACGTTTTGCCCAAAGCGTTAAACGGATACTACTTTTTTATAAACGGATAAGAAAACCGTTTAAACGGTTTGCATGAACCATTTTAAACGGAAGATAAACGGATAATAAACGGAATTTTCTGTTAAACGGTAAAGCGTTAGTGTACGTTTTCCTGTGCAAGGTCACATTTGTACATGTATTTGTCCATATAGAGCTTTACATATAATTCAGTGAGGTGGAGGGGGAGGGGGTGTAGTTCTCATATCAGCTGCAATTGATTTGTGTATTGTTAGGTTTATTGTAAGGTGTACATTTATTGGGGCAGATCTAGGATTTATAAAAAGTGGTTTGAATAAATGACTGCCAAAGGCAGGAACATCTAGGGGATTCAGGGGGTATGCTCCCCGATGGAAATCTTGAAATGTTCCTCATCGGAAATATGATTTCCAGCATCAAAGTGTTTTGATTGCTGTGAATTCAAGACTACCTTTGCATCAAAAGGAGAGAATAATGCTAAAAAGATCAACAGTTATTGCTGTACATTAGAGTTTATAATTACAAATTATGTTGAAGTCAGTTAATTTGACATAAGCATTTGAGTACACGCTGATCAGGCGTACTTTGTGTTTCTCTGCAACTTTGTGCTTCATAAAAAAAACTGATGATACAAGCTACTAATCCTAGCAAGAAACACACCAAAGCTTACTTTAGCAAATCCAAAAAATGCTCAATTAGCTGCTTTGACTTAATGCCAGGGACATTTATCTCTAGACTCCATTTCTGACTACAGTTGAACCTTGATTATCCGGACTCGTGGGGACTGAGCTAAACAGTCCAGATAATCGAGAGTCCGGATAATTGAAAATATAAATATTAATGAGCCAAAACTAAAACTGAATGACTGAAAAAGTGGAGCGTGAAATTTCAATTAGAAACAAAGAACACCTGAGGAAATCAGAGCTCTGTGAAATGCATTGCAGTAGTATGGTGTGCGTGAGCTCAAAACATGTACAGATTTGTGTTTTGAAGCAAAACAAATTCAGTTTGAACCGAAGTTTCATTACTTAATTTGAAGGGAAAAAGTTTTGCTGCGGATCTTAAATATGGCTAATTAATATTCATAAAAAACTGGGACCAGCTAAGCAAGTCCGGATAATCGAAAAATCCAGATAATTGAGGTCCGGATAATTGAGGTTCGACTGTAGTTTGAATTTTGCTTCGCGAAACCATTGTAACAGCCATGTTAAGAAGGTGAATATGATGGAGAGAACTGTTGGTACTATCAGCTTGGATAGCAATGGCAGTTACCACCATGTATGTTAAGTCTCCCTGAATTTTGGTATGAATAGAAAGACTATATAAACCTATTTTGCATTGATGTTTAGGTATTTGCTGTGGGTAGAAATAATGTGAATCCGAAGGTTTCAAGACACACGGTAGGACAGTGTATGCATCATTCTGCTGCATCACAACCATGTATCAATGGTCCACTTGGTGCTGGTGATCACATACCTACCAATGGCATTCCTCAGGATGAACCAAGAACACCTACAACTCCTCAGTCTAACAGTCACATAGCTTTTCATCTTGTTTCAAAAGTTCTTGAGGATGAAAGTATTTTTAACTTTACCAGCTTTGAAGAAACAACTCCTGGTATTGAGCCTTTCTCACCTCTATCATTCATTCATCCTGATGGGTAAGTTAATCGAACAAGTTTTTGAAGTTATTCTATGTTTGTTTCCTAACACCATAATTATTACAATATAATATTATTTTTTAGCTATGGTAACTTAGACCTATTACCTAGAGAAATTGACAGGCTTGGTGGGAAAAAGGGTGTAAGTGAACATTAATTTTATTTTGGCTTCACAATTTCAAATTTCTGTACTTGAACTGTTATTTGGAATACAACTGGTTGTCATGTTTAAAACTGTTTCAAAAATTGACTAAGGAAGCTTTTCTATGGGAAAACAATAACCAACTGACTTTAAAATCCCCATCCTCTGAACGAATGTTGTTTGTGCCTTCTAAATACATGTTGCCAAAGGGGTTGGGGATGGTGATGAAGTTACTTTAGTAGTGTTGTTGAGCCAAACATACTGGAGAAGGATTTCAGACTCCAAGTGGCTTGTTCTCTCAGGTATAATCCTAATAAATACGTCATGAAATAGTTTGCTGTACCCTGTATGTATGCAAGTAAAAGTGGTAAAAGTTATTTGCACTGTTTGTTCCTACGCACAAAAAGACAAGTTCGAATCGCCCTACAATGCATTGCACACCCATACTTATGGTATGTCATGTATGTATACACAATGAACTTTTTGGAGTGAACAGAAGCAAGCTTTGGGGTCTGGGTACTAGTGGTCGGCCATCTTAAGTTTTGTCACTTCTGGTGAGATGAGGAAATAAGACATTGAAGTGATTTTTATGTTGTCAAATGGATGATAGTAAACTATTGGCAAAAAAAAAAACATCCAAGGCAAAAATTCCAAGGTCTTCACTCAAAAGGGCGTCTATTTCTAAGTTTTGTTGTGCGAGACATCAAAGTGATTCTCTAGTACGATTTCGCATTGTTTATAACCCCAGAAGATTCTAATTCTTCACATGAGCACCCCACCACTCCTCGAAAATTTTGACCTATCATCCCCCCCTTCCCACCCCCCAGGAATTTCCATTGACTATCCGTGGGGATGGGAATGGATATTTTATGGAACCACACAATAGATAGACAGCCAAATAAACTTTTAAAACATGGAGTGAATTTTTGCTGTTGCTGTTACTTTTATGGGCAAAGTCAGTTCCTAAAGGATCAAGAGAGGTATAAGAAAAGACTAGGCTATTCTTCAGAAATGACAGGACAGACATTGTTGCTTTTCATCTCTTATTCAGTGTAATGGTATTATTAATTTTTCTAAATATACTTTGTTAATTTTGCTGAATGGTGGCCTCATGTCAAAGGTCAATTTGTTGGTAATTACCAACTAGTTGTCCTTTGACATGTGGTTGCACCAGGATATTACATATTTGTAAAGGGGGTTAGTGGTGCTATGTCAGTGGGGGAGTGAAACACGAAAATTTGGTTTGTCAACGGGGTTGATAATGAATATATTAATGATCATATTGAGTTGATAAATGTAAATGAGTCTCGTAAAAGCATTAAAAAGGCTGAGGTTTTGAGCATTATCCTTTATTGTTTTTTGAATTGGTGGTCAATTTACATTATCAACTCTGTTGATACACCAAGTTTTCGTATTGCATATGTGATTTGACAGTAATCCCTTACCCATAAGAAGTTTGATTGTGTTTGCAGTTTTAATGGTACAGCACATTCTTGGCCTTTGTCAGCCCCAGCTAATGGTTGTGTCCCAATCCCTACTTCCAGTGGAGGAAATATTGGCACTGGAAACTTTGGTTCTTTCCCTGGACAAACTATCTGGTCAGCTGAGACAAATACCCATACCACACCACCCTTATCACCGCTGGACATGTCACCCCCATCTAATTGTAGCTTAACAAACTCTTCATTAGGGACCACCCCTCCATTCTCTGCTGCACCATTAGTACAGACAAGTTCTCTGACTAATTCATCAGGCAGTGCATCACCCACCATAAATGGTTATAGTGATGAATTGTCTCCATATCCATCCCCTACGGGACAACAGTTTGGATCACAAGATGGATTACCTCATACTCTGTTTATGCCCATCAAGGATCCATCTATTGGAAGTAAGGGGTGGAGTTCTTCAGAGTCAGGTTACTATTCAAGCAATGGGTCATCTCATCGTTCACAGTCTTCTCCAAGCTCAGTCCCTGGCCATGCACAGTTTCGTACTTCTCCAAGAGCACGTCCACAGTCCCTAACATTAACCAGTGCCAATCACTACTGCAGTTCACCCAGCATGTCACCTTCTTCACCTCCACCTGCACAAGTACATAGCCACTCAGCTCCAAAGTACATAAGCTCAAGCCATGATGTCAGCAGAGGGGCTTGGCACAAGCATTCATCCAGAGAACATCTTTTTCCAAATCAGTCTCTGAAGGATGTTCAATCTTTTATCAAAGAGAATGGGCATTCTGGCCATACCATTTTGCATCGTACGAGAAGTCCATTGACTAGCGAACTACATTTCAGGCTTGAAGAATGTTATGAACAACTAAGATGTTTGGAGAAAGAGAGGAAAAAGGTATCATTCAATAGTATTTATCTTATTACCACCATGCCATGTATACTGAGCTTACTTGAATATGGCAGTGGTGTTTCTGCACTTACAGGTTAGCATTTCATGGCCATTGTCCTTTCACTTAAAAACCCCCTCGACAGACATTCTTAGATTCCATTTCTTAATTTCTTTGTGGAGGAATGATTGTGCGCAAACCAAACCAACCATTGATTTGATTTATTTAGAGTTGATTTGATTTAGTCTCCCCAATTAGTAGAGCATCTGTGCTTAGCTAAATAGATTTGAGACTTAAATAAAGTTATGATGATGATGATGATGATGATGATGATGATGATGATGATGATTATTATTATGGATTTCTGGTACATGTAAGAGAAGATTGTTGATGCTGCTACTATAGGTACAATGAAGTAATTTTTGGAACAGTTGAAACTAATGTGTTTGTATTTTAAAATAGCTCAATAGTAGGTAAGTGTAGAAGAAACACCACTGCCACAATAGCATGGCATTTAAATACCATCTCGAAATTTTAAGAGAGAAACAGAGACACTTCGTCTCCCTTGTAGAGTGTTATAAAACATACACGTATTTGGCCTAAATGGTTTGAACTTCAGTGACTTTTTTTTACTAGGTATTAACTGTAAACATAGTAAAGGACTGGAATAACCTACCACTGCATGTACAGTACTGCTCAGAGATAAGCGGCCAATGCAAACGCAAAACATGCACATGTTTTTTGTGTTAACGCAGTTCAAAAAGTGCGTAAGAAAACATTTCTTCTGTGTGTTTTATCTATAGTCATTCACTGCAGTAAATTTTCTTTGTGCAACATTGTTTTGAAAGACAATGGCTTGTCATCTTGCAAATGCCCCCGACAAGTCATGTGGACTGAAATTTGCATAACTCTGAATCAACTGAATCAATAGGCATACATAGGAATAGGAATATAACAATAGGAATATAACAATAGGCGTTCGTACACCAAACAGTCTGCTATGCAGGCTCATGTTTAACGGAAAAGGGTTAATGAAAACGCACCATGCAGTCTGGCTAATGGAGTTCACACTGTTGGCTGGGAGAAAAAGAGATCCTCGAATGTTAGAGTAAGATATACTCGTAAGAGCCAAACTTTGAAGGTCAACGATAACACCAAAGGCCCAATGGGAGTCATGTTTGGCCTGTCTATTTTATTCACCATCAAAGTGGTAAAAAATGGCTGTTTTGGTGTTTGAGAAAAAAGTAGGAAAAAATAGCTGTTTCGGTGTTTTGTTTCGCTGTTTCGTTTCGCTGTTTCGTGGTTTAGTAATGCCCGTATTTTGCCGTTTTAATCGTCTCTGTATGCCTTGTAGAACCGTACATATCACTATTAATTTTCTGTTTGCCGTGACACCGAAAAATTCATGCTTGCTGGTGGCGAGCTAAAAATAACAGCACAGTAGACTTTGCTTGCAAAGAAATTACTCTTGTTAAACGGCGCATCATAAACAGTTTTATACAATGTATCAAATTTCAGCCTTGAAAAAAGAGTATTTTGCCGTTTTAATGGTCCTGTGTGCCTTGTAGAACCAGAGATATACTATTTTATGTTTGCTGTGACGCCGAAAATTCAAGCTTGCTGTTGTTTAAGTTTTGTGGTGCGGAAGTTAAGGAACAGAAATTGAAGGTCGTTTTAAACAAACAATGAGACATCAACTAAAGGAAAACAATAAGCTATCTCATACATACTAATGAGCTTTGCTGTACACGTGTTTTCCATGTGCAACGCGTTAGTGCAAATGCATTAACGCATTTCTTGCCAACGCGTTAAATGCGTCAATTTTTGGCCACATATCTCTGAGTGGTACTGTAATCGAAGGAGAATCTTTTAAACTTTTTGAAACTAGATTGAAGTTTTTCGTTAATTTGTAAATATGCAAATGTTACCCTCCATGGGAAAACGTACACTTATGATTATCCATTAAACGTTAGAAAACTAACAGATTAATGCTCTAACGGGCAAGGATCAGGTGCTAACGGTTTGATTAACGCTACTAACAGCTACGACTAATGCTCTAACAGGCAAGGGTCATAAGCTAACGGATTGACCAACGCTACTAATGGTTTTCATCGATGTTTCTAACAGATAACTAATGGATAGATAACGTTTTAGACTGTTTAACGGAAGGTTGTTAGTGTACGTTTTCCAGTGGAGGGTCACAAATAGTGATATATCGTAATGTATTTGTTATACATTGTAATATAAGAAAATAGTTCTATCGTACTGTTGTAGTTTTTATTATTTTCTGGAAATGTTGTAGGGTTGACAACGTGTTTCCTTTTCATGTTGTATGTTTTATCTTTATTTTATCTAAGTATTAAGCATGATGAATAAATTTGTATCTTATGTTATGTTTGTATGTTAAATATACCATGACCTTGGTATTCTTCGTTTACAATTATGCCGTTTGGTTTGTTTATGTAGACAGAGGCAGAAATATCTCATCTTTGGTCAGGTCGAAGACTGTCCTCTGGAAATGCCACAAATGTGAGACCACCTCTCAATCCATCAAGAATAGACAAGCTTATTGTGGAACACTTAAAGGAACATGCCAAGGTACTGTTAGCAGAAGAAGAAAAAATGTTTGTGGTGTACTGAGAAAGCTTTCAACAGCAATTATTTGTGTGACAATCCTGCAGTGCTTCCTCTTAATGGAACTTTCTGAAATCCCAATCATATATTGCTTTTATCTAACTTACAAAAAATTTTATCATTCTTTCTTTTCATTCACTGTGAAACATAAGGTTTATAATCTTGAAACAGTTGAAGACAAGTTAGTGACAGTTTGTGTTTCTTGTCATGTACTAGACATGCCAAATGCAAGTGTTTCCTGTAATGTGAGGGTACTGGGAAATGCAATACAGTATAAGATCAACACAGCATTGCAAAACTGAGATAAGTACCCATAATAGGTACCTGTAGGCTTGTAGTGAAGTTTATATTCATTAACTATCCTTTTTTGACCTCAGGTTGAAGCCTTAGTTGGAAGAATAGAGCGTATACGTCACTCCCCACTGCATGTAAGCATTAGTGAGGGGGTTGATCAATGGCAGTGTGGTATACGTGAGCTTCAGAAATGCCGTAAGGAGGAACTTAACAATAACAACTCAAGAAGCAGGCTTAGCCCTGGCGTAAGGCAGCAAGATACTGCAGGTAATCAATTATAAATAATATACAATCTGTGAATGTATCTCAAAGATGAGATCCTCCCAGTTACAGTTAGTTTTTGGTTTTACATGTAATTCACAGTGTTTTTCTGGATAAATTCTCATTTTCAGTTTACAATAATATTATTGAAGGGCTTGGTGGAAAACTATGCTAAGTGGATTTTTGGGAGTTTTTTTTAATTTTGCTAAAAAATTGCTGGTTTTTCGCATACAGGCTTGTTTTATGTGGTAAACATTGCCCTGTATTTTTTTTGCTGCTTTTTGCTTAGTCTTCAAGAAAACATGGGCCAAAATAATGCTTGTAACTGAATTAAGACAACAGGAATGTGTCTTGTGCCTTTTTGACTCATAAACAGCACACAAGATGCCCATCCATCTTGGAAATGGTCGACTTTTTGAATGCAGTGCTTATTACCAGTGTTTTAGTGATAGCACTCAAGAAGTTTGCTTGGCTGGAAAACAGTACATAACGTTCTTGGTTGACCTGAAAACAGCACACGGCAGCCTTGGTTAACCTTAAGTCAGTGCCAATATTTTGTCTGACTTGAAAACAGCACTCAAAAGATTTATAACAGGGTTCAGATTGTTTCTGGACACTCAGATTGTTTACGGACTGAAATTGCGTTGCCTATTAAACAAATTTCCCGTTTCTTCTGTTTAATAAACAGGTCTGACCATCAATTTTGTTTATCAAACAAAAAGAAAGGTATTTTCTGTATATTACACAAAATAGATGTCCCTTTTTGTTTAATAAACAAGAGACTTATGCTTATTAAATGAAAGTGACACAAAACTTAACGCCAGCTAATTTTGACACACGAGTCGCCGTTACCTAGAAAAGTATAAAACGTTAACACAAAGCTACCGATGGATAACTCTACAAAAATTTTTTTTGTGGAACTCTTTTCTGTTCAGCCAATCAACTGGGCAAGAAAAAGGGGCAGCTCTACAAAAGTTCGCTCTCACCCGTGTTGTACTGTCGAGACCGACACTCTTCGCTCAGTGTTTATTCATGGTGAGTGGCGAGGATGAACCCACTCATGGCTTGAAATACAACACAAAGGTAAAAAGAAAAAAGAGGTGTAGGGATTCAGTATATATTGGAGTTTTTAAAACATGTAGCATAATTATTCATGGAAACTATGACAGCGCTCAAGTAAGGATGATTAAAAACTGTTGAAAAATGTGCAGTCTGTGCAACCAATTATGATCATTTTCAGTCGCGAAAGCTGTGAATTACACAAAAAAGATGTCACTTACTGTTTAGTAAACAGGAAACTTTCGCTTATTGAACGAAAGTGACAGGCTTTTCTGTTTACTAAATGAAAGTTACACAGAACTCAATGCCGGCTAATTCTTGTCCCGACGAATCACGATTTAACAAACAAAATAAATATCAACAGCTGCGAAAACGAGCTACAGATGGATAATTCGACAATTTTGTTTTTGTAGAACTCTTGCGTGCATAGGCTTTCCACTGGGTAAGAAAAGGGAAGGCTTCACATTTAAGAAGAGAAAATTTTGCAAAAGTTCGCTCTATTAATCCAAATCTGGCGTATGGCGAGACCGGCGGTGAATGAGCTCTTCGTTCAGTGTTCATTCCTGTTGAGTTGTGAGGATGAACCCACTCATCGCTCAAAATACAACGCAAAAGTACAAAGAAAGAAAAAAGGTGTGGGAATCCTATAAATATCAGAGATGACTGCGCTCGAGTTACAGCCGTGCAAGCACAAATGATCAGAATGATGACTTAATTTTTGAACGCTGGTCAGGAGTCATTCCGAAGGATACGTAAGCCAAAAGATGTGCATTATGCAAAAAAGGTGTGAGTCAAAAAGAAAAAAGAAAAGAAAAGAAACAGACCCGAATCCAAGACTCGGCGTCTTTTAGACCTGAGTAATAGATCTGTGGCAATATTGTTTACCAAGGTCTTTAATATAGAACTGTCACGACAATGAGCATGATAAGCGTGTGCGAGGCTTCCAACCTTTTCCAAATTTGGCAAGACAGACTCTACTGGATTCAAATGTTCACAACTTTACAAAGATAGTGCAGGAAAATGTAAAATGTGTTTAGGTCTTGCGATGTGGCCTGGATTGTATAACCTTGAGCGCTCACTTGAATACACTTGATGATCGGCATGATGTAGTGCTTTGTACTTTGGACTTTCATTCATGTTGGTAACAATTGCGAATAATGTATGAGAATTAGTCAACCAGCGTTAATTTCTGTGTAAATTTCAAACAACTGTCAATTTCGTTTAATAAGCGAACACTTCCTGTTTATTAAATGAAAAGTGACTCACATCTTTTGGTTTACCTGCTTCGGAATGACTCCTGACTAGCGACCGAAAATTTATCATTATTTTGTGCTTCCATTGTAACTCGAGCGCAGTCAAAATTCCCACGAATAAGCTACAGGCTTTAACTTTAAAATCTCTGATATTTACAGAATTCCCACACCTTTTTTTCTTTCTTTGTACTTTTGCATTGTATTTTGAGCAATGAGCGGTTTAATCCTCGCAACTCAACATGAATGAACACCGAGCGAAGAGCTCATTCACCGCCGGTCTTGCAATACGCCGGACGCATATGAGAACAAACTTTTGAAAAAATATTAATTATCTTTTAAATGTGAAGCCGTACCTTTTTCTTGCCCAGTAGAAAGGCTGTGCACGCAAGAGTTCTAAAAAAATGAAATTGTCAAATTATCCATCTGTAGCCTTGTTTTCGCGGCTCTTGATCAATATTTTTTTAGTTCAGCAGTATTAAGCTTAAATCGCGATTCGTGGACAAGAATTAGCTGGCGTTGAGTTCTGTGTAACTTTCGTTTAGTAAACAGAAAAGCGTGTCACTTTTGTTTAATAAGCGAAAGTTTCCTGTTTATTAAACAGAAAGTGACATCTTTTTTTGTGTAATTCACAGCTTTCGCGACTGAAAATGATCATAATAATTATGATCATTTTCAGTCATGAAAGCAGTGAATTATTGGTTGCACAAGCACAAAAAAAGATCTACAAAAAATTTTTTTGTAAAGTTATCCGTCGGTAGCTTTGTGTTAACACTATATTTTTTTTAAGTAATGGCGACTTGTTTGTGAAAATTAGTTGGCGTTAAGTTTTGTGTAACTTTCGTTTATTAAACAGAAAAGCCTGTCACTTGCGTTTAATGAGCAAATGTCTCTTGTTTATTAAACAAAAAGAGACATCTATTTTGTGTAATAAACAGAAAATACCTTTCTTTTTGTTTAATAAACAAAATTGGCGGTCAGACCTGTTTATTAAACAGAAGAAATGGGAAATTTGTTTAATAGACAACGAAATTTGAGTCCGGAAACAATCTGAGCGTCCGGAAACAATCTGAACCCTATTTTAGGGTTATTGTTAAGTTTAGAGTTAGGGTTAAAATTAGGGCTAGGGTTAGTGTTGGGGGTTCGGGTTAGGGTTCGGGTTAGGGTTAAGAGTTTGGGATAGGGTTAGGCCTAGGGTGTTGTAAACGTTAACGTTAGAGTAAGCGGCGTTGTTTGAGTCTCAATCAGCTTAAAGGGTTCCCCCGAAATGAAAAGAGTGAGCAGGTTTCTTGGTTGAAGTATAAAATGTGTTACATTTCAGTCTTTTTTTTTCCTGTGCAGCAAAATGCACAGTACAATTATGTTCTGGTGTTTCGATTGGCCAGTGAACAAGCAGCAGGCATGTGGCGTTGTGTTCATTGGTTAAAGCAAACCACATAGTTCAAAGGTCGAAAGGCTAACATGCGACAGTTGTTTTGAAGTTATGTAAATTCATCATGTTTTAGTTGTGAAGCTAGATATTTTAATACAGTAGGGTCTGTCTGTGTAAAAAGGTTTGTCGAGTTTGAGAAAAAGGTGGAAGCCTCGCTGATGCAGTGCTTATCGGCTAATCGATCTGAAAGATGTCACAAGTCGAATTTGAATGCTGTGACAGTTCTATATTTAGAAACATTGCAAATTTGAATAAAGTTGTTTTTGTAATGTGATACCTTCCATTTAATATGTGACCGTAAGTGAACTCTCAAGGTTAAACAAAACAAATTTTCCTGCACATATCTTTGTAAATTTGTGAAGCTAGATTTTAATACAGTACAGTTGCTGAGTTTAAGAAAAGGTTGGAAGCCTCGCACGTGCTATGCTTCAGTTGCTCATCAATTCGAACACTGTGACTGTTCTATATTTAGAGACAAGTTTGCAAATTTTTGGTTTTCACTTGACGTCAGAAAAAACTTAAATTAAAAATTTAGAGTTTTTACCTTCATCACTATTGTTGTTATCAATGGTTGAGCTGCACTATACTCACTATATTCACTACAAATGAACAGACTCGGACATCATGATAAGTGCACACTGTGTCTGATGCGAGAAGGACAGACTTCTATCCGCTCTCTTTTCTTTTGTTTAGCGCTAAATTAGGGATACAAACTGTATTTTTGCAGCCCAAGTTTAGGCTAATTGTAGCCTTTTGTTGCAAAATAGGGTACATCTTAAAGACAAATATGTTAGGGAGTAAAATTTTTTTAACAGATAAAAGACAAACAGAATTGGACATTGACTTTCGTGAGTGTATTATGTGGTTTCTTAAAGGCCCATTTTCACCCTTATCTAATGTGGTCTTTTTTGTTGTACTGTTGACTGATGCCTCTGATTGGTCAATTATTTTTATCAGACTTTTGATCTGGTTCATCAGGCTGAGTTGTTGTGTCTCATGGTTTAGCAAAGCAAATGACTACAAATTCAACTTGCACATTTCTTCATGACCGTCATATTTCTTCATTGAAACCGTGAACAATCCATTCACAGGTTTAAAATCAAAACAGCAAAGAATTGAATGATTCATTATTGATAAAACTTGTTGACGATTTGCCTAGGATGAAGAAAACATTTATTTATTGTGGTAATGGTTCTAATTTGCAGTAAGAAAAATACTAAGCATTGCACCTGTATCGCGAGGTCACTAGTTGAAACCCTGTTGAGGTCCTGAATTTTTTTCAGGCTTCTTTTCACAATTGCATAAATTGCATTCACAACTGCAAGGATCATTCTTCATTTGATTTCATTTCCACAGTTCAGCTATGATTTATTTCATGTATCGTTCACAAGCTATAACACACTGTCATTGAATTATCCTGTCCTTTTGCTTTATACTGTGTTCAAAATACAGTTGACCATATGTCTTGACAAAAGGAGGAAAACGCTGAGCTCCACGTTAAAACATGAGTGGAAACCAACGAAACACAAACCGTGTAGTTCATCTCGATGAGAAAGAAATATTAGTTATCATGCAGTTTAAGGTGGCTCCTACCGGTTGCCAGCATTTTCAAGCACTATTTTTTTTGGTGGATCACTACTACCAGTCTTTATATGTTATTACCTTTAAATTGGTATCAAAGAAATGCCCAATGATTGGTGAACAAGTTATTAAACTTTTTTCAACATAACAGGTTACCATAGCAACACCATAGCCTGTTAAAAACACCCCTCATTTTAGCTTTAAGGGACAATAACTCAAAAACGAGCTCGGTGACCCGCATTTTTTTAATTTTGGAAAATAATTAACATAACATAATAAAACATTTTGCAAACACGAGATGCAGCCGAGTGTTTTAGAACTTGATAAAACATGAATTGCGATTTTATTGAATGGCTTAAAAATCTTTACTGTACATCTATCCATTCTTACATTAAAATTTAGATTTTGGATTATTTTGGCCTAGAAAATTGGATGTAAACTTTAGCCGTGTCTTTATCAGATACAAAAACCCTTTAACTGAAGAGCATTTTGCTGAAAAACACCTTTTGGAGCTCATCGAGCTGTTTTCTGGCCAGAAACTAGCCAAAAAGAACCATAACTGCCCAAAGCTCTGTTTGCTGATGGAGCTCCTCGAGCCCTTCTGCCCCCTCTCCTTCTACCTTTCGCTTTCTCTCCTCCCCTTTTCTTTCGCTTTTCTTGCCTCGCTTCTTTTTCTCTTGCTGGACATTTTCTGGGCTTTCTTTGGGTGGGAAAAGATTTGTGGAAAACTTTTAGGATCGTAGGATTAGATGGAAGGAAGTGCAGGTGTGTAGTGGAACAAGATTTTCATTCAAATTCTCAGGTCAACGTCACTTCGTTTTTTCACGTTTTCTTCGGCCTGTTTGACAGAATCATGCTCATTCGGGTATGGTTTGAAAGATCATTTCCCCCTTCACGTGCTACATGTAAAAGTTGTCCATGACAACGTCACAAGGGGTACAAGGGATGTGGTTCTCTGTGGCCAGTTTCGTCCGATGTGGTAGTCAATGGGTTAATCAAATATGCTATTATTCATGTTTTTGCGTTTTTCCCACTTGATTTTGCATTTTATGGGCAAATTGGGTTGTTTTATGCTCAAAGGTGGATTTTTTTCAGAAACCTGAGTCCTTTGCTTAACCCTTTAACTACGGAGCATTTTGCGGAAAAACACCTTTAAAAAGCTCGTCGAGCCATTTTCTGGCCAGAATCTAGCCAAAAAGAACCAAAACTGCCCAAAGCTTTGTTTGCTGATGGAGCTCCTCGTGCCCTTCTGTTCCTGATTGTTGACACTAGCTTTGCAAGTTCGAGCATGCACAGAAAACAAAATTTCAAGATAGTTTTTGGGTTGAAAAGTTTCACTGCCCCTTGTAGTTTTCGCATTTCTCCGGCCTGTTTGATGGAATCGTGCCCCTTCGGGTATGGTTTGAAAGATCTCTTCCCCCTACACATGCTACATGTAAACGTCCACAAGCATTAAAACTGATGACGTCACAAGCAGTACAAGGAACGTGGTTCTGCATGGCCGGTTTCGGTCGGTGTGGTAGTCAATGGGTTAATGTTCAGCTGCCAAATGCCTTCAACTTTTAGGGGAAGCTTCTTGTCCTTCACGTTAATTCACTCCAAGCACAACAATGAAACTCTTTGTGTAGACACCATGGTAACACTGGAACTGTCCTGTTCCTGGTTTTAATGAAATATTATTTTGATTATTAAAGTCATTATCCCCTTTCTGTTTCTCATCATCTCTTTTTGCATCTTATTACTGAGTATTTTCAATTGGCATAATTTTCAGTTTGGGAAGTTGACATGATCAAGTTGCAAAGCTGGAGGTGCACCTTCTAACTGAGTGCGTCTTTTAAACAAAGAACGACGGCAGGGAAGTGCTAATGGAGGCCCATGGCGACTTACTTTTGCCTTTGGACAACAAGGAAATCTTAGTTTTTGCACAAAATTACTATGCTGGGCATCCTGAATTTCAAAGGTTCAAAGTTTTGGGCTCCCAAACATTTTTCTTACAGCTCAGCCTTGGATGGTAAAAAAGCAGCTGATGTTATTACTGGATGACTGGTACAATACGATACGATATGATTTATGCAACTGATACAATACAATACGAGTTATGCAACCGATACCATGCGAGTTATGCAACTGATATGATACGAGTTATGCAACCGATATGATATGAGTTATGCAACGCTTTCAAGTAGTATACCGTGGAATATCTCACGAGTCACTTGACTGTATTTTCTTGGTATACACAAGAGTCTTTCAAGCAAGGCCAGCATGAGCGGGAATGGTATAAAGTAAAATACAATACAATTCTATTTCAGATTTCCTTCTTACATCACATTAAAATATATTTGTATGGGTAATTAAATTAAAGGTATGTTTACTAAGTACTCAGGACTCTGTCACACTGAAATGAATTTTGAAAAGGCATTCTTTGCCATCTCGTCATCAGTTCAACTTGAAATATGTATGTATATTTACCGTGGGAAATGATTTGAAGCAATGTGCGGTTGCTTATCAAAATAACAGTGAATTGCAAAATTGTGAGGGCAATTGATTCATGAGCTAGTTCAAGATTTTTTCCAGTCTAGTTTAAACCAAGTATTCAGTTTGTTCTAAATCGTAGTTATCGGCGAGCACAAATTTTAAATCCAATTAACCATATGGCGCAGACCGGCTCTGAGACTAAAAATAGAAACCACATAACCAAGTTATAAAGCGTTCATTTAAAACTATTCTTTTGACATCATGAAATGACAAGTTTCTTACAAAAAAAAAATTAACTTTGCTAACTTCCTCAGCAATAACATTTTTATATACATCACTGTCAAGCTGGGAACAAAAATAAGGACACAGTCATTTTGCAGCTTGCCGGTGACGTGTATCAGGTTACACACAATGCAAATCAATGAGAAGTGTTCTAAAATACAAAATAATGGTACTTTGGATACTTTTTTTTCTGTTGTGTTTTCTTTTCTTTTACATAATTCCAAAATGTGATGCACTCAATTCTTGGTTCGAAAGTTAAAAATGCTATTTGGCTACTGTTTCCCTTTACTTTTCTTTTCTAGCAAAGAATTGTAGTGGACAAGGCAACTGTCAAATCACTGGCCGGTCGCTGGCGTTTTTTGACAAGCCTGAATTTTATACCTACCTAACTGTGTTCACACTTGGATCAAAGTTTTTACAATTCCGATGTCCGACCATATATTTCTTTGTCTTCTTTTCAACCAGAAAATAAAAGATTAGATTGCGTCAGTGGACATGCACTTTTTAAGCATCTATTTTTTAAAATATATAGACATCACACACACACACACACACACACACACACACACACACACACACACACAGTACACTTGTTGTAAACAGACTAACTGGCCCATGTACACTTGTTGTAAACAGACTAACTGGCCAACTGACTGACAGACTGATTGAGTGAGTCCTCTGTCCAAAATGGTTCTTGTTAAGTCTCTTAACAAGCTAGGCCATAAGAAGCACAGACTATAATTTGCGTAATTCTTCCCGTAAATTAACCCATTGGCACCCGTGCCAGCCAAAACCAGCCGTAAAAAACTCCATTCGCACGAATATTGCCTTAACTGTTAGTTGTGAGCACGAAATGGAATGCCCTTTAAATTTGGATATCCACTAAATGCAAGAAACGTAGTGATTTTTACCAAATATGGCCTTTTGAGTTTGGACAAGAACGAAACTGACCGTTTTTAACGTCAAAGAGAAACAACAAAAATGCCCCTTTTTGCCTTCATGTTTTTTAAGGAAATCATCGTCGAAAAACCAAACTTCAACCATCATAATGAAATTCAGTCCTTGTTCTAGCTTAGAAATGACTTTTTTTGTTCATATTCTTCTCCTGAGCGTAGATACAGCCTTTTGTTCCAATGCATTCGGGCCTTCCCGACATTTTCAACATCTCGAGCGCGTTGCATGCTGGGAACTAACGAGAATTTTTGACAGCGCCCGTTCCTTCCCCCAATTCTTTCACATATAAACAAAGTCTACAGCCACTCCGACCTACTGCCAGAATTTCCTGCTTGTGGTCATCTTCAGTGCTCACAAATTCCAAAATATGCGGCGGTTGGTCGAGAAATTCATCAATAGTCGAGTCCCAAAGGTACTAAGTGTTCACCGGCCAAATTCCCAGTTCGTCGAGTAACAAGCCAAATGCGACAACAAAGTACATCACCTTGCTCGATTCTTTGAGAAAGTGGACTCTTAGCTACCGTCATGCTTAATGATGCTCATCAGGCAGCCGCTAAAGATGAAAAATGGCTGTAAACTTAGCAAAAATCGCAAGCAAACTGAACTTGGGCCATTGTTGTTGCTTCACGGATAAAAAATAGCTACGTCAAAATGACGTTTTCAGAAATCTTGAGCCTCCAGTGGCTTAGGACAGCACCACTTTTCCCTGGTAGTTTCAAATAAAGAGTCACGAATTGCTATTCATCGTTTATAGGTGGAAAATCACCCCGAAAACGTAGAAACAGCTGGTAGTCAATGGGTTAACATTGCCCAAGCCACTCACTATCTAAAATGTAGCTTCAGCAACAGCGACACCCTATTAAAAACTCATTCCTCATTACCTGAGCATGCAAGGAACACTTAGTCTAATTAAAATCAATCATGGGCAATTCAAGAAGGGAATTCAACGTTTATTTGATTCATCAGTTTCATACCCAGCAATCTTGTAAAACAGTAAATTCAATAGGTTTTTATTGTAGCTATTGTTAATTACTGAAGATTTGTTTTACCGAGTTTTAAATAAAATGTATTTATGTTTCTATAGCTATGAAAAATCTAGAGAACTAAGAACTGTCAGTTTCTCTTCTCATGTACAATTAGATCTTCCAGTTGGTTTCTTGCTAGTTTCGTGTGCACTGTTTTAGACAGCTTAACTGTAACCAGAATGAAATGTTATATGTTGTAGTTGAATTTTTTTTTTCAGAGTTGAATGCTTTGATATCAGCTTTGAAGACGCTGACACAAAACACCCGTGCAACCCGTACAATAATCTGGTGTGCCACTCAGCTTGTTCTGGCCAGTTCAATTCCAAACCGAGAAAACTCCTCTGCACTACCTCAGTCTAGTTCTGCGGAAGGTGCTGGGGATGTATCTTGACCAGTAGCTTCATGTGATGTGCATAAGATCTGGGATATACTTTTCCCTGGAATCCACTGGTTCCCTGCTTTTGGGTCTTAATCAAGCGGCAATATCTGGGCAAGATATCTACATGGTGGAAATGACATCGACCCTCTGGTGGAATAATATGGATCTATTTTGCTAGTGAAGTAGAGTGAAGAGAAGTTTAAACTTTGACCACCTTTCCACTTTGCAAAGCAGCTTTACAGTTGCAAAATGCCAGTGAGGGCATTCTTGAGTTAAACAGGCATTGAAGACAGTTCAGCACAGTTAAAGACATGCTTTGGTGTTGGGTTATCATCACATCTATCTATTTGCCATGTTGCCCAGGGTTTTTCAAAGAGTATCAACAGGGCAGGACTTTTGAATGGACACGCTTTCAAATATCATTTGACATCAGCAATGTCAAGAAATGAAATTCAGCGTTGCTAGGCAACCAAAATTTTATTGCATAAAATGTAGTTCGCAAATTAACTAGCCTTTATTCTTTCAGATGTGGTTACAACAAGCATATCGCCCCAGAGCTTGTGAGTTTATATGCCCTTAAATTGATTATAATTTGTCTTGGCTGGCCAAGTCATAATTACAGTTGAAGAGGGGAGCAACTTGCCTTTAATCTTGATCCACACATGTTCCCTATAGGGGAGCAACTCGCCTTTAGTCTTGATCCACACATGTACCTCAAAGATAGTCTCTTTGCAATCTTGTACCCAGAGTCTTCACTTCCCTTGATCAGTGGTTGAGAAACAAGCAACTCTAAAAAGTTCTGAAACTGCAAGTCCAAAATATTGGATTTCCACTTGAATATTCAGTGCCATGCTGTATTTCTGTTTTACTTCCGGTCGTAATCACAAATCAAAATCCTAAACCTAACGGATCATTTGAGAGTCACTCCTTTCTTCAAGGGTGCTTAGTAAGGAATGAAGACTCAAGACACGGGATTGGTTACTGTGAAAAATTGACTTTCACGCCATGCTCCAGTGGATTGTGTCACACTCAGTTTACAATTGCTCTTAGAAATACTTCCTTGCTTTAGACAGTTGGTGTCCAAGGTGATGTTTTAACAATAATTTTTATTCACCCGCAATCATTTACCATAGTTTTTCGGTTATACCAGTAAGGTGCACTGTTTCTTCAAAGATAATCACTATTTCAACCGAATGTTATTCTTAACTTGGGTGCGCCTTATAGGCAAATATTTTTCTGAAACAATTTTTTAAATTTGCATTTTCAGCTATGATTAAACACTGACTTTCATAGATATGGAGATTTTTTGAATCCACCCTTTAGTTCCCAAGGTGAGGGTAAAGACAATTTGATTCAAAACTTGTAATGCAAGATAACAAAACATTGTGAGTATTTTCAAAACAAAGCTGTATTTGCATATCAGACATGCTTAAAAGCATGTGCTCTTTAATGTGATACTTATCGTGGTAACATTGCAAACACCTCCATTGCAAGAAATGTAAATTGTGTTTCTTTACAATTTATACAAACCTTCTTTGTCCTTCGTGCTAACGTTGCAAACACCTCCATTGCAAGAAATGTAAACTGTGTTTCTTTACAAATTATACAAACCTTCTTCGTCCATCCATCCATTTTTGTGCACTGACATTTGAAGCTGGTTAACTGGAGCATTCTCGTCTCTGGCAACTCAAACCATATTGTTACTGAGTGTGTGTGACAATTTACGCTTTTGTATAATCAAGGTGAATCAGTCTTAGTTTTATTCACCAGAGTACAAGTGACAATTTTGCTAGAATCGAATCAGGATGCAACTTTTTTGCTTTGTTTAGAAACATTTGGTTACTTAGTACATCACAAGTAAATAAACTTGATAAAATGTGTTCCCTCTACTTTTTCGGCTCTTTGTTGATGCATGGCTTTTTCGCTCTTGTACATTTCCTTCTGTTATGTTCCCTCTCAGTTTATGGTGTGTCTTATAACCAAGTGTTTTGAGAAAATTTTCTGTTAGAAAATTTGACACAGTTGAGTTCTGACTTGGGGGTGCATCTTATAGTCAAGTACGCCTTATAACCAAAAAACTATGGTAACCCAAATTCAATGTCAGATTCATGGGGCGGTTCTTGTGAGGACAAAGTTGTAAATTGCATAAGCCCTGTTGAGAGCCCATTTCAGGCTTTGAAAGGCAGAATGCATCCGTGCATGCTAAGATGGTGTGAGAAATTAAAACCAATCATTACATTTGTTTGCTTGGCACTTGTTGGTCTTTATCATAAATGTGGAGTAGTGTACACACTGGAATCAAAGAAAACCCCCAAAATGGTTCAGTTTTGTGCTCTTGACTAGTGAGGATTGAAATGGGTTGCAACTTGAAAAATTGGGCCAACTTGTTTTTTGTTCTTGTGTGTCATGACAAAATAGTCAGATACAAATTGTGGTTCACTCCTCCCTTGAGAAAATACATGTAGCTTGATATCTTTGTTTCCTGAGCATTTTCGTTATGAAATCAAAGGGCTCCAGAGTGGTTGCATTGCTTGATTAATAGTGGTCGCTTATAATGAAAGTATTGGAAAAGTTTTGAATGCCAAGTCTGTGTGGCCTGTCGTTATCTGATTGAAAACCATAACATAAAAGCACTGCAAGGTGTTTAAATTTCCCTATGCTGGAGCTGTGATGTGCAGCGTAAGTTTTCTCACATACATGGTAGCTCCAAGAGAGAATTGTGACACTTTCATTACATCTTACACATGAAGGATCGATTTCTTTTCAGAGTTTCTGAGCCACCTTATATTTGTGATGGCCCTGAATTCCTTCCACCAGGTTTTAGTCGTGGATACGCGAAAGCGTAGGAACGAGTATTGTGAGGGGGCAGATTATGCAAATTTGTCACTCACTCCGATGTAAACAAATCGATATGTCAACGGCATACCAATAGATATCGATTTTCCGAAGTATTGCCGGAATACCTCTATCGGCTTTCCAAAGTAATGTCTGAGGAGCAACAGTCGAACCGATGAACGGAATGAAAAAAGTAAAGTAAAGTAACTTTATTTCAGCTCGGATCGAAAGAAGTAAACAGCAAAAGGAACGTCCGATCAAACAGCCGAACGACGAAAGAAATTATAATCAATATTCCGTCACAAGCGCAGCTTCTCCTTCGTTCATCCAATTCACGATCTGTAGGAAAAATATATGAGCCGTTCAACCCAAGATATTTTCCAAGTGTGTACAGGAATTGACGGCGAAAACTTTTGTCACCAATATAGCTGCATTCGCGAAGCCATTTTCAGAAACCTTTCAAAAGGAGCACATTTTTTTTAACTCCCACGATACCGGTATCTCCCTGCCTCGATAATTCATTCAAACGCGAATATAACCCCGAGGTTAAATGGTGTTAAGCTCAGGAACAATAAAATTGATGCTCAAAAGAGCTGGACGTTTCGGAACGCATTAAAAAGTTGTTTAAACACCGTTCGAGAAAGAGTTTTCACCCGTTTAAACTAGTTAAAACGCCGTTTTTTGGAGTCACCTTGGCGGGCAAAGATCTCATGGATATACCCACCACGATTCCCCAACTACGTTGCACATATTAAAATATGATATGGACGTGATATCACTCATTCACTCGCATTAGCCTTTATAGGTATCCATCCACATTCATTCGCCCACATTTACCTTCATCTACCTTAATGTACATTCATTCGCACGCATTTGCCTTCATCAGCCTTATTCCACATTCATTCGCCCACATTTCCCTTCATTTACCTTACTGCACATTCATTCACCCACATCTACCTTCATCTCCCTTAACCCACATTCATTCAGCCTCATCTCTTCTCATCTACCTTAACCCACATTCATTAACCTAAATTTGCCTTCATCTACCTCATTCCACATTCATTCGCCCACATTCACCGTCATCTACCTTAATCCACATTCATTCACGCACATTTACCTTCATCTACCTTCATCTGCATTCACTCGCCCAAATTTGCCTTCATCTACCTTACTCTGCATTCATCTACCCACATTTGCCTTCATCTACCTTAATCCACATTCATTAACCCACATTTGCCTTCATCTACCTTATTCCACATTCATTCGCCCACATTAACCGTAATCTAACTTAATCCACATTCATTCACGCACATTTACCTTCATCTACCTTATTCCACATTCATTCGCCCACATTTGCCTTCATCTACCTTATTCCACATTCATTCGCCCACATTTTCCCTCATCTACCTTATTCCACATTCATTTGCCCACATTTACCTTCATCTACCCTAATCCACATTCATTCACCCATAGCTACTTTCATCTCACTTAATCCACATTCATTCATCCTCATTTGCCCTAATCTTCCTTAATCCACATTCATTCATCCACGTTTGCCTACATCTACCTTCTTCCACATTCATTGACCCAAATTTGACTCCATCTACCTTAATCCACATTCATTCACACACATTTCCCTTCATCTACCTTATTCCACATTCATTCGCCCACATTTACCTTCACCTACCTTAATCCACATTCATTCACGCACATTTGCCTTCATCTACCTTATTTCACATTCATTCGCCCAAATTTACCTTCATCTACCTTAATCCATATTCATTCATCCACATTTACCTTTATCTACCTTTATCCGCATTCATTCACTCACATTTGCATTCATCTACCTTAATCCACATTCATTCACCCTCATTTGCCCTCGTCTACCTTAACTTGCATTCATTCACCATAATTTGCCTTCATCTGCACTTATTCACCCACATTTACCTTCATGCATCTACTTTAATCCACATTCATTCACCCACATCTACCCTCATCTCTCTTAATCCGCATTCATGCACCCTGATTTGCCCTCATCTACCTTAATCCGCATTCATTCATCCACATTTGCCTTCATCTACCTTAATCCACATTCATTTATCCAGGTTTGCCTTCATCTACCTTCTTCCACATTCATTGACCCACATTTGCCTTCATCTACTTTAATCCACATTCACTCAGCCAAGTTTGCATTCATCTACCTTCTTCCACATTCACTGACCCACATTTGCCTTCATCTACTTTAATCCACATTCATTCACACATATTTGCCTTCATCTACTTTATTCCAAATTCATTCGCCCACATTTACCTTCATCTACCTTAATCTACATTTATTCACCAACATTTGCCTACGTCTACATTTATCTGCATTCATTCACCCAAATTTACTTTCATCTACCTTAATCCACATTCATTCATCCACGTTTACCTTCATCTCCCTTAAGCCACATTCATTCACCCTCAATTGCCCTCATCTACCTTAATCCACATTCATTCACCAACATTTGCCTTCATCTACCTTCATCTGCATTCATTCACCCAAATTTACCTTCATCTACTTTAATCCACATTCATTCACCAACATTTGCCTTCGTCTACTTTCATCTGCATTCATTCACCCAAATTTACCTTCATCTACCTTAATCCACATTCATTCATCCACGTTTACCTTCATCTCCCTTAAGCCACATTCATTCACCCTCAATTGCCCTCATCTACCTTAATCCACATTCATTCACCAACATTTGCCTTCGTCTACTTTCATCTGCATTCATTCACCCAAATTTACCTTCATCTACCTTAATCCACATTCATTCACCCATATCTACCTTCATCTCCTTTAAGCCACATTCATTCACCCTCAATTGCCCTCATCTACCTTAATCCACATTCATTCACCAACATTTGCCTTCATCTACCTTCATCTGCATTCATTCACCCAAATTTACCTTCATCTACTTTAATCCACATTCATTCATCCACGTTTGCCTTCATCTACCATAATCCATATTCATTCATCCATGTTGGCCTTCATCTACCTTGATCCATTTCATTCACCCTCATTTGCCCTCATCTACCTTAACTTGCATTCATTCACCATAATTTGCCTTCATCTCCATTCATTCACCCACATTTGCCCTCGTCTACCTTCATTTGCATTCATTCACCCAAATTTGCCTTCATCTACCTTAATCTACATTCATTCACCCAAGTTTGCCTTCATGTACCTTCATCTGCATTCATTCACCCAAATTTACCTTCATCTACCTTGATCTTCCTTCATTGACCCAAATTTGCCTTCATCTACCTTAATCCACATTCATTCACGCACATTTACCTTCATCTATGTTATTCCACATTCATTCGCCCACATTTACCTTCATCTAGCTTCGTCCTCCAATTGACTCACTCGCATTTACCTTCATCTATCTTAATCCACATTCATAACTCACATTTGCCTTCTTATACCTTCCTTCGTTTTCATTCACTCACATTTGCCCTCATCTACCTTCAACCGTAGTAATTTACCCAAATTTGCCTGCATCTTCCTTTATCTGTATATTCATGTCTAATTCTCGGAACCATCGGAACCTACGGAACCGCCTCTAAACTGCTTAAAACATGGTTTAAAACTCCCCAGCAAAAAGTACGAATTGGACGTTTCCTATGTTTTTGTGGTATCAAGTAATGAGCACCAGGAATCAAGAATTGAGAGCAAATAATTGTAGCTAATTGTTTTTGTTTGTTATCACACTTTCGAAACAAACAAAAAGAATACAATCAACGCAAAAAACGCAGAAAAACATTACTTGTGGCTCGACAGAAAAAAGCTTTATTAGAGTAATATGAAGGAAGATTTTTGGGGGATGTAATAGGGAGAAGAGGAAACGGTAGGTGGGTGATTAAGCGATTTTAGGACAAGTTGCAAAATTGGGAAATTTGATTAAAATGTAGAAATAGGTATTTTAACAGTCTCTCTGACTGAGGTCACATTGCACGTTAAGGCCGCACTGAATCGTAACGCAGGCTACACTGCTTGCAGTAAAAAGACGCATTTTCGTTTTAGACCTTTTTAGACGAGAATCTAAAAATACATTTGTACTATACTGTCTATGGTACACAGTCACTGTACTTTCCAAACTGGCGACAGTTGTCAAAACCAGTGACCATTTTTGTATGAAACAAAAAATCATTAAATGAGGTACAGAGACATCTACATACCCAGGGCAGTTTTAAACCATATTCAGGTATGTCAGTATTTCCTGTTTGAAGCATTTTAGAGGCGGTTCTGTAGGTTCCGCTGGTTCCGTGGGTTCCGTGAAGTAGACATGCCGGTAAACGGCAAATTTACCTTAGTCAGAGTACCTTCACCCAATATATTCACCCACATTTCCTTTTATCTACTTTCGTTTCGTTCCCACATTTGCCTTCATCGATCTTTATCCGTATTCAGTCACTCACACTTACCTTCTGGCCTCATTATTTACCTTCATTTAATTTGCATTCATTCAACCACACTTTCCCTCATCTACCTTCCTCTGCATGTATTCGTTCACCCTTATTTACCTTATACTTTCAGTCGCTTCATCGATGTTATCGTTAGCTAGAAGAATTTTATATATTCGCATTCGATATTCCTTAGGTGAAACTTTAATTGCTTAACAATGTTAGGGAACAAAATCTTCCTTTCTGAAAATGCTAGCTGAAATAAACTTTTCACGAACTTTCTAAGGAAATGTTTTCATTCCGAAAATGCTAACTGACGTTTTTCACTAACAAAACCAACAATTGAAGGGCTGGGGGCATAAACTGCCTATGTGGAATTTTCGGCCGTTGTTTTAGTTCGCTTGGATTTGTCCAAATTTTTGCATGTGAACTGCATTTTGATTAAAAAACTGTCCCGTTTTTTTTTTCTTCACCGATTTCTTTTTCGTTTTCGAGAAATACCGTAGTCGCGCACAAATGTTTATCTCGCGTGATAATACTTTTTGCTGTAGTTTATTAGCCTCCATAGAAGCGAAAAACCGAGGCGATCAAGGCGAAAGTGATTTATGTGTTAAAATTCGGCAGCGTGTTTACCAAATATTCATTCTCACTTGTTCATCAGTCACGGATATGTTACGAACCAACAAGCGCGGATGTTACAGCAATTCAACGGTTTCGCAGAGGTTGTGGGTTGGAATCCCGTACAAGCGGTTTTTTTCGTTTTGTTTTGTTTTGTTTTTGTTTTTTGTTTTTTTTGGTTTCACTACTCCTTAAGTTGTGTTCATAACTGCGGCGATCGTTCACGTTATCATCCGTTGTTTACGTACATCTGATTCACACAGACGAATCGCGAGGAGTACCGCTTAATATTGCTTTGAATGTTTGCCGTGCGCGCCAATGCAACTTTTCCATGGATTGTGTTCAAGGTACTCGGCTCGTCGTAAACGGGCAGACTTCACTTCGTGCCGAATGAATTCTCGGTAGTGTTTCCGAAGTCTTAGGATTGGTTTCGACCCACTATTTCACGGCTAACAGTAAAAGCAAGCTGGGATTTCATGTCATGAGTGGTTTCAAAAGATGCGCTCTTCAAAATTAATGAACAATGGAAACCTCGGTGCAGCAGCTAGACAGTTTTCAAAGTCATTTTAGAAGGTAGAGTTTTTACTGAAAACAAGTAATAATCTGCCCCAACCCACCGCCCCTCGCGAGAGTTTTTGAATTCAGACAGCGCCCTCTTTGACCGCAATGAATTCTGAGATCATTGTCTGCTCCAAGCGTGAACAACAAGACTCTTCGAACATACACTTTTCGCCTAAAGTCCAAAAACCTCTCTCGCTTTCCAAGCTTTCAGCACGGCAACCTTTGAGAAATGGACCAAGACTAGTAACGACGCGCCGCTTTTTGAGACGAGAGTTGTTTTCAGACTTTTTCCGCCTGGCTTCTACTCTGTACTCCAAAACCCGACAGTCAACTTAAGCTTATATCTCATCGTGATTTGGTAAGCACAGAGAAAACGCTAACTGGATTCTTTCAGAAGCGTTAAAAACTTGCGGATCTCCAGACTTTTCATGAAGTCTTTCGATCACCAGGCGGGAAGGCAAACCGATAATGCAGTTAATAAGTAGCGATTTACAGCTCCAGCACTTACTTAAGTTTCGTATCCGATGAGCTTAATTGATGTTTTAACCGCCAAATTTATAGTCTACGTCACACTATCAAACAGTCCTTTCTACCCGTCAATCATTTCACGTCCAGTTTTAGTTTTACTCTTCACAAATGTTCACATAATTCACGTATGAATATTAATACGGTACGCATAGAAATGAGCTTAACTTCATGAAGGGTGGGGGCATAAACTGCCTATGTGGAATTTTCGGCCGTTTTTTTAGTTCGCTTGGATTTGTCTAAATTTTTGCATGTGAACTGCATTTTGATTCAAAAACATTGTCTCGTATTTTTTTTTTTCACCGATTTCTTTTTCGTTTTCGAGAAATAACGTATGCAAAAAAAAAAAAAAAAACACCTAAAACTCTACATAGGCAGTTTATGCCCCCAGCCCTTCAATTACGGCCTTCCGAAAACCTCAAGGGCTATGATTTTCCCATTGAGAACTTTTAGGCAACAACAACAACAATAACTTTATTTTTGTGTCAAAGCACTTTAGCAGCTGCTAATTGGAGGCACAGTAACAAAACAATGGGTTTGGCCAGGGGAGGAGATCGCTGACACTTAAGGCTAAGATCCCTGAGAATCATTTACGTGTCATCCACTATAATTACAGATCTTTCATAGAGACTACAAATCTGAAAATAGAACAGCTGACATTCCAAAAGTTTTGGTGACTTTGTGCGTTTGTAATCCAACTGAAGACGGATGGGATTGTAATTAACGCAATTTTAAATTACTTTTCTAGTGGAAAATTGGACGACGTACATCCGTTATTTGATTAAGTGATTAATTTTCTTTATAACAGGCTGCATTTGCCCTGATGACTTTGCAAGAGGTGTAGTTTGAACCTCGAACTTTTCATGTACTGAACTCAATTCGTGTCTGGGTCAACGGGAAAAAATTGTTTTAGACGCCGAATTAAATTCGTAAAAACAGTAAAACTGTCAACCAATTTCTACCCTTAAAACGGCGGAAAAAATTAATGGGTACCATTTTAATAATTAGAGTTACGTTGCTAATCGCTGGTCTCCATGCAAGGGCCAATTTGTTTGAAACTTTGAGAAAACTCTTGCGATGCAGGTTTTACTCTTTTTCTAAGCGTTACATGGTCCTTGCTCTGGAATGGTGCCTAATGCCTTTATCCGGGTGTCGATAAAACGAAGATCTATGAGGCCCTGCCAGGGAAGGGTCCCGTGTCGCTTGTCTGAATTTTAAAATCTCCCGCGTTGGTGTTTAAATCGCTAATTCTTGGCCTTGATGCCACTGTCGGAATTGTGTCGGGAGTGATGTCGCCTCTCGGTATTTCATTTTCTGTGCTGTCGCTACTTTTTGGGCCATGTCGCTTGTTGGAATTTACCCTGGCAGGGCCTCATCTATGTCAGAAGAACAAAGAACGAAGTCTTGGTTGTCAATAAAATTTACATGCAATGGAATGAAAACGTGCTGAAACGCTTTATTCGACTTTGCCAAAACAATAAAAACGGTGCGTTCTTAGTTTTGTAGCTTTATAACCGCCTCAGACTACAAAACCAATACCAGCGCTAAAACACTTTATTTCACGCTAAATCCCCGATTGAAATCAATGGGGTCTTCGTTTTCTAGTTTTGCCTGCCTAAGACTAGCTAGAAAACGAAAGATCCGCTCTAAAACGTTTTATTTGAGCTAAATCATTGAAGTCTTTGGGTTAATTCTTCGTTTTGTAGGTTTGCCCGCCTCAAACTACAAAACGAAGACCCTCACTAAAACGCGGTTGCTCGTCAGTTAGTTCTGTAGGACCTGTAGGACCCGGACTGAAATGTTCGAAAGCCGATTAATGCCAACCCGGGATTAGGAGTCAACCGAAGTTTTCATCTCGCTCGTTGAGAAAGTTTTGCAAATCATATTTTAGGCTTAAAGTAAAGTTAAATTCCGATCAACACTTACTGGACTCAAAGTCGGTCACTCCGGCTGACCCAGGACAGTTAGCTTAATCGTGCTTTGAACAAATGGGTCCATAAATTACTGCCTTAAATGACTAAACGAATAAGAAACAACTACTTTAAGGGTCAAGCATTTCATAGGCACGAAGGTTGACATTATAAAAATTTCGAATTTTACTTATCTAACTTCGGACTTTGTTTCAAGTCATCTTTCAGCATCGGAATAAAAAGTTAACCATTCTAACGTCCCAGTTTTGTACTGGAAGAGCCTATTTAAATATTGCTTTCGAATTCAGACATTTATTTTCAGAGCTGTAACAACCGAATGCGCAACAAATTGTTCCGATCAATTGTTGTTGCAATGAAGATTTCAGTGTGGTTAACATAAACGTGTGCCAGGATAAGATTGATGTACACGGCTTTTTAGAATAGAACATGTTTTGTAGAACGTACTGTGATGTTATCTTGGGCAGTTTACAGGGGCATAGCGAGGTTTTTGAATAGTTATAGGCCTGTTTTTAACGCCAAAGTCGTTATCATAGGGGCATCCAATGACACGTTTCGGTAGATAACTGGGGAAGGGTAATTCGCCTTGGGCTTTCGGCGTCGATTACGATGAGTGCACTCGGATTTTCATTACTAAAACGTGGCCTAAAAGATATTCACAATTGGGAAATCATAGCCCCTAAGGTTTTGGGAAAGGTCGTAATTACTGTTTCTGGCAGT
Organism: Pachyseris speciosa; assembly: GCA_016490735.1. NCBI lineage: Eukaryota > Metazoa > Cnidaria > Anthozoa > Scleractinia > Pachyseridae > Pachyseris > Pachyseris speciosa. Next base: position 207,884 of record JAEMWC010000348.1, read on the forward strand.
CAGAAACGTCTGTAGCATTTTCGGGAGGAAAATTTGAGTTCCCCAGAAAGCTCGTGGAAAATTCATTTCAGCTTACATTTTCTCAAAGGACGATTTTGTTCCCCAACATTTTAAGGAAATTAAAATCACAACTAGGGAACCCGAACAGTTGAACTAGGTAGATGAAGGCAAATGTGGGTGAATAAATGTGGATTAAGGTAGATGAAGGCAAATGTGGGTGAATGAATGTGGAATAAGGTTACATAAAGGCAAATGTGGGTGAATGAATGTGGATTAAGGTAGATGAGGGCAAATGTGGGTCAATGAAAATGGATTAATGTAGATGAACGCAAATGCGGGTGAATGGATGTGGATTAAGGTAGATGAATGCAAATGTGAGTGAATGAATGCGGATAAAGGTAGATAAAGGTAAATGTGGGTGAATGAATGTGGACTAAGGTAGATGAAAGCAAATGTGGGTCAATGAAAATGGATTAAGGTAGATGAAGGCAAATGTGGGTGAATGGATGTGGATTAAGGTAGATGAATGCAAATGTGAGTGAATGAATACGGATGAAGGTAGATAAACGTAAATGTGGGTGAATGAATGTGCATTAAGGTAGATGAAGGGAAATGTGGGTAAATGAATGTGGATTAAGGTAGATGAAGGCAAATGTGGGTGAATGAATGTGGATTAAGGTAGATGAAGGCAAATGTGGGTAAATGGACATGGATTAAGGTAGATGAATGCAAATGTGGGTGAAATAAATACGGATGAAGATAAATCAAGGTAAATGTTGGTGAATGAATGTGGATTAAAGTAGATGAAGGCGAATGTGTGTGAATGAATACGGATGAAGGTAGATGAAGGTAAATGTGGGTGAATGAATGAGGATTAAGGTAGATGAAGGCAAATGTGGGTCAATGAATGTGGATTAAGGTAGATGAAGGCAAATGTGGCTAAATGGATGTGGATTAAGGTAGATGAATGCAAATGTGAGTGAATGAATATGGATGAAGATAGATGAAGGTAAATGTGGGTGAATGAATGAGGATTAAGGTAAATGAAGGCAAATGTGGGCGAATGAATGTGGATTAATTAGGGTAAATGATGGCAAATGTGGGTGAATGAATGTGGATTAAGGTAGATGAAGGCAAATGTGGGTGAATGAATGTGGATTAAGGTAGATGGAGGCTAATGTGGGTGAATTTATGTGGATTAAGGTAGATGAATGCAAATTTGGGTAAATGAATGTGGATTAAGGTAGATGAAGGCAAATGTGGGTCAATGAATGTGGATTAAGGTAGATGAAGGTAAATGTGGGTGAATGAATGTGGATTAAGGTAGATGAAAGCAAATGTGGCTAAATGGATGTAGATTAAGGTAGATGAATGCAAATGTGAGTGAATGAATATGGAGGAAGGTAGATGAAGGTAATTGTGGGTGAATGAACGCAGATTAAGGTAGATGAATGCAAATGTGAGTGAATGAATCTGGATTAAGGTAGATGAAGGTAACTGTGGGTGAATGAATGCAGATTAAGGTAGATGAATGCAAATATGAGCAAATGAATGTGGATTAAGGTAGATGAAGGCAAATGTGGGTGACTGAATGTGGATTAAGGTAAATGGAGGCAATTGTGAGTGAATGAATGTGGATTAAGGGAGATGAAGGTAAATGTGGGTGAATGGATGTGGATTCAGATAGATGAAGGTAAATTTGAATGAGTGGATGTGTATTAAGTGTATTAGATGAATGCAAATGTGAGTGAATGAAAACGGATGAATGTAGATGACAGTAAATGTGGGTGAATGAATGAGGATTAAGGTAGATGAAGGCAAATGTGGTTGAATGAATGTGGATTAAGGTAGATGAAGGGAAATGTGGGTCAATGAATGAGGATTAAGGCAGATGAAGGGAAATATGGACCAATGAATGTAGCTTAAGGTAGATGAAGGCAAATGTGGCTAAATTGATGTGGATTAAGGTAGATGAATGCAAATGTGAGTAAATGGATACGGATGAAGGTAGATGAAGGTAAATGTGGGTGAATGAATGAGGATTAAGGTAGATGAAGGCAAATGTGGGTGAATGAATGTGGATTAAGGGAGATGAAGGCAAATGTGGGCAAATGGATGTGGATTAAGGTAGATGAAGGGAAATGTGAGTGAATGAATACGGATGGAGGTATATGTAGGTATATGTGGGTGAATGAATGAGGATTAAAGTAGATGAGGGGAAATGTGGTTGAATGAATTGGAATAAGGTAGATCAAGGGAAATGTGGGCGAATTAATGTGGGTTATGGTAGGTGAAAGCAAATGTGGGAAAATGAACGTGGATTAACGTAGGTGAAGGCAAATATGGGTGAATGAAAGTGGGTTGATACGATAAAGGCTAATGCGAGTGAATGAGTGATATCACATTGATATAATATTTCAATATGTGCAACGTAGTTGGGGAATCGTGGTGGGTATATCCATGAGGTCTTTCCCCCTTGGCGTAATCCCCCTTATCGCAAATAAGGTCACATATCCACGACTTCTTCACAGTTGTACTTTGATTTAACTTTGTAAAAAGTTGCATTTAAAAAGGTGGAAAATAGGGCCACCAGGCTCGTTTTTCTGGTTTTGAAAAGGTTATGCTGTTGCTAGGGTAACTTCTGTCAAGAAAATGGCAGACAAAATAATGGAGGAAGTTCATTGAGGCCATCAAGACTCACTGGAGATGATAAAAGTCATGATGATCTTTTATTATATGACTGGCTCTTTCAGCGATCAAGATGAATCAATTCTCCTGCTGTGATTGGCTACTGGCGAGGTCAAGATGGAGCCATCTTGACCGCTTGGGATGAACCGATCATCCTGCATTTTACTTTCTTTTAATAGCGTCCTTTGAGTCACATAATAAATCCTTTATTGACCAAGCTTGTTCGGTCAAGATAGCGGGATATTGGCCAAGTTCTTTTTTTGCGTGTTTATAGACCGAGACTAACACCAAAAAAAGAACTTGGCCAATATCCCGCCATCTTGACTGAACAAGCTTGGTCAATAAAGGATTTATTACATGACTCAAAAGACCCTATTAAAAGACAGTAAAGTGAAGGACGATTGGGCTATCCTGAGCACTGACAGTGACAGTGACACTTGTCCCAAATGAAACAAGTGAGAGACAGTTGTAAATGTGCAACAAGCGACACCAGACCACCCCTTGGAAGGCCTCACCCTGGGGGTTACTCTTTATAATTGTATTTATGGGGAGGCTCTGCCTGGAAGGGGGATTTTTTCAGGGTTTACCTAAAACATGGAATCCGGAATCCGGAATCCGGAATCCGGATTCCATGTTTTAGGTAAACCCATTTTTTCACACTTCAGGTGTATGAAAGGGTAGGGATTTCACGAGTGGAAGTATATGAAAGGGTAGGGAAATTGTCATTGTCAATTTGGGTATTTAGAAGGGCCTTTCCTCAAATATTTTGAACATACGTTGACTGTACTGTTCCAATTAGGCGCATCCAGATTATGCTAGCACTTTTTTCCGCATACCGGTAATTTGGCTTAACGAGCATTTCTTTGACACTTCTCAAAAAGAATTGCTAGCATAATTCAGCATATTTTATCTACATTTTTGTTGTTAAAGCCATAACTTTGCTTGTTTTTGGTGTCCTAACACTTCTAAAGACATTTAGGAAACTCCAGTTCTCCAAGCTCTCCTCATATATGCTGTCTCTCCATTATAGTTGTGACTTGGAAAAACTCCAAGCCGGTCAGCCGTTAGTTTGCATAGGTTGTACCCAGTTCTTGCTAAAAATCAAAACAAGTTGACGTCAGCTATGTCATCGTCACAAAGTAACTTGCAGGTCACAGAATGAGGTCGCAAAGCATAAAATAGGCCAGCTCCTGCACAAATAGCTCAGCGTGATTTTTGCAATTCGCTGCTTGTAAATAATTATATGTCATGAAATGTACAGAGTATTCTTCAAAGGACAAGTTAACAATGAGCTAACGTTGTGTTATATAATACCAGACACAATAGGCTAGTTTCGAATTGTGGGAGAACAAAAGAACAGAGTCGAGGTTCAGGGGAATAATTTGCATTTTCTTTTGTCAAAAACAAAGGAAAAAATGCAAATGTATATCCCCAATCTAACCTCGACTCTGTTCTTTTGTTCAAATTATTCCCAAACTCTGTTCTTTTGTTCTCCCAAACTACCCTATTGAGAAACATAAACAAGGTCTGTAAAAAGAAACAGAAAGATTTTTTCATTTTCTTCAGTAATAATTAATTATGCTCATTTTTCAAAATTATGCTCCTTTGGTTTTAAAAGAGCTTTGTTTTATTTTGAAGAAAAAATACAAAATAAGGCATCACGTGTGCTTTACAATTATTGTAAAGCACACGTGATGCCTTATTTTGTATTTTTTCTTCAAAATAAAACAAAGCTCTTTTAAAACCAAAGGAGCATAATTTTGAAAAATGAGCATAATTTGAGGAGGAGCATAAAATGCCAGTTTTACTAGCATAATTGGGAAGGGCCCAGTTCCAATGGAAGGTATATGAAAGGGGAACCATTTGTCAATGGAAGGTACCAATGGTATATAAAGGAGTTAGGGGTCAGACCTTGGGGTCCACATTAACTTTTTTTGTACTCCCGGGGGCCCCACACAGGTGATCAAATCAGTAGTATGTTTCTTGCTTTCCATGTAACTCCTGAGCTGATTTATGGTCATTTGGTGGAGTTTCGATCCACAAACCTCCACCTAATGACCATACAAATCCTTACATTTGAAATGTTTCAAGCTTGGGTAACCTGTGCAAAGACAACAGTTTCAACCAGTAAGTTAATAAAGTTACAAAGTACATGAAGACATTTTGTTCATATATATGAATACATGCCCACAGGAAGTGAAGGAGTAATCAAATAAGCCTCGTACCTACAACTCAAAAATGGCAAAGCCATTTTCTGAATTAAAAAGAAGTACAACATTAAACCACAAAAAGACAAACAATAGTGTTGTTATCATTGTGTACAAAACTTTAAAGCTGCAACCCAGAGTCCAAGCTGTCTGTGACTTTGAAATGCCTGATGGCTTAATGACATACATGTTTGGTTTTGGTTTTAAAATGTTCAAATCAGTAAAACGTTTGACATTGTCACAGCTTCATCACCATAATCTGGAACAATAGAAACCAAAAATCATTGAAAGAGACTTGCAGTGTACGTTTTACTGGAGGCATTGTCTTAGGGGCTTGTTCTGTGCACTGGTATACACAACGAACTGCCAGCAGCAGAACTTATGTCATTGCCTATGAGCTACTGAACTCGGAAAATGAATTATAACCCACTCAAGTGTCAAATTACAACCACGTTACAAATTAGATCTAATACCACTTCACTTACAATGTACTCATCACCAATGTGAATGAACAAAGACAAAATGAACCAAAATTACTTCCAGCAAAAATTTTATTCAAAACAAAAATTTGGTTTGAGGAAAACTTGATTTTCTTGCATGCATGCAAGGTCACATTGTTTTTCTACATGCCTCGCCTCTGTTCAAAGTTATCATTTGATCACAAATAGTGGAGCTTTGTGAGCCAAAATACAGATATTATGCACTTACCAATGTAAACCCTGTGGGGGGATGTGGGCAAAGGGTGGGGATTTGACCAAGAAGTCAAAATTTTGGTCCATTTCCTGAGGGTGGGGTTGCATACTTTTATCAAATGTAGTTTAAAAAATCCCCACCCAGGGGCCAAAATACCAAATAAAAGTCAAGCTATGCAGATATGTTTAATAACCGGTGACTTAAACCTGGTATGAATCTCGCAGATTTTTAACCTATCTCCGTTATGAAACAACAAGATATGTGATGTACATCATCTGATGCCTGTGAGAGTATTTCATAGACTTAAACTGGAACTTTATTAAACAATCTGATAATAGATAACTATTTTCATACTATCTTGCAAACAAAGAAAAATGTCCATAAAATAATTAATTGTCCAATGGTGTTGTTTTATTACTGCAGTACTTCAGACTGAGACTATCCTAGTAAGAATCAAATGAAACTGAAATCAATGTCAGCCAATCAATGCTTATCAGCTATTTACAAATGCTAATCAGCAGTCTTAGTTAATTCAAAACTGCATGGGCTATTTCATCTAACTGCAGTTTAGAACATACTGATCAACACATTATACATGTATCTGTGTTGTGAAGAAATTCAACTTGGCCAAAGCTGTTCTGATTGGAGTATTAACACAAACAAGTCACTCCCAGAATAGACCTTTCCACAGTTTTAGCAACTTTTGATATTGGCCATGTAACGAAAATCTGTTTAACACTGCTGTAAAGAGCACCTTAAAATTAGTAAAAAAGCCAAGTTTGGGAGTTGTATCTTTTAAAATTGCAAAGTTGGGAAATTTTACAGATGTTTGTATACTGGGAAGGCACAAACTTGCCCTCCAGCATACAAATGTCTGTAAAATTTCCTGACTTTGTAGAACCATATTTTTGCTATTTTGCAAGATGTGACTCTCAAACTTGACCATTTTTAATTATTAGGTGCTCTTTCTAGCAGTGATGATAGATTTTCCCTTCCTGGTCAAAATAAAAAGTTGACAAAAACCTTGGAAAGGTCTATTCAACACAGCAGTCTCAGTACCAAAAAATTCAAATGTCGCAACCCCCCAAGCAAAGGTAGTCAATCAAATATCCCACTGAGGGGATGGATTTTTTTCATCAAATGCCCCCGCCCCAAACAGGGTTTACCTTGATAGGTCCATTACACTATTTCAGCTCAAATGATCATTCAAACAATTCTTAACAAGCAAATCAAATTTTAAAAAACATTATTTTACAGTCCTGTAGTATATCTTCCCTGGTCTCAAAAATCAAACAGTCTGTGGTTTAGCTTCAAAATTTGAGTGGAGTTTAGGTTGTGTTTTGGAAATCCAGGGAATAATAAAAATGAAATGGTCTTTTGTTGCTTTTAATACCTCTGCGTCCTTTTTTTCTTACTGCCAATTATTCTTTAGCATTTAATATATCTTAAAGCCGCAAACAGAGAAACAATAAGAAAGCTTCTTGCCCTCGATTCACACTAAAAGTATATTACATATGCACAATGTATGCCCACAGGAAGTGAAGGAGTGATCAAATAAGCCTCGCACCTACAACTAAAAAGTGGCAAAGCCATTTTATGAATTAAAAAAAGTACAACAATAACCACAAAAAGGCAAACAATAGTGTTCTTATCATTGTGTACAAAGCTTTAAACAAGCTGCAACCCAGAGTCCAAGCAGTCTGTGACTTTGAAATGCCTGATGGCTTACTGACATACATGTTTGGTTTTGGTTTAAAAATGTTCAAATCAGTAAACCTTTTGACATTGTCACAGCTTCATCACCATAATCTGGAACAATAGAAACCAAAAATCAAAATGGTTCAAAAAATTTTAAACCAATTATCATAACCAAAATATTCAAAAGAACATAACATCAAAACAGCAATGCTGGCTGTTATTATGGGGAGAACTAAATGTTTCTTGTCTCCGTTTTTTAATCTAGGAACTATTTAAAAGGTGACTTTGCATATTAAGAAATTTACAAACTCAAAACTTAAACGTCAACTTTAAAACAACACAAACCATCACAAACATGTTCCCATGGATATGACAATTGCACTGTCTGCTGCAAAATACCGTATATGAGCATTTAACAGCCATAGTTTACTCGCTAACAATTTCTTGTAAGATGTTCTTCAACCAACTTGTCATGAAAAACTCAATCTGGCAGTGGATTACAGCAGGTCTTTTTTGTCATACAGAGACATGTTACATTCATTAACCACCCCCTCCCCTCCCCCCCCCAAAAAAGATACCTTACAACTTGGATAAAAAGTTGTCAGAATTAAAAAACACCACAGTTACAGTAATGTCATCTCGCCACATACGTCGATACTGGTCTGGGACCAACAACATCTGAGCAACAAAACTATGGTCGTTACCCCCCAAGGCATGGCGGATAAGGTGTGTTGCAGCATTATGTTCCAGCAATTCACTCTGTGCCTCATGTCCTTTATCTTTACTTTGCTGATTAAGAAAATCTGCCACTAATCCAACAGCTTGTTCATTGCTTAGCACATCCCACAAGCCATCAGTAGCCAGAATGAGAAATTTGTCATGAGGCCGCAGACGATGATGAGTTATCACAGGCTTTGCAGTAAGGTAAGGTGGAGTTTTGTACATACTTGGTGGGACTATAGGACCACCATAAACTTGCGTTAGAACATGAGAATGTGTTACTTTATCCCATTTGTATTGAATGTCACCAAAAGATCGTAAGGGCTGCAACTGTCCTAAAAGACGACCATTCTTGATTACAAAGTTTTCCTCCCCAGGGTGCTCTGACTGAAGCCTCCTCACTTCATCGGGATTTGCTGCTGTCTGATCAATGGTTAGAGGAGTCGTCAACCATGAACCATCTTGACTCAAGCTTCCCAAGACTGCTCTACAATCGCCTAAAAATGTAAGGCAAAGGTTAATCAAAGTACAACTGTGAAGAAGTTGTGGATATGTGACCGTATTTGCGATAAGGGGGATTAAGCCAAGGTGACTGGAGAAAACAACGTTTTAAATAGTTTTAATGCGTGAAAACTCCTTCTGGAAAGTGTTTAAACAGCTTTTTAATGCGTTCCGAAACGTCCAACTCTTTTGAGCATCAATTTTATTGTTCATGAGCTCAACACAATTTAACCTCGGGGTGCATATTTACATATTCGCGTTTGAATGAATTATCGAGGCAGGGAGATATCGTGGGAATTAAAAAAAATGTGCTCCTTTTGAAAGGTTTCTGTCTTGTCCGTATGGTCAGATAAATATCAGGCGAAAGGACGACTTCGCCAAAACGAAGCCAGCCAAACACTGCAGTATTTCGAGAATGTTACACAAGGCTGTCGAACGAATGCAACCGAAATTTGACATATGCAAATTATGCTTTTTACTGCCGGTCGGAAATGCAACATTTGCCGTCGTTTTCATAAACAACCATCGACGCCATACTTTTGGATATAAAAATAAACAACTTTATAATTTCATTCAAAACTTTTACTGAAAAAATGGCGCATTTAGTTAAAAAGAAGAGTATTTCTCAAAGCAAACTTGTGTTTACATTGTGGCGAGACGTGATGGCGCCACCTAAAAATAATTTAATTTTAGAATGTATTGTTTTCGTTAAAATATTATTTCCAATACTGAAAATGGCTTCGTGAATGCAGCTATATTGGTGTGAAAAGTTTCCGTCGTCAATTCCTGTGCACACTTGGAATATCTTGGGCTGAATGGCTCATATATATTTTTCCACAGATCGTGAATTGGATGAACGTAGGAGAAGCTGCGCTTGTGATGGAATATTGATTATAATTTCTTTCGCCATTCGGCTGTTTGATCGGACGTTCCTTTTGCCATTTATACGTTCGATCCGAGCTGCAATAAAGTTACTTTACTTTACTTTTTTCATTCCGTTCATCGGTTCGACTGTTGCTCCTTAGACATTACTTCAGAAAGCCGATAGAGGTGTTCCGGCAATACTTCAGAGAATCGATATCTATTGGTATGCCGTTGACATATCGATTTGTTTACATCTGAGTGAGTGACAAATTTGCATAATCTGCCCCCTAACAATACTCGTTCCTACGCTTCGCGTATCCATGACTAAAAAATGAGCAAACTAAACAACAAAATATTCTCATCACGGATTTATCAGTTAAGAAGCTGTTGCTGAGAATTACTAGCCCGGGGCCTTGAGGAGCTAGCCCAAATTCAGTTTTTATATACTGTTAAAATATCGATAAAGTTTAAGGTGGGACTTAACCTGAACACCGTTTTTGTGTTGCTTAACATGGATCTGACATTGATATCTTGTTTGTGTTTCAAGCAATCAAAAATCTCTTTGCTCATCTCACGAAGCTGTGTTGTGGTATATGTTGTGAATTTTTGGGTGAATTTTGGGCATATTTGGGAAGAGATAATTTTTCTCAAAGGATTAGTTCAATTTAAGTCCCACCTTAAGCCTGGTTTCCATATTATCGCAGGCAATTGTGGATCGCAGACGATCACAAAGAGAGCTGTTTCCATTATAATCCCAGACGATCTCAAACAATCATAGAACAGACTGTAGCCACACATTTTGGTCAGCAGAAAAATCAAATGTACATGCGCATTGTCAGAATTAAAAATATAATACCACAAAAGCTCTATTAAGCCCCTGGGGGCTTATTTAATTTCAGGTCTCATGAATGGGGGGCTTATTTCAAATCTTAAACAGCCTGTTTTTGAAAAACAACACATAAAGCGGTTATAAACGTGGTGAAGCAATGCATTTTATGAAATCTGAGTTGACGTTTCATATGTGGCAACATACATTTTCAAAAGTAACTGTTATGACATGAAAAGCTATTCATAATTATTTAAAAAGAAATTGAGAGTGATCTGGGTAAGACTAAAAATAGCAGTGACATACTAATAAAGTGACAGCTTGTCACTGGTCAGATTAGAGTTTAAAGTCGGGTTCATTTCTTGTATAAACAAGGTTTCTTTTATCTTGCAATGGTAATCAGTTTTTCCTGACGCAAGGATTTCAAAATGATCCCATTTTATATTATGACCAGTAGTCATAATATGATCAGCAATAGCTGTGTGTTCCTGTTTGGATTAATCTCAAGGGTGAACAGTCGGCGTATCAAATCCTTCTTTCTGTACAAAGATCGCTTGAATCGTTCCCAAAAGTCAAAGGTTGTTTACAAGGTGAGTTGTTGGGACTGCGATGATTTCTACATCTGCAAAACAAAGCGACGACTGCAGGATAGAAATTTAACTGAAGATTTTAACCCATTGATGCCCAAGACCTTTCACAGTTTTGAGTGATTTTTTGTATATAAACGATCCAAAGGATTTCGTGACTCCATATTTGGGGTTGCCGTGGAAAGTGCTGCTGTTCTAAAGCACGAGTTTTCTAGAAATGTCATTCTGACGTAGCCATTTTTCTTCGTTGAGTGATAATAATGGCTCAAATATGGTTTGTATGTGATTTTTGGTAAGTTTACAGCCATTTTTCATCTTTAGTAGCTGCCTGATGAGCATCATTAAGCGTGAAGGTAGCCAAGAGTCCACTTTCTCAAAGAAGTGAGTTAGGTGATGTACTTCGTTAGCAAATTTGGCTCCTTGCTTGTGGAACTGTTAAAATGGCCGCTCCGAAACGAAGTAGCTTTGGGACTCGACTACTGATGAACTTCTTGACCTACCATGGGCATGTACTAAAACCAGGAACACCGGAACACCGGAACACCGGAACACCCCGGAACACCGAATTTGATGGTGTTGTCTTGTTTTCCCATTACAGAGCATGTGACAAAAAAAATGTAAATGTAATTTGTTTACCCACGTATAACGAAAGAGCTTAGAGCTCGTTATAAAGTGCTCGTGTATGAGATCGAATTAGAATTTAGAAGTGTTGGTTTTTGTGGAGGGAGGAAAACCGAAGAACCCGGCGAAAACAAACGACAAACTCTACCTTCATATGACGGCGGATCCAGGGAGCGAATCTGGGTCACATTGGTCACATTGGTGGGAGGCGAATGCCATTCCACCATTCCAGCTCCCCCTATGTGATCATAGTCTGAGAAATTTTCAAATAGTCGCGTGAATATGAATGGATAATTTTTTTCTCCAGAGAATATCACACGGTCTGTAATGGGTACACAAAGACCAAGTGAAAAAGGTCGATAACTTGTAACCGGCCTGTACGTAACTTTAAGTATCAACTATAACTATGCATTGTGGATCTACTTTTGTAATGAGCAACAGCTGACCACGAGTCCCGTCAACTCCGAAAGTGCGTGGCGAACATCGCCAACATGGCCAAATTGTGTTCTTTCAGTAAGTACGTACAATGAATCATCCATATCCATCGCCTTTCATATGAAAAGAAATGTTTGAAGTATTTTGGAGAAACATTCTAAACAAGTTTTTCTATATATTTAGGGGAAGATAAACCGCTAGAAAGAAGCAGTAGTCTCAGTACAGATGACTCTGAGGTTAGTTGTGCTGGATTGATTTTTAGTTATTTAATGTAGAGGTCATTGAGACGGTTTAAATTCCATCCAGTCTAAACAATGGATGAATTTTGTGCCCTCTACCAGGCGACTGTTGTCACTATTTTCTTAGCGCCTGCCGTATTTTTGATATGGTAAAAATAACAAATGCTTTCAAATGTCAACAGATAGATGAGAGTAGTACTGCAGAGGAACAAGAGGTAGAGGAATCAAGTGACTCCGATAATTTGTAAGTGAAGTTACATCTAACGTTTTTTTTTTTACCAAATACACTTTGGCATTGTTCATTATTATTAATGTGCATGTGTGATTTGTTTTAAGACTAAATTCGCCACTGAGGAAAAAACAGAGGCAAAAAGTTGAAAGGTGTCAAAAGAATGGAGCTGCTCGCAGGAAATGCTTCCCAGCTGAGAGGTATGTGAACTGAAGTGACATTCGCATGCAAGAAATAACCAATTCATGAAATCGGTTTGTCCTTGATAAATTGTCAACAAATAATAGTCCATCTTTCAACAAAAATTACATGACAACCAGACGGTGTATTTTTGTATTGATACCATCATGTGTCAACAACTTCTTTTGCAGGAAATATCATCATGATGATCTGCGGCTTCCAATATTCAGTTTCCTTCGATCACAAAATCAGTTATCCAAAAAGGAAAAGGAGAATGCCGTCTTTGCAACCTTAATGACTCTAATCGAGGAAAAGCCTGACCCTTCTCATATCTGCAGTATACCACCAAGGAAAGTCATGGAGAATCTGTCATTTCTTGTAGATACCTCCAATCTCAAATATGTTAATGATGTACTTGCTGATGACTCTGGTTCATGGGTAAACAACGGCCAGCACAGATTTCATTACGAGCTTGATGAAGATGGAATTTACCGAAGGGTTGGTAAAAGGGCATCATTTGATACAAGTGTTCTGAGCCGGCGATGGGTGACACTGCATAGACACTATTATGATAACAGAGATTCAACGGACAGTAGTGGATCGAGAGACTTTCACAGGATTGTATCTTTTGTGACAGGTAGGTAATAATTAATACCAATTAATGTTCTCACCTTTAGAGTAAGCTTTTTTTCTACTTAGAGTATATATGTGATGTAATCTACCATCTTAAACTGAAAATAAATCATATAAAATATATATATTTCTGAGTTACAATACAAAAGATTCATTTGGGATGCTAAATTCGCCACACCACGACACAACCCCCTTCCTCATCCTCACCCATAATCACCACACAGATGGGTTCATCAAAAAGCTGTAATCTGCCAACCCCAGTGGTAATAGTAAAATCTCTATAAGCTAACTCCCCGCTTCTCCTCCACATACAGACAGCAAAAAAGGAGTGTGCATTCATAGTAATCAGGATATGGAAAGTGCTGTGCTCTGACACACAATGCAACTTGGTCTACCAGTATCACAAAAGATGCCACACAATTTGCTGATTTTTTGTAGTTTAATTTTATACCAAATTGTTTCCCATGTTAATGTTCTTATTACTTATTACCCACAGACAGCAAAGGCAATAGGCGAACACTCATGAAAGTGGAATACCAGTTCACTGGTGAAGAGCACAGATTTACAGTAAGGCAACATGGCAACAGTAAGCAAGCAGAAAAACCCTATGTCAGAACACAAAGCAGCACTATTAAAAGTCTTAAAGAGGCAGTATGTAAGAGCCAACCAAGAATGGCTATTGATAAAGTTGCTGAAGATCAGGGTGGTATGATGGGGGCCACAGTGCTGGTTCTTGGCCCAGGGATATCAAACAGGCTTACAATCTCAAATGCAATAGCAAACCTGGAAGCACAGTAAGCGGAACTGATCCTTACTTGGCACTTGTTATGCAGTGTAAAGAGGAAGCGAAGGATAAGAAAACAGCCTACATAAGAAAAGTTATTTGTGCACCCGAACCGATAGTGATTCTATCTACAGAAGAACAGTTGGATTGCATGGTGTGTTTCTGTACAAATGGCCTTAACTTTAGTGTGTTCTCCATTGACCCAACATTTGACCTTGGTGCCTTCAGTGTAACTACTACAACATATGAGCACTTGAATCTTATCAATCGCCGTAGTGGGGTGAACCCTGTGATGATAGGGCCATTGCTGATTCACCAGAAGAAAGAGAAGGCGACATACAACATCTTTACCGATTATTTGCTGAATTCAAGACCGCAGCTGCGAAACTTGCAAGTTCTTGGAACAGATGGTGAGGTTAAGCCTTGTCTTCACCATTCCTGGAGAGATGCCCTCAACTAATCCATCTACTATGTTTCAATCACTTCAAGAATAACATCGTTAATCACTTAAAATCTGTGGGTGTTGACGAAAACAACCGAAGATGCATTGTGGCCGACATATTTGGTCAACAGGAAGGTGCAAGATTTGAAGAAGGTATCGTGGACTCTGAAGATGAGGAAGAATTTCAGGCCCGTCTCGAAACTCTCAGCAATGTGTGGAGTGAGAGGCTGGGGGTGAAGGGCCTAGAATTTCACCGATGTTCCTAAAGAATAAAGCTGACGCAATGAGAAAGAAGATGCTGGCTCCCGTACGACAGCAGGCAGGATTAGGAAAGCCGCCCAAACCCTATTACAGCAATAGAGTTGAATGCGCTAACAGCCTTCTAAGTAGTGAAACGGATCACGCAGAATCCACGGTTGATGAATTTGTGGCTAAAATGAGAGTCCTAACTGAAAGACAAGCAAGGAATGTTCGATGGGCAATCATCAACAAGGGGCCGTACTGTCTGCATCCATCCTTACGACATTTGCAGCTGTCGGAAGAGGCGTGGATCGTGATGTCAAAAGAAGATAAAGATGCATATGTTGAAATGGTCCTGCAGTCGGATGTTTATCCAAAGCCAGTTGCGGAACACCTTCAGTCAAATGTTAATGAGGTGGAGATATCTGAGGATATACGTGAAGTTGTCTCTCAGCTTCTGTCAGCTTCTGATGACGTGGAAAGTTCTGATGCTACCGGTGAAGAGGCCACCTATGGTTTGTCTGTCCTAGCTGAAGCAGCACTGAATGTGTTAGATGACTATGAAGATCCTGAAATATTAGAAGTTCACAGTAGTGTAGAATTGCCCATGATCACGTTACGTGAATTCAGTGAATATTTGGACAATCAACCATCTGAAACCATCAAGGGGATCTATGCAAAGTCCGTTGAGCTTCTTCAAAAGCCCAATGCAATTGTGCCTGCTCCTGGATGCGATGTGAAAGCGAGAATGGTTGAAAGTAGAAGATTGAAAGAAAGACCACATCTTGTGACGCCAGGTAAAGGGACAGGAGAAAATAAGTGTGAGAAGAACTGCCCTCATTACAATGGTATTCGCATATGTTCTCACGCAGTTGTAACGGCCCAATCAAATGGTGAGTTGTTAGACTTTCTGAAGTGGTTTCAGCAGTCCCGTTCAAAGAAGGCTACAAACCTGTCCTCAGTAGTCAAAACAGATATGCCGAAATATCCCGGCCGTAAGGGTGGTGTCCTGTCAACAGCACGAAGATCTCATCAGAAGCTGCCAATAGCAGAGCGTGTGAAGTGCACATATGCTGCATGTGACACACAGGTGCCAAATACCAATCCCTTTTACTTGAAGGAAATGACTACACGAATTAAAGTTTGTCAAGGGTGTAGACGGTCTCTGAAGTCAACCAAAGGAGAGCTGCAACCTCCTCCATACGATTATTGTGTGGCGAGAAAGGAACGACGACCTTACACTGACCGTGCCACTGGCCAGCTGCGTACTCCTAGCCGGGAATCTGATGCCCATTACCACCTCCAAGAAAAGTGCGTCAAACTAGCGGAGCCTTCATTTATCCGCACATCTCTGTTAATTTCAGAAGATCTTCCACTGACACCCATAAAGATCATATTGCATCGGAATTCGGAATTTACTTGGGTGATTAACTGAATGGCACTCCATGTCAGTCGCAGAACTTAGTTGTCACTTAGTCCATCCAGGTGGGAGTAGAAGTACTTTTAATGTGTGTGAAAACAAAGAAGACCTCCGTGAAACATTCTCGGCGTAGGAATTTTTTTGTGTTCTTTGCAGTTTTTCCCATACTAATGTATACTAACGACTTTGAGACTGTTGTGTTGTTTCTGTTTGCTTTTATGTACTTGTCTAAAGTTCAAGTTTCTAGCAGCAGCAGAATTCGATATTTTCTTGGGTGATTAACTTAATGGCACTCCATGTACGTTGCAGAATGCAGTTGTCTCTTTGGGATCAGTTTTCCATACTTATGTACACTGATGACTTTCAGATTCTGTTGTGTTGTTGCTGTCTGTTTTTTGTCCTTGTCTGAAGTTCAAGTTTCTAGCAGAGGAAATCAAGTTTGTTAACCATAATTCTGGAAGATCTTTTAGGAAATAGAGAAAAATAAATGTTGTTAGTATTTTTCATATCTTTTAGGGTTAAATAAAGTTTTAGCCCCGCCCAGATTGGTCTCCTTTAGGGGTGGAATTAAAAATTTCCAACGAGCATCCCCGTCTCGGTCATGTGGGAGTCCCGCCGGTACATTCACAACATCATTCTGGAATATTAAGCTCTGACTCTCGTAAATATTTCAGCTTCTTAACACAGGAACAATAATGATCACCATAATAATTTTGTTTAAAAACACCGTAAGGCAGACAAAAATAAATAACCGAAAACACTGAAATACGGGTTAAAAAGTCAGTAATCAGTTTTGATAATTCGGTTCACTCTGAGGCGAACACGAAACATATCGGTTATAGAAACCCTCTAAACAATCATGAAAGGCATGCATCTCCCTAAACCAATCATCTCGACTAACACGACGAAAAATTAGTCCCGTTATACTTGATTCTTACCTTACTTTCAATGCAAGCACTAGATGTTTCCATCACAAGGGAGCCGCCATGTTGCGTTACCCGAAATGCATGATGGTCATTTTGGTGTATAACCGCTGAAATCTGTATTGCATTTATAATGTAAGCAACAAGCTTGTTAATTTGTTCAAAGTCCCCTTTGGCTTCTTAAAACAGTAAAAAAGCCTAACAATAGGGGCTTGTAATTGGAAAAAGTTAAATATTTCTTTAAAAGCTACAACGTCCTTCTACGGGAGTGGAATTTTACGTCTGAGATGGGGGGGGGGGGGGGGCTTCGTTTTTGTTTATTTGTTCCTTTCTTTACCTCTTTACCTACTTATTTCTTTCTTTCTTTCTTTTTTATCTATTCGTTCTTTCTTTCTGTCTTTCTTTTTACTTTTTTCCTATATTTTTAGCGCCTGCTTCTAAGCTCTTTCGTGTTACGTGGGTAAACAAATTACATTTATATTTTATTTTTACATTGTTTGTAATGGGAAAACAAAACAACACCCTCAAATTCGGTGTTCCGGTGTTCCGGGGTGTTCTGGTGTTCCGGTGTTCCGGGGTGTTCCGGTGTTCTGGGGTGTTCCGGGGTGTTCCGGTGTTCCGGGGTGTTCCGGAGTGTTCCGGTGTTCCAGTGTTCCTGGGTTTTAGTACATGCCCCTACCATGGCACATTTTGGAACTTGCGACCACTGAAGAATACAACAAGCGAGAAATTTCGGTGGTAGGTTGGAGTGGCTGTAGACTTAGTATAAATATGAAATATGTGGGGTTAGGAATGAACGCTGTCAAAATTTCTGGCTACTTCCCAGCGTGCAGTGTGGTCGTGATGTTGAAAATCGAGGCAAGGCCAGGATGGACTAGAACGAGAGGCTGTGGCTCGGCCCGGGCAAGGAAGAAGAGCAAAACAAATCACTTCTAAGCTAGACGTAGGACTGAATTTTCCTGTGAATGTTGACTTTTGGGTTAGCAACGATGATTTCCTTAAAAAAAATGAAGGCAAAAACATGATTTTTGTTGTTTTTCTATGACGTTAAAAACGGTCATTTTTGTTATTGTGCAAATTTAGATGCTGTTATTCTGCAAATATCACTGACTTTTTTGTGTTTATTGGGTTTCTCAATTTGAAGGACTTTCTAGTCAATGCTCACAACTGATAGTTAAGGCAATGTTCGCACGATTGAAAAAGTTGCAATTTTTTAAAGCAGCGAAGTCTTGTACAGGCGCATGAGGGCGCATTGGATCTTAATGGGTTAAAGCGCTCTGCAAACACCTCAGCTTTGTTGTCCCCCCTCATTGATTCTTTTCTATACATGTAATTAATTTTTCAGACTCTTAAACAATGCATTGACCACCAACACCCCTCCAAGAAACTGGCAAGATTTCTGTGCAGCGACACACACTAATTATGTATAAAAATTATCAAAACCCAACTCTAGTCACACTTACTGTTTGTTTTTGCATAACAGCATGATATTAGAGCAGCCACTGTTAACAGTGTTACCAGCAATGGCAGTGAACAATAAAGACTCTGTTAACAATGTTAAAATGGTTAGAGTCTTGGTTTCATTCTTTCTAACAATGGAATCTAGACAAACACCTGACCAGCTGATTCAAAAAGAGAAATTCAACATTCCCATCTCAGCAGAGTACCACAAACACTTACATGATTTTAAATGCCACCTGATAGATTCATGAAATGCCATAAAATACACACGCGAGTCATGGTTTGAGGAAAAATGCTATATACTTGTGATCCGTGATTGCCCCCCATCCCCCAATTTACAAACCTGCATCAATGAGGCCCTGTTAGGGTAAATTCCAACAGGTGACATGGCTCTGAAATGGCGACATGAAGGAAATGAAATGATGACGAATGACAAGACCATTCTGTGAAATGGCAACAGTGACAAAAATAAAAGCAAATTGGACAGCAACATTGGCGATTTTAAATAAGACAGCGACTTGAGGACATTTGTGTAGAGCAGAATGTCGAAAATGAGTTTGTATTTTCAAAATGTTAATCATTCTGTCAGTCTTCTGTGTGGAAACACACTGCGTTATGACCCCTGAATTACGACAACACATTTTTTGTTGGAGAAATGACCTCAGAAACATTCCGAATTTTCTGAAATTGCAATAACAACATCGGTCACTGCATGAAATTCCAACAGTGACATGTGCCCTTCTGAAATTGCAGCATGTAAAGTTTTGAAATTCAGATGGGGACATAAAGACCCCCCCTAACATGGTCTCATCAATGTGTGAGGTTGTGCAGAAATTTGATTATAATATTTAATTGTTATTGTCATTATTATTATCACTATTATGATCATTATCAATATGATTATTATTGTTTAGAGAGTACATGTTCAAGTTTGTGACAGAATTTTTAGCACATATAATTATGTATACCTGCATTCGCAACATAGAGATGTTGTCCTTCAATATATGAGACTAGAGCACAAGAACCAGTAGCACCAACAGCAAAAGAGTCATCAAGAACTCTCACTGGTATGGCTTCTGTTGAGATATCGTCATCTAACTGAGTAAACGCCACACTGAGGGAATCCGAAATGGCCATACGATTTTGAAAAGGTTTCTCAATTAAATTCTTTACCAGATACTTTGGACCAGTGTGAAAAACTTCTTGTTTTTGACTCAGAGTGTAACCAACGCTGCTTTTGGAAGTGATTTCCCTTGCTTGAGCTTTATCTTCCTGAAAACTCAACACAAAGTTGTCTGCTGACAATCGTTTCAAGTGATCCCTTTCCAAAACGGTCAAGTCCGACTTAGAAAGGAGAGACAAAGCTACGTACATGGGTAAACGGTTTTTAACTACTTCAGCGCATTGCCAGCCACCGTGTCCATCAAAAACACCGAAGGCAGTTCCATTGGTTTTCAACAACAGCCATTCGTTGCCCCGATCTTCACAAGGATTATTTGAAGCAAAATTGTTGGTTTCGTAATAGGACACGGCACCAATGTTCACATCAATTCTTTTTTCGTTTCTTCTTAAGATTTCGCTTGCTTCTTTTGGACTCAAAGGAGGCTTCTCAGGGCCTTTTGAGCCTTGCACAAAGTTTTGAATCAGTTTCTGTAAAAGGTCTCCTAATCCAATTGAACCTGAGGTGTTATCGCTTCCACTGCTTGCTTGAAGTGTGAGGTGTTTGTTAAATCCAAAAGTGTACATCGACCCGACAAAGGCAGCTGCAACACCTACCACCGGCCATTTCCATTTGCTTAAAGTTCCAATTACCTCTGCTCTGTTCATTACAGATGTAGGACTGCAAACAAAAGAGGTCATAGACAAGGAAAGTTCACCACAGAGTTTACCACTTATAATGCCACATGTTTCCTTACGCCATATTGAATGTTGCGTAACAATATGGGATCCAGACTCCCAGGCTTATTCTCGGGCGAGGTTACTGGCATCGCAGAGGCGTCGCACAGCTAAATCAAGGCGTTCAGCTGAGTGAGAGTTCAGTCACCTTCTCTAAGAACTACTCAGTGTACTTCTTCCAGAAATAGCCCCAGCCACATAAGGTGAAAAAGACTTGGACTCACGAATTCTTTTGTTTCATTCGTTATCAGGGATCATGAAATGGTAAGTTGTTTGAGAACTTGAACATAAAATGTAGAGTGCACATGAATCGAAAATTTGACATTTTTAGATAGCTTATAATTGCTGGTTTGCAAGTGACGTCACGGCAGCCATGTTGGAGGTCAAGAACAATGGCCTTTCTCTCCGCTCGGAACTAAATTCTATTTTTATGTAAATTCTTCGAAAAAAATTCTATTGTTTTGAGCTCCAACGTGGCCGCCCTGTCGCGTGGTTGCAAACCAAGAATCCCCATAATTCATTTTCAGTGGTTTCCCTCCTTTCTACTTGTGCCTGAAAAGCAACTAGTCTAGGATTCGGCTCTGAAGCCCCATTTACACTACAGAAAAGGACCCCCAAAAAAGTTGGTACGGACCACATACTTTTGCCATGTACACCTTCCGTACCATGTTTGCATGAAATGGATCCAGACTCGCTTTTTTCTGGTTTTAGGGCCATAGGCGCCTATAGCCCCAAAACCGAAAAAAAAAAAAATAAAAAAAAAATAAAACGAGTCCGGACCCCTTTTGTTCACCGAGAGTGCTGTGTAAAGGGTTAAAAAATTGGTCTGTACCAACTTTTTTTTGGGTCCGGACCCATTTTTTTCTGTAGTATAAATGGGGCTTAAATCTTTCTATTATTATTATTACTCGTGCCTAAAAGGCGATGAGTCCAGGATTCGGCTCTGTTCTTTTCTTTTCTTCTGTCGCGATTTTCCCAGTGCACGTGGCCAACAAGCACAACTGCACAGAAGGGTTTAAGGCCCTGTTTACAAGCAGGTAGGGTAACCTTAGTGCTAGGGTTACCCTAGCAGGAGGGTCAAAGATAGCCCGGGTTTACAAGCAAAATTACACAGGTAGGGTTACCCTACCACCTGGGACAACTAAATCGTAAACGAAATGGCCGACAAGAGAAGAGTCCTGCTATGTACTTTGATTCCCTTGTCTGTACTGCCTGTTACTGCTCCTTTTGAGTGTCATGGAGTGCTGTTATGTTACCTTCTTATTTCTAGACAACGACAACAAGTTACAATACTTCACTCGCTCGAATGAATGCAATATGTAAAACTGGAGAGTGATTTGCCAAATAAGATTACAAGGAAAACTTGGCCGTACAGATCATTGTTGGCAGAAGTTATTCGAGGGAAGGATGCTTACCTACCTTGCACTTGAAAAGTTTTCTGTTTCTGAGAGAAAAGGAAGATTATAACGCCTTGAGTACCACATTGTACTCGGTCCACCATGATGGCTGTTTGTTGTCAACATTCAAAGGGTCTGGAAACAATTAAAAAGTTGTCCCAGGTAGGCAAGTTATCCCTAGCAGAGCATTTACAAGGCAGCTGGGGTTACCCTGGCTCTAGGGTAACCCTAGTGCTCAGCTAGGGTAACCCTCCTGCTAGGGTAACCCTAGCACTAGGGTTACCCTACCTGCTTGTAAACAGGGCCTAAGCCATCTTCACTTGTTTGATCCGCAATTTGTCCCACACGGTGGGGCATTTGACTATCGGCTAAACATTGGTTGGCAATTGCCAGCTAAAGGGTTTCGCACGTCTTTCGTGCACAAATATACATTCATTCACCACAGGAGCCACTTTGCTGCCCTGGGCACTTTTGGAATTGATTGATACATTATGCGAAGTCATTTTGGAATAAATCAACTATTTTTGTCTCAGTAGCTATGCAGAACATCCCATGGTGTACTGGTTATTGTGACCGCCTTTGATGCAGGCGACCTGTTTTTTTCCTTTCATTTCTCTTTTTCATCTTCTTTTATTATTACTCAGGCTTCGAAGAGCGCCCGAGGTTTAAAATGCTGTCCGTTCTTTTAATTCTTCTTTGTCGTCGTCATCGAGTTTCTCCACAAAGCTCACTTCTGGCATTTCTGGGCAAGCGCTAAGGCTAAAAATAACAACTCACAACATCATATGCCTGTTGTCATGTATCGGAAAACGTTGATTCACCTTGTGTCTTTGGAGTCTGAACAACTAATATGTTGAGACAAGTGTCTATACGAATGTTTGCAAGTTCAACTGCGAGAAGAAAGCTTTGAAAATGACCAAATTTAACTCCAGATGGACTGCTGTGTTTCCCCGTGTCCGCTTCATTGAGATGTACGTTTTGTTGAACAACTCAAGTACGGGATATCACACACCCCTGAGACTTTGACAGGTAGTTTATTTACTATTTTCCCACAATATCTCAATTTCTGGACATAAGTTTTTGAATGATAAGCGAATTGCGTGACTTGAAACTGACTGCAGAAATGTTCCTTTCTTATGTTTCAAATGACCCTGGATTGACGTATTTGTAAACAGTTTCACTCTGCTGATTATCTTTCTCCTCACATTTCACCGAGACTCCATTAACGTTTATGCAAAACAATCCTACATCGTTCGATAAGTGTTTCCTTTCTCAAACAATTATCCATCGAAGCCAAGACAAGTGTGCTTAGTTTTTTGGGAATCAATACACTATTTTTACCGCATCACATTACGATGAGCCTCTCTGGCCTAGAGGTTATTGTTCCTGCCTCTGATGTCTGACACAGCTAACCTGGGTTGGATATCCATTAGTGGAATATACAGGTATCGCAGACTTTTTTTTTTTTTTTCGTTTCTCTTTTCTTCTTCTTTTAGAGATATTTTTTGTAAGTGTTATAATTATTGTTCTCAATGATTGAGCTGTAAAGCAATTTTGTAATTTTAGAGGGATATATGTTGATAGGGTTCTAAAGAAATACATGTAGACTAACACAAGCTAAGCACTATGCGTCCGATGTAAGAAAGACAGACTTCTCTCTATTCTTTTGTTTAGCGCTAAATTAGGGATAGAATACTGTTTTTTGCAAGCCCAAGTTTAGGCTAATTGTAGCCTCTTGTCTGTTTTACAAGTGTTAATTATGGTTATCAATGGTTGAGTTTTAAAGTGGTTTTGTAGTTTTAAAGGGATGTATGTTGATAGGGGTTAGCCTGCTTGGCAGGCGTAGAAAAGGGAGGGGGAGGGGAGGGCATTGGGGAGAGGAGAGAGAGGAGAAGGGGAATGCCTGCCCAAAGAACCCATGTTTTTGCATTCCACCCACTGATTTCCTAGTAATCCGATTAGGTCTACTGTCAATTAACGGTCAATGCATTCACCAATCAGGCAACGTTAGGCGAGCCTTCATTGCATGGGAAGTTTTGCTTGCCGGGAAGCGTGAAATCGTGAATATTCATCGAGTGCTGGAAAACTTAAAAATCTCACCTTGGGACAACCATAAATTAGCGTGGAAATGTCCGCAACTCCTTCAAAGAGTTAGAAACAGTAAACTATTCTCACTGGTCTCACCTACACTTCTATAATGAGAATGGGAGCTCTGGCAGACGCTCTGAGCGGCAGAAGGGATAAAGAAAAGAGGGAGTGGAGGGTGGGAGAACCGCTGAGAGAGACCACAGGATGGGTAAGTACAGATGAGTCCAGATGTAGTACCAACTGCCAAGAAGCGTACCACAGGTGTGCGAGAAAAGAGAGAGAATTAATAATGAGATTCTCCTTATATACGCTACGGTGAGACTGCTGAGAATAGTAAACTATTCAAACCGGTCTCACCTACACTTCTATAATGAGAATGGGAGCCCTGGCATCCTAGATGTATGGCACTGGTGATATGAAGCCTGCAAGAGGGGGTGGGGGGGGGATGCCCGAGACTGACAAGATTGGAATAATCCATCCCCCCAAAACGAGGTGCCCACACTCAGAACCAAACCGCCCATACTCAAAAATAAGGGCCCGAACTTAATGAAAACGAGTCTGAGGAGCCAGAAGAATGGCAATACGGGCTGCCATCCCCAGGGTTAGAAAAACGTGCTTAATGATTGAAAGAAAACACAATAGAAGAGGTGGAAATAAAAGCTGAGAAAAGGAGAGGCTAATAACTAAGGGGAATCCCCCGGGGAATGGCGGCCCTAGCACCCGGTAATCCGAGAGGGTGTAAGTCGCCCCTCTAGGCACCGCCATTGGGAAAATGAACTAAATTCGCCTTTATCACAGAGCGGCCATCTTTCTCGTGACGTAAAAAATAATGCACCGAAGCGAGGCTGTGTGTGGTAACATTGATTTGTTGTCATCCACGATGGCAGACAATTATTTTTGGCACAAGAGTTTAGTGCAACTTCCAAAAGGACATGTAACTAATGCGTTTGTGGAAGAATTTGCTTCAGAGCAGCTACCAATTAAATACACCTCACAAGGGGCTACAAATTTTTTAACGAAGCCTTTGTACATGATGTTGAAGGTATGTTTCGTTTGCGAATAAAATTTATATTCGAGCCTTGACTTTTCTGTATTTTCCTCAAATTGTTGCTGGGATTCAGGACAGGATAAGTCATATGTATTACCAATTCCCAGTAAAAAACCAAACTCAAGACAAAAGACCGTCAGTGAAGGCCAAGTGTTATAGAAGTATGAAAAAAAAAATGAGGAGCCGCACAAGCTTTGTGTCGATTTTGAACTTGGCTCAGCAGATCAGAAAGCAAACACCTCTCGCTTTGAATGCTGTTTACCCTTTCTCACTATCAGATGTTAGGGATAAAAAGTGTACCACCTGTACTTTCCTCAACTTCAAAACCTCAGGTATGGCAAATTTTAAATTTGTACCTTTGACTTACACCGTTGTAATATATTTGTTGCAATGTTTTCATTGAAATTTGATGAAATCTGACAGTTCTCGCACATAAGTTGAGCTTACATGTCACTGGGGTTGCATCAAGCATTTATTGTACTTTTTTGAAAAATGTTAAAGCTTTGAAAGCCCACTGAAAAATGTGATTTTTTGTATTTCGCAAAGCACACAAAATTGTGGGCTCGATAAAAAAGGATGCGTCATTTTCCCTGAACGTTAAACTCAAGAGTGCACACAAATTTTACCCTGCGAAAAATTTAGCTTCCAGATAATTGTTGTCATTAAAACTCAGAGACAATTCCTTGGCTGTATTGTTGATTTGTTAACCTGGTTATCACCCACAAAAATAAAGCGATTAATTTACGCTAGATTTACCGACAGAAAGTTTCTTGTCTCACCAGAGATATTCGGATTTTGCTGCTTATGTGAAAGGGCTCAAGGAAAGACCTGCTTGATCACTTAGCTCATAAACCTTGCTGTGTCATCAAGAAATCAATTCAGTAGCTAGTTCAACTTCTTAAAAGTACAAGGCTTCTTAAAATTTTCCGAATTCTTCGGCTAACTGCTGGTGAAAGTCTTATTAAAAAGACTCCTTTTCGGTCAAATGAAGCAAATTTAACTGTGTCCTCAGCGGTCCGCACTGTCTGTTTTGTGTGTGTGTGTGTGTGCTGTTATTATTTATATATTAGGCATATAAATATTTGCGCTGTTTTTCTTTTACTTTTGTTCTTTTCGAGACGATAGGCCAAGTAGAATCATCTTCGGATAATTTATAGTAAATGCACTTGTTTGTTTGCCTTATTTGTTTATTATTATTTAGTGCGATCGGGAAAAATCGAGATCGATTCACGGCATAATAACACGATTTCACATTAATTTTAATTTGTATTTTTCACAGACCTGGCATATACCACCAAGAATAGATGGCATCAATCCAAGGCCTGTGGCAGACATGGTTGTTCAAAGAACTAAACGACCAGGCTCAAATACTTCAACAGCAGTGACAGAAGCTAAGAAAAAGCGAAACGTAACTGGTGTAAAAAGCAAACTTTACAAGCCCTTCAGGCAGCCTGTTCACTCTCTTAATATACCAAAGGCCCTTATTCCTTTATTTCAAGAATGCGATCCTAAGCCTGGCTACCTCCGAATATGGCCAGGCGATGGTGAAGAAGTTCCCTTGGTTTCAAGCAAGTTTGGAGATGTTCCAAAAGGCTCTGTGCTCGCTTATCAACAACCCCTCCCTAAAATACTGCCGGATCCTAATGTCGCCTGTGCTCCTGAATTTGTTCTTCCTGTTCTTCCCTGCGTATGCATTGTTTTGTCGGAAAGACAACAATGGTTTTACGACTCCCTTTCTATTAGCAGAGAACAGTCCCTTGAATATGAAATGCTGACAAGGGAGCAATCATCA
This sequence comes from Pachyseris speciosa, assembly GCA_016490735.1. Lineage (NCBI taxonomy): Eukaryota > Metazoa > Cnidaria > Anthozoa > Scleractinia > Pachyseridae > Pachyseris > Pachyseris speciosa. Next base: position 234,496 of record JAEMWC010000348.1, read on the forward strand.
TGCAAGGATTGGCACTGCCTCAGAAAGAACCGCTTAACAGCTTCTCACTTCAAGAGCGTGTGTTCAAGGCAAAAAGACCACAGAAATCTTTCCGCCAGATTCCTAAAGGGCAAGAAGGTGCAAACTGCAGCGATGAAGTACGGGATTGAGCATGAGGATGATGCAACACAATATTACGTGTCACAGTCTGGGAGGAAGGTCTACAGAGTTGGCCTTGTAAGCAACCCATCCCTCCGACACCTCAGCTGTAGTCCTGATAGAAGAGTTTATGATCCATCTGAGGGCCAGCTATGGGGTGTTATTGAGATTAAGTGCTCCATGGCAGAGTTTCTGTCGAATCTCAAGTATCTAAAGTTCAATGAAACTACAGGCACTTATTCTCTAAAGAAGACCCATACATACAGCACTACTACCAGGTCATGGGCATCCTTGGCCTAACAGGTTGCACATGGATTGACTTTTTTGTTTATTGTTGCCAAGAATTTCATTTTGAAAGAATTTACTTTGACAATGATCTCTTTAGTGAAATGCTTGAAAAGTTGAACATATTTTACTTTAACTTTCACCTACCCGCTTCAGTACAATAACTGTTTGTTTGTTGACATTGATTAATATTTACAAACCTCCTAAGGAATGATAAATACAAAAGTATCACTGTATTGAGTGTGTTTAACACTCACTCAGAAAATTACCCCAATGAAGAGTCACCCAATCCCCGTTTAGGGGAGATTTCTACATAAAAGATATAGGGGTGCTCATTATGTAGATACATGTAAATATTAGTTATTTTGTGATGTGGTTGAAATTTATTTAATTACCCATACGTTAGGGGAACCAATTCTGATAGGCAATCTCATTTCCTTTAATTATACCAAATCAACATTATTGTAGTTTTGGTTGTTTAAAAGAAGTTCAAAATCACACAGGCCTTTGACCAAGCCAAAATATTTTAGTAGCTACAATCTATGACAATTACCCAGCCTGCGAGGCATGCAAAACTACTGATTCAAATAAGTGGCTGTCTTCATACACAGAGTACTGGAATCAGCCTTATAAAAGCTAAAACTATAATTTATCTGTATACACAAGACCTGGCCAGGTGGACTAGTAAGTCATCACCAGTTAGAAATTTAGATTGGACAGGAGCACAATGCTGAAACTGAATGAAGGGTATTGCGCAAAAGGGGTGTATATCACTTTTTGCCTTAAAATCCAAATCTCTCTAAATTTGATCTACCTTGCCATACAGACTGGTTATGGTGTAAGTAATGAAAATCTGCACTCATTTTGTGATTTAAATGCTTGGATTCAGCAACAACTTTTTCCTAAAACTGAACCAACTCAAAACAAAAGAAATCAACCATGCATCAGATCCTTTTGTTTTTGTTTCTTGAGTTTTTTCACGAGCTAATTGTTCAGATCCTAGCTTTCTAATCACAAAATATGTGCAGGACTTCATTTCTGACACCATTTTCAGTCTGTGTCAAAGTAGAGTGAGTTTAGGGATATTTTGGATTTTAAGGCAAAAAAGCGATACACATCACCTCCCTTTCGCAGAACACCCTTCAAATGTTTTTCTGCAATTCTATCTGTTTCCAAGCTCATCTCACCACCCAACCCAAGTTTGTGTACACAACCAGCATTTTCAAACTTGTGAAAATTTGTGAGTCCATTTTGCCAGACTAATAAAATAAGGGCCCTTGGAAATTTGTCAACAGGCAAGCTACAGACCATATTTCATTAATACTTCCTGCTACAGTTAATGGAAGGACACGATCAAAGAAATGGAATTCCTTCACCCTTCTAATGGCTCTCTCAACATGCACACGTACATTGTGTAGTTGTTTACTTCTCATCAACTCCTTCTTTGAGAACTGCCCTTTACTTGAAAGAAATGCAGGCATTACAACCTCACATCCAATAGGAGATAACATATCCTGGATGACAAATCCTTTATCAGCTAGCAGCTTGTCCCCAGGTTCAAGCAATGGTAAAAGACCAGACTGCCTCACAAGCTCTTTATCAGATATTGACCCTGCAAAAAGGGCACTTACGTGAATTATTTCACCTGAAGGTGAAATGACAATGTTACCTTTGTAGGTAGTGTGGCTTTTATAGGCCGAGTATAATTCGCTGTTAAGCACCATGCTTGAGGGTGCCTGAACCTTAATAAGGCATCAATAATACCCTATACCTGGGAAAAAATTGCCTGAAACAGTCAGGCATGTGCTTTTGGATTTGAGCCCAAGATGGCCAAATAGGCATACTACCTAAAACAAAGTACAAAAATTTACCCAAGATATAATTATTCTGCTGACTGTCCCAACAGATACATTAAAGGTATCAGCTAACACCTGGTCAAAGGTACCCAATCGTAGCTTGTTTAACAATAAGTAAAACTGGTGAAATAAACTAAGTTTGCATGTTCTCAATGTGTCTCTTAAATTTCCTACTTCCACTGCTCTCTAATTTTGGAGCCTTTGCAACGGTGACCAGGAGTACATTTTCTCAGCTGTTGGTTTAAGAGTATTGAAAGTAGCTGCAAGGATCTTAAACGATGGAAATCCTGTATAGAATTATTTAATAGCTGCATCAGATTTCATTTGTAACTGTACAAATAAAACCTCTTTTTCTTGCATAGCTTCCAATGCTGCTATCCTTTCTTGAGCCGCTCGAAGCACATCCTCTGTGGTGGTACGATTCCCCGAGGCATCTTAGTCATGGTCATTAACAGTTGGAGTATAGACAGCGGTAGACTCCTGTACTTGGGTGCAGTGATGTGATTGAGGTACATTGTTGTTGGCAGATGCTGTAAACAGTAATGAGACATGCGAGGCCAGAGGTTAATGTAATTTTCGATTCCCACAACAGGTCTTGTAAGCTCACGTGAGTTCGGACTCCTTTTAAAATTGCATTTGAGAAACTAATATGAACCTTAAACCTTTGGGAAACGCAGCTTATTGCTTAGTTTTTGCGTCTTGTTTAAAAAATTTCCCTCAACTCATTGCATGATTCTTTATGTTGACGCTTTGATCCTGTATAAATCGGATTTCAGTTGAAAATCAAAAATTTACCTGTTGCTTTCTCATCAGTCTCAGATAAGGTTATTGACCTTCGCTGAAGTATTCTTCTTTTTGACGATGGTTTCGTCCATTCAAATATGGAGGGCACTGCTTTTCGTTTTAACAATGTTTTTTGACATCTCATTGTCCTTCTGAAGTCCAATTTAAGAAAACATTGCGAGCCCACCTTCGTGCTGTTGGTGATGTGAAAGACAAATAATAACACGCCTAATAGGTCAGAGACCTCAGCCACTGGGAATTAATTAACTCAAAGTATCAATAACATGACTCATTTAACGTTTGTAGTCCTATTTATTGATATAAACTGCTATCCAAAACATCTGCATGCACGAACGAGTAAAAACTTACAGGTTAAAATGACGTGAACAAAAAAATAAAATCACTAACCTTGAAGTATTTGCCAACATCTTGACGAATCTTAATGATCCAGTCTTTCTTAAGTTTTTGGCTTTTCGGAAAATGATGGAAAGTGATCGCATCTCCTCTTTTGGGGGTATAGAATGGTCAATAGAAAACGATGCGTCTCGGAAAATATTAGCCCAGTCTCGAAATCTCAGCATTCTAAACAAAAGTCTCTGAATCTCGGGCTCGCTGCACGTTGAACAGTCTCGAAGTCTCGAATTTTTATCATTTGGATCTCAGAATCTCGAAAATTGCACCCGATATTAAGTAATATTAGCACGGAGCTCACAGTTCAAAGAGCAAGAAAAACTGGTGCTGTGTTTATTTCTGTGAACAGTGACACATAAGCAACGCGTAATGAATCATAAGTTCCGTACACATTTAAGCTAAATCAGTTATTAGGAAGATCTACACTACCTATTTTATTACTTACTTAGTTCAAGGCTTTGCTGACAACGCTAACTAACACTGCAGTCTATCCATCGTAGTTAAATCATTAGCTACTTCTTAAGCGCTAGGCACTAGTGTGTCTCATTTGTTTTAAAAATAGCGCTGAACATTAGCTAACATTCTTCTAACTAGCAATTCATAAAATCCCTTTTGAAGCTTTTTGAACAACTGACATTTTCTTTTTTCTATTTTTGTACATAATAAACTACTTTGTTACTGCATTTATTGTTACTGATAAGCTACTAAACTAAATGTCAAACCTCAAATGCAAGATAACTGCTAATATTGATAAATTGGACGCAACTTGTGGACTTTTTATCCCCAAATATTTTTTTCCGGGCTCTGAGCTGCTTTCAATCAGCAGTCGAGCTAAACTGAAGTTTGCACAAACCAAGTTATCCCACGTTTTTTAAAGACCAATAAAATAGTCAGTACATACCGTTCTGAATTTGTTTGGTAAATTCCACCACTTCTGCCTTTTTGAAATGAGTTTTGTTCGGTGATTACTGATCCCTCCCCTGGTGCTGCGTCTTGACCTTAGCTAAGAAACCGTGCTGCTAGTTGTATCTCAGCCCAAGTGTACATTTTGTAACAACGACGTTTTAGAGAAACTAAAGTACAAAAGATATTTAATCACCGAAGGCCTCCACTGCAATCCTTCTAGTCTCCAGTTTTATTTTACAGTCTTAGATAACACACATCGTTCATCATTTGTCCCACGAGATGTATTCAAGAAGGTGACTGCTTAGTCTGTATGGTTGGTCGACTGTTTGTCAATCTGTGGCCACATATTGCAGGTTACCTAGTTGCAATTGCGGAATTGTTTTGCTGTAAATAGTGCTAGTGCGGGTAGAAGTTACAAAGTTTTATACCAATGTTTTTGTTTTACTCCCGGAATCTGTGAGGGAGTTGAAGAGTGCGGCCTTTATCAGTTTTCCTTGTGGGAACTGAAGCAAACTTTTCGGTGTCTGCGTTGCTTTTGTCGCACACCTGAGCCAAGCAATGATGATATAATTCGTCGGTTATTTCAACGTGAAAATCGTCGTCCAAATAAGACCACATGTCACTTGTTATGGCTACTTCCTGTATGATGTTCTCTTTCCTAACCAGGCCAGTGAACTCGTAGTGAAAAAGTAGACAATCTTCTTCATCAGGTGAATAAACATGAGCCTTCACTGTCTCCATGGTTCTTCGTCTCCAATCCTGCGCTAGAGTTCCGAATAAAAATGAGCCAGACACTCAGTCATCTTGAGAAATTAGGACGACAGAATCCTTGACAATGACCACGTTAGATTCTGCTTCGCAGAGGTCAGCAGATCCATCAAAATTCTCCTGAATGTCATTGGCATCCTCATGCTCTTCTTCCTCGGCTTCTTCCTTGGCTTCTTCGTTTGTTGGATTATGTTCTTTTGCTCTTATATTTTGACGCATCTCTTCAATGGAGGTCAGTGGATTTCTGCCGAGCATACAACGACCATAAGCTGATATAGGAAGAGTACCCGGGTTGTCTTTAGTTGACTTTGCCTGGACACTCAATTGCCTAGTTGCCTTTCCATATTCATTTGCCCATTTTCGTAAAACGAGCATGTCTTCTTGAGTTCCAGGTCTCTTCGGTGGTCATGGTATTTTTGACATCGTCTCAAACGACACCATGTTCTCTGGAACTTCGTAATAACTTTCTCTATTAGTGAAGTAACTGAAACCACATTTGGTGATTCTCTTCACTGTCTCTTCTGCTGCCTCTGGAAACTGGTATGCAAACTGTATCACAGTAGGTACCTCATAAACCTCCCTCATCTTTGAGTTAAAGTGCTCCACAATAAGTGTTACCAGAGACTTTGGTTGAATTCGGGCCACGTACGATGGAATTACGGCACTTATATCGTTCTTGATTTTCTTTAATGCCTCTAACGTCATCCGTACACTCCCAATTGTCTTCGAAGACGGAACCCCATGCGGGCCTTCCATTGTTTTTCTTCCCCCAGAGTTTCTTTTTGCGTCCTCGACAGCCTTCTCGAAATACGCTGTTGCTTTTTCAAGGGAACTAATGCAGCTTTCAACTGAGGGCGTAGGACAGTGGATTCCATGAGAAGAATAAAGGACACTGACGTTTTCCAAGAACTTAGCTATTGGTTTTGTAGGTGTTATCAATTTTAAGGCACCAGCCCCAGTGTCGGTTACATAGATTGAATCTCCCTCCGAGCACAGGCCAGTGGGTTGCACAAAGGAGGCACTTTCTTGGCAGCCGTCACGTGTTTCATCTCTTCCAGATCCCACAACGTATTTCACCTCACCTCCCTTGACTACCTCTCAAACCTGCCGCTTATCCACATCAGTAAAGAACACCTCTCCTGATGAAGTGGTTGTCACATCGTACACTCGCTTACAGGTCACGAGATTATTAACCAAAATCTTGATGTATGATGGCTCACCCGCTTCCATGGCTGCGTCGATCATGTAAATACCACCTTTATCCTGGGAGTCCGCCACATAAAGATCTTTTGTCTCTTCTCTGTAGGCAAGACCAGTGCAACACGCCCTTCCAGGAAGAGTGACAAAGGGTTCAGCATTTCCAGAAAGGCACGCACCAGTGCAAGTAACTAAAACCTTAAGGATCATCGATGAATCGCGCTGGGAAACGAACAGGGTACTTCTTCCTCATTCGACATTAGAGCCAATGGACTGATTCCATTGAGTAATGGTTGGAGGCCATCATCCCGTTTCGTTTGTGGGGTGTTACTTTTGAGCCACAGTGTTAATTTTGATCGCATTTCAGCAACTGTTAGTTTGTCCCCACCACCAATGAGTTTTCTTTTCTGTAGCTCAGACTCAAGCTGTGCCTTTCGCAGAACCTTTGGGTTTAGTCTCACAACGTTGCCAACGTCTAAGTACAGCATGGGGTTCTCTTCAGCAACGAACACTACACCTTTCTTATAGTGAACACACGTAGGCCTTGTAACAGTACGAGACAGAACTTGAATGTCAACTGGGTTGTGAAGTCGGGCCTTGACTAAGGTAGCGGCAGTAAAGTCAGCCAAGAACATGGATCCAAAACCAACAGTGGAAACAGTAATGGGATGCTCCAAAACACCCTCCTTATTCTTATTATTACCGTACTCCTTCCAGAACATTTCTGGTACTAACGTATGAACCAAGTATTTCATACGCTGAATGATGTCTCCCACTGCTTTTGAATTGCATTCGACCACATAGCTAGTGTCCATCCTGTCTCTACCTCTCAATGCCATGTCGGTGATAACAGCTGACAGTTCCTTGGACAGAGATGAGTAAACCCTTGCCGTTCGCAGCACTGCGATACTGAAACGTGCTTTGTCCACAAATAAAAACCAGTTACAATGTGAGCGGTGGATGTTCTTTCCAGCATGAACAACATCAGGATTGGGAGCCGAAAGAGCTAGCTGTTTGTCAACTGTTCCTTGTTTTTGTTCATCGCCAAGGCCTTCCAGAGCAGCTTTGAACATTGATTGGCAGTCGGTTGCTAGGTTGAAACAGGCTAACTTGGAACACTGCAGATCGTTCCTGATGCAACGGTCACAACGCCTCAATACTGGAGCCCAATGAACATGCTCTACCTCTCTGCATGTGTTGCAGACATCTTCCATTGAAAGGCACTCTCCGCACACAGTTGTATGGCACTCTTCCTTGACAATTGCATCTGAGTTTTCTCGAAGGCAATTTAGACATTGTTGTAGCTCTTGAATTCGTTTAACATGACACTGCAAGGTGGAATCACCATCACCATTCGGTCCCGTAAAATCGTTACCAATGATAAGCGCTGCCTTGTTGTCGAGGGTAGTGATACCCATTATCTGCACTTCTGTAACAAATTTGTCTTTGAAGGATTCGTGTGGCAAAGATGGGTTGTTCTTAACGTAATCTACGGAATACACTTCTTTTCCACCTAATATCGACATTGTATTTAGATCCACCTGAAACCCAGGTTTAAGTGTGAAGCCATCCTTTGCCAAAGAAACTGGTACTACTTGAATTTTGCTGTTTGACAACAGAGGAGTAATTGTATTTCCTGGACTAAACGCCATCTCGAGAAAAGAGACAACATAGGCCCGGACCAACCCACTCTCAAAGATATAACCTTGGTTGTTCTTGGTTGGCATGGGCAAAGGAATATTGAAATCCTCCCAGTCAAACTGATGAGTAGATTCTTGGCCCTTGCCCAACATTCGCTTTCCAGTTAGGAGGTTAAACGTACGCCAATGGCCACTTCGTTTTATGCTGTCAGAAAAGCTACGCATGAGAGAATCGTGATGAAATTGGTTTCGAGCGTCTCCGATTTCATTTGCAAATTTAAGTGCGTTGTGTACAAGCCAATAGAACAGATGCGACGTTGGTAGCCTGCCTGAGCGCACTTCCTCAGCGAGGAGCTTTGCAGCTGGGTCAAGCTCAATTTCGTATTCGCTGCTGGAATTAGATGCAGTTTCGCTTTGAGATGTAGGACTTAACGGTGTTTCCTCTTCTCGATCAGAATCCGTCAAACTGTAGCAACAACAGAAATAAAACTAGTGACATAACGCTAGTGACATCACTTTTTTATTGACACGAAAAATGAAAATCTAGTTATATTTCTATGTGTTTTTTGTCAAGTTGTGCAGTGTCACTCACTGCCTTTAATCACTATCCCAGGTCAAATATACTGTGTTCACACTAATGCAAATAGTAAAATGTATAGTCTGATCAAGAAGTTCAAGAATTAAATACTATTCAGTATAAGTAGTGTTCACTTCAGGAGGTAAACTGGGCGAACCCTGTTCGAAACATGTTTCCTCTGAACATGATTGAGGCGATGTCGATCACCAGATGCAACATTAGCGCAAATGCCTTTTCGTTGCTAAATACTTCAAGAGCGGCCTTTTTTCCCTAAGGGCTTGGCAATTAAACCACAAATTAACCTATTAGCAAGTTGGACCTCAATTTGGTTTAACTGCAATTATAACAAATATTATTCTTATGAAATTATTCTTGTATATATAAACAGATTTTGGTGCTGATGTAACCACAACATAACATAAAACGAGTATACTTTTATATAAAACTGCTTTAATTGAAAAAGGTCCTAGAAACAATCAACATCTTGCCCTCAAAACTGATTAGCCTGTGGCTGGTTCAAAGGTACAATATACATATAGATATAAACTGCATTCATCAAGAATTACTTTTTTTGTGAGAGCCAGTCCATTACAGAGTTTTGTCCACTTGTCCCAGGCTTGTTCGCCGACTTTTTCTTTTCATTTCGTTCTTGCAAGCGATGGCAACGACCATTATCGATATGTTCTGGAGAGAAAAGACAAAGAGATAGACAAACAAATATTAATTAGTGTTGTTACCCGCTTACTACTTCATAAGCCTTCTAGTTAGACAATCTGGACAATTTCACAATACTCTTTCTAAATCCGGCATTCTTTAACCTCTTTGCCACGATGTTACTAAGAGGCTCTTTATGTGATCGTGAGGTTTCCGTGCTTCGCACCATAGCATCTTTTGAAGCGGGCTCTAAGGTGTTTCTTTTGGTTTTGGTCTTAAGGCAGTCATTACAAAACCACTCAGTGTTAAATACGACTTTTACTTACTTGTTTTAAAGTAGTCCTCATAATAAAGTCGATTTAGGAGTACTACGGTTGTGCATTGGTTGCACACCATTTTCATTTCATTGGCCAAGGAAGCATGCGGAAATTTCCTTTCCACACCTAAAAACATAAACAAGGTTGTGATTCAATGGGTAAGCGACAAGTGCATGAACTTTCATAGACTTCATTTTGTTTTTGTTACAGAGAAAAACACTCTTATGGGGAATTTAAAAAATCTTCTACAGCGATACTAGCGGTCAACTCACGTTTTCTCGTTTCTTCCAATTCCTTTTCCTGTTGAGACGTTCTTTTTATGGGTTGTGCGTTGCTGGGATCAGAATTGGCCATCTTGAGCTGTCTCTCAAGCTCAGCCTTTGCTTTTGTTTTCGGTTTAACGGGATCTCTTTTCCGGTTTAAAATGCTGGAGTGACCACTGCTTCTAGTGTCCAGTAATCTTCCTTTAACTTCAACTGTAAGTATCATTAACGCATGAAATAATTAGAGAATATTACACGGTAGTGCGAAGATATGAATTATATTTAGCAATGGTAAAACATTTTCCGTCATTGATATCCTTACTAGTGAGGATATGGAAAAAACACCTCTCGAGTCCTATAAGTAGTTTCATATGAACTTTCTTTTTACGAATGGTCAGTTTTCCACTGCAACACTGTTAAGATGAATTGTTATCCAATTACATTACTAACCATTGAGGAGAAACTTACAAAAAATTGAATCGTGGTCTTAGCTAGTTTACCGGAGAAAGAAATACTAACGCTCCACATTCAAAAGGCCTGAAAACTTATTATGAATCATGAACAAACCATACCATCTAAGTATGCTACCTTAATATTATTTGCATATGAAAATACTCTTACCTATCAAAGAGTAGCCACGCGTTAGTAGTGGGCGGATGTCCTGCCATTGCTGGGTGGTGTGTGCGGTGTACCGTTTTTCCTTCTGCTGAAGATGGATGAAGATGTCATATGCCGGGAACTTTCCAAACAGTTCTACACCAACCATATGGTGATGCACAAGATTTTTTCTTAACTCTACCAGGGACACATCTTTTGGAAATTTCACAATTGTTGTAAACTCCAGGGATGGAGAAGCTTTTCCAACTTTTAAAAACTTAAAAGTGCCATCGCAACTGATGTAGGCATCATGTGTCGGACGATCTGGCTGGACATCAGATTCTTCGCTGCTGTCCAATTTTGCAGCCTGCTTAGCTTCCTTGCTCTTTTTTGATTTTTTGTGTTTCGAACTTTTGTCACTCTTTCCTGCAAACAGGGTATCTGTTTTGTCAATTATTTTTCGCAAATAACCTAAAACAACAGTCACTCTCAAGAAAAGTTCTATTGTTCTATTGTTAGCCGTGTTTATCTCGTTTGTATGTCTAACCTCCGTTGCTCACAAGGTATATAGCATGCACAAAACTGTCTCCACCTTTTAAAGAACCAGTGGGAGGACTATAGCAATCAATCAATGAATTAGTCAGTCACTCATTCAGCACAGAATTAGGCTGAAAAGCTAGTAGCTGCAAGTCTGTTAAGGCGAGAGAACGCCGGAAAAAGGGAACTTGATCCAGTGCTAATTCCTAATGGAATGGTAGTAGAAACAAATTCTTACCACCTTCAGATTTTTTTTGCAGCTTCTTCTTTTTTTTCTTCTTTGTTTTCCTCAATTCCCCAGAAGAAAGCTCTTCAGCAGAACCAAAGTCAGATATATCTGCATCTATGCATGATTTTTAAAACCCAAACAAAAGTAGAATATATTATTATTTATTTTCGAGGTTTTCCATTAAAAATAATGCAATTCATCCATTTTAGAACATGAAATCTGTTACATTCCGCTTTCTGGTATGAGTAATTACCCACCCAGGGGCAACTCAAAGGTAACTCATGATGCACACCGTCTTTTCTAGTCACTCATTTTTGCTGTATTTTTATTTTCAGTCAAAAATGGCAATGAAGGGTCGTAATGGTGAAACAACTCTAGCAAATACATTTTAGTGTGACGCGTTTTCTGGTGTAAAACTAAGGAAGAAAACACAGCAGTCCATCAAAAAAACGGATGTTGCCGCTCACACCACGCTGTTAGTGTTATATTCCAGGAACAAAGGGCCTTTGTCGGCACCTTGGCAGATCAGTGAGCAGGCATAAGGACTTGGAAATAATATTTACCGATAACTACCAATTATTGATATGAATCCATTGACTAATTCAAACTTCGATAACCATAAGTGTGAGACACAGAGTAGCTTAAGTTTGACTGGTTCGTGCAAACGAACAAACAACGTACATAATAACATAAGCAGCTACAAGCTAATAGACAGGTTTAAGATTTACTAGAAGCTACAAGATTAAGCTAAAACAGAAAGCATTGAACTTACATTTTCGCTTTCGCCGCTTTCGAAAAACATTCTCAGGTCAATCCTCTTCCTTGTCCGATGCTTCTCTCATGTTAAAAACTCAGTGAATTACATTAATAACCAATCGATCTCACGAACAGTACACTAAAGTTGTTAGGAATCGAGCCCAATTTCCTGGCGTGTCCGCATTGTGCTAGTTTCTATTGGAGAAGCCACGTGAAGCCTATGTGAGCTCACATGACATGTTAACATTCAAAAGGCCTTTGTTTAAATATTTAAATTATAAATTTATTATGTTTGTGTTCGTGGCTAATAAAGCTAATCAGTAGCAACCATCGAATTGCATATGGTTACTTATGTGTAACGCACGATAGGGTTACCTTGTGTAACGCACGTTAGTGGGCTTCCGTTACCTTCCGTTGAAGTGTTTTGCGTACCATAAACTCAAAATATTTTCAATACTTAGATCTACTTAGAAGCTTTTTGAGTCTCGGGCTCGGATTTTTTACAGGTAAAGTCTTGGGCTTGGATTCGATCTAAACATTTGAGTCTCGGTCTCGGATTTTTAAACAAGGGTCTCGCAGTCTCGCAAAGTCTCGGATTTACCATTCTATACCCCTTCTTTTTGTCCTTTTATTGGAGCACAACGGCACGCAATGTCTCTCTTTGCTCTGCATGTTGCGTCGACAATGTTGCGACGGCAAAATGTAAACAATTAGCATGCACAGCCTCGATTTCATGCTAAGATGGCCAGCGTGTGATAGAGGCAAATAGGGGAGAAAATAAAACCCGTATGGGCCATACATAGACCAGGGAGCAAAAGAACAGTTGGGAATGGTAAAGCTTAAAATAAGCAAGGACCCATGGGGAGTAAAAACATAATAAACAAAAACAAGACCTGATGATATAGTAAAAATTTCAAGAAACAAAAAACGGGACCAAATATAAATGCATGAAATAAAAAACTGTAATAAACAAGTGGAACCTTCTGTTAACCCGTGAAAATGATGCTGTAATGAACAAGCAGGAGCTACTGTTAACCCACGAAAATAATACTACAACAAACAAGCAGGTCCTTCTGTTAACCCGCAAAAAAATAGCATGCCAGTAAACAAGCAGGACCTTCTGTTAACCCGCGAAAAATAATACTGCAATGAAAATGCGGGACCTTCTGTTAACCTGCGAAAATGACGCTGGAATGAAGAAGCGGGACCTTCTGTTAATCCACGAAAAATAATACTGCAATGAAAATGCGGGACCTTCTGTTAACCTGCGAAAATGACGCTGGAATGAAGAAGCGGGACCTTCTGTTAACCCGCAAAAAAATATTACTACAATAAACAAGCGGGACCTTCTGTTAACACACGGAAATAATACTACAATAAACATGCGGGACCTTGTGTTAACCTGCAAAAATAATAGTACAACAGACAAGCGGGACCTCAAGTAAACCTGCAAAAATAATACCACAATAAACAAGCGGGCCAAATGTTAAGCTGCAAGAAGACGCTGTAATAAACAAGCGGGACCCACAAAAAGAATACTAGAATAAACTAACAAAGTAACTTGGCCATAGCAAGCGGAAAGAAATGAAAATTAAACTGCACAAAACCAAAAATGGCAAAACTAAGGGCGAGCAAAAAGGAAAATAGAAGGACAATGTTTGAAAACACGTGAAAAAGCGGGGCATGCTGAAATGAATAAGATGAGCAAACAAGCAAACAACAGGCCCAAAAAACAAGTACGAATGACCAAAACTGGAAAATACAGCAAGATAAACGGGCGAAAACCAGCAGAAACACGTACGAGCGAACATAAGATAAAACACCGGAATAAACAGATAGAAAGAAAAACCTCAAGTGGCTCAGCCGGAGTGTAAGGAGCGGCCACCTGCGGAGCGGCTAGAGCAAGCTCTGCTGCAGGTGGAGGTTGAATTCGTGGAACAACTGCTTGAGCGGCGTTGACCGCATTCTCGTCAGCTCTTGGCCTCTGAACAACAGGGTGTTGCTCATCAGTGACAGCCATAGCGAAAGGCTCCAGTGCAGACCAAGTATTATAACAGAAGAACAACTGGAACAACAAGACGTTTGCGGCACGTGGTGTGCGAGAAAAGAAAGAGAATTAATAATGAGATTCTCCTTATATATGCTATGGTCAGGCCGCTGAGAATAGGGGAGAAAAAAGAAGGATAGCGAATGCAACGATCATTGCAAGGCAAGAGAGTCTTGCAGATGTTTGTGGATTGCAGATTGTAAATGATTGCAAAAAGTGCTGTTTCCACATGATCGCAAACATCGCAAATGATTGGAATACATTTGTAGAAGTTGTGACCGCAAAGTAAGAAATGCCATTGCTATTTTGGTGTTTTCGGCGATGAACTGTGAGACCATGGAGGAAATTGATGCGCAAGAATGTAGCAGCAAACGACAACTACCCCTGAATGAAAACAAGGAGAAAGGCATAAAAGCACATAAAGATTCATTGGGGAATTTCAAGGAAGTTGCTGCAGTTTTGCATGGAGAATGCTGTCACTGAGATCGAAGACAAAGATGAAGGTGACAACTCGTCGGAGGATGCCGATCACAGTATAACATCGATGACCTTTCAAAATCAATTGACAACTCATCCACCACAATAGCCGAGATGTTTCAATGGAAATTCCATGTGGAGTTGATTAATATTTCTTGGAAGCGCTTCTCTTTAACTTCTTCTGCGGTTGCATACAGAATTTGGTATTCGTATCTGCGAATTTCATCATTAGATAAACTTGACAAGCCATTAGCAGCGTAGTTCAAAGATTTCATCTGCAGCTGGTCTTCGATAATACTTTTTAGTGGAGAAATGGCGAGAATCACTGCATTACTTAGTTCGTAGCTGGTGTTTAGATAACAGCCAAATTTGTGATTTCCTTGGTCACTATATAAGTTATTTATGAAGTCAAACAGTGATTAATGTATATAGACAAATAAAATAACGCATTTTGTTCCTATAACAAGAACCGTTCGTAGCTCTTCAAACTCTTCCCGTATCCAGTGGATAAAACCGCCAGGATGTCTCTACCAATTTAAAAAAGCCCTTATGGCTGATTCTTGTTCTGGTTGCAAAATAATGTTTCTCATACTGACGAGATTGAAATCTTGCGTCTGCCACCATCATGCTGATCATAGTTATATTTTTGTTGAAACTGTGAAACTTACATTTATAAGTTACTCATTGTCTCTCAGCCAATGGGAATTTTGTGGCCACCAGCAGCTACAGAAATGAACAAAAGGGGGTTCTTAGAGCAGGTGTTCCCTCGCTCCTCTTCCCAATCCCTTCTCCCTTTTTCCTCCCCATCTCCCTCCCCTTTCTATGCCTGCCAAGCAGGCTAATAGGGGTCTATTTATATACACTGCAAACAAGCGCAATGAGTCTGATGTAGAAGGAGGACACACTTCTCCTTTTCTCTTGTTTCCCAAAAACTTAGGGATACAAAATGTATTTTTGCAGGCACAAGTTAAGGCTAATTGTAGCCTCTTGTTACTCGTGCCTGAAAGGGGATGAGTCTAGGATTCGGCTCTGTTATTTTTTTTTTCTTTTCCTTTTTTTTGTCTTTGTGTCATGGCTATTTTCCCAGTGCACGTGTTTAACATGCACCACAGCACAGAAGGATTTAACAGAAGCTCGATCATCATCATCATCATCATCTGCAGCACACATGACTTGAGTCACCTTTCGTGCAAAAAAGTGACAGGCCGTGGGAAACTGCACGAAAGCTTGAAAGATGTTTTCAGAGCAAACCTTCGATTCTTTTTCATTTATTTCTGCAAGAGATGCTTTGATGAGTAATTTCGGCAGTTCGTCTATCCATATCTTGAATCCCAAACCGTTCCATAATTGTTTTCTTTCTCAAACGCGCAGCACAAATTAAATCCATCGATAAAACAAAGTAAGATAAGATATTGCAATAAATAAACTATATTCTCCTCATTAGCCCTGCTACTTTTAATAAATAATTTTCCCCTCAAAATATTTCTTAAATCACCAATTTTCATATGGGAGAAAAAAACTGACTTCAAAACTTCGATTCATGTGCACTTTAAGCTTAAGTTATGTCTGGGAGGGCCGAGGCCGCATACGGATGGACCCAAGCTGGTCAATAACATTTTTTTTTCTGTTTTTTTTTTCCTATTCTGGCGAACTGGTTTGCGAATAGCCTTTTTATATTTGAATTTTTCTACGCATTCTACAGTGGCGCTATCACAGTTAAATCTTAGCTTAAGTATGGCAAGCCAAATGTAGCAATATTCAACTCATCTAATTTTATATTCAGTTATGCATTTTGTTTTCAACTATTAATTTTGTTTAATGTTCAACTTTTATTCAACCTTCAGTTGACACATCATTCAACACATTATTCAACATTCGGTTATTAATTCAACATTGAACTATTCATCCAACATTCAACCCATCATTCAACTATTCATTCAACATTCAACTATTCATTTAACATTCAACTATTCATTCAACATTCAACAAATCTTTCAACATTCAACTATTCATTCAACATTCAACTATTCATTGAACATTCAACTGTACATTCAACATTCAACGCATCATTCAACATTCAACTATTCATTCAACATTCAACACATCTTTCAACCATCAGTATAAAACACAGACTGCAGACTGTGGTCCCAGACTGCGGACTGTGTATAAAACATGGACTAGGTACAAAACACGGACTGAGTGCAAAAACACTGTGCAAAAGGCGGGTGTGGACAAAACATGGCCTACGCCATGGTGTAGACCGTGGCCTACCCTATGGCTCACCCTATGGCCTACCTGTGGTCAACTTTTTAAAACTCGGTTCAGCATTGCTGGAAACCTGTGTGAACAACGTTCTCCGTCAATCTGTCATACCCATGACTTTCTTCTGTTCTCTCAGTGGCGTTTTGCTCAAATTTTCTAAGCAAACTCATGGTAGAACTGAATTCAGAATATTTTAGACCTTTAATTCTTTTTAAAGGGGCAATGTCATGAGGAGTTTGCTGTTTTAGGTCAATTCTGTGCTAAAATCATTACTTTGAGGCTTTACTCATAAAGAAAATGCTTCTGTCAAGCTACGACGAAGATATCAAATTTTATCAGAGAGGTCTAACCATAATAAATTTCTTGAGGATTTTTTGAAGACATAGCATCAGAACTTGAAAAAATTGGCTAATTATTTCAAGCTTCAATCCTTTTCCATCCTTGCCATCCGTAGCAACAGGCGGCAGGAAACAGTTCCAGTACCTTCAAATAGTCTTTAATACATGTAACAAAACTAGACCATTATTTTTGGAATTCAATTGATGCTTTTTATAAAGTTGCGACACAGCATGCCACTGCCCCTTTAAATAAATTGTTTTCCAAAATTCCAAGACAATCACCTCTCCTGAGGTATGTAAATTTGGGGAAAACTTCAACCAATCACTGTTCACCATTCCCACGGTAATGCACATGCATTTGATTCTGTTAATGCTGTCTCAAATTATGTTTTCCTGTCACAATTTCCAAAATGTTCTTTGAAGAAAAAGATTGAGGAGAGAAAAAAACCTTGGAGCTGAACTTACTTTCCATTTTTGCATCAAAAGTATATAAGAATAAACACCTGATGTGCTCTGACCACCAGGCGTAACACAGCATAACGCAAGTTGACAAAAATGAATTATAATATAAAGTTTACACTGTTGACGGTTCCATAGACAGGAAAACATGAAGTCTTCAGTATTAAAATAATTATGTTTTATTGTAAAGGCTATGGGCAGGTGTATTACATGCTTGGATGCTAGATTATTTCATGCTGGTTTGGATTCTTCAGTCATCGCGGGTTCACGCAAGTGACAGAAACTGGGACCCAGTTTGCTGGCTGATTTGCACGGAATAGGACCATACCATGCAGAAATTTGCAGTATTGCATGAGTCTGTTTAACACTGAAACATTTGAGCAAAGCACCACCAAGAGAACGGAAGAGAGTCGTAGGTATGACAGATTGATGGAGAACGTTCAGTTTACACAAGTTGAACCAAGTTATAAAAAAAGACCACCTGTAGGTCATATGGTGGGCCATGGCCTAGGCCACGTTTTGTCCACACCCACTTTTTGCTCAGTGTTTTGTACCTAGTCCGCAGCCTTCAGTCCGCATTTTATATTCAGTCTTCCTTTTAAACCAAGTCCGCAGTCCAGGTCCACAGTCTGCAGTCTGTGTTTTATACTCTCTGGTTGAATGACGCATTGAATGTTGAATGATGCGTTGAATGTTGAATGAAAAAATGGAATGTTAAATGAATAGTTGAATGTTGAATGAATAGTTGGATGTTGAATGAATAGTTGAATGTTAAATGAATAGTTGAATGTCCAATGATGTCTTGAATGTTGAATGATGTGTTGAAGGTTGAATAGAAGTTGAATATTAAACAAATAGTTGAAAACAAAACGCATAACTTAATATAACGAACGAACTGCTTCCACTCACCCTTGTTGTTGATCCACCAAAGCGCCGTCTTGCTATCCAGCCACTGGCACGTGCCTGTGATGTGTACTTCCTCTTTAAGCGCATTCTTCGCCGTATCCATGAGTCTTGCTTATATTCTGCCCGACATTAACTCCAGTCTTGGAATTGTCAATTTCTTCAATGGGGCAACTCTGGTTTTAGAGGTCAGCAGTGTCACATGAACAGCACCATAGGCCTCACACAAAATAAACCATGGTACAATACGTCTTGATACTGGCGTCAGCAAACCCATGCAGGGAACAGTTGACGTGACGTTGATACATGCGATACACACATCTGGGTACAGAGACCTCCTTTGCGGTTCTTAAATCGTCCAACCATCCGATCCAACGTTTCCTCTCCTCATCCTTTAACTCGTCATCCCAATCAACCTTATTTGTACACAACTCTTGAAACAGCACCCTAACACTCACAACTACAGGGCCAAATTTACTCCCAGCGGATCATACAACCCAGCCACAACTTTCAAAATGCTCTGTTTCGTTATAGGCAACCCGTCTGCCCTTTTCGCTCATTCGGTCAATTCAAAAACAAAAAAATCTTCATCGCAATTCCATGACAGCCCAAGCACCTTTTCACATTTTGTTACAGCTTTTACACTGAGCATTTCTTTCGCATAACTTTCGTCGGCGTTTGCAATCTGCTTGTTTACGTTTGGTTCGTCACGCAATTCACACTGTGCTATTTTTGTTCTCAACTCTTGACTATTAGTCAGCCATTTCCTCAATTTGAAACCTCCAAGTGCTAATCTTGTTTGTGCTTTGTCATGCAATTGGATGGCATCTTGGGTGGTCTTTTCCCTGGACACGAGATCGTCCACGTAAAAGCTTCTTTTCATCATTTGCACGAACTCCGGGTCAACTTCGATAAACGTGTCCAAATGGTACTGCAATGTAGCATTTAGCAGAAAGGGAGAACAATTTACTCCAAACACAACGCGACAGAACCTGTACACCACCTGGTCTACATGTTCACTGTCAACATTGTTTACCCACAAAAATCGCAAACAATCACGGTCACGCAAACTGACCTCAATATTGAGAAAAGCCTTCTCAACATCACCCACCAATGCAATGGGCTTCTCTCTAAATCAGATTAGGATCTCATATAACAATGGCGACAAAGCAGGGCCTGCGTGTAAACAATTGTTCAGCAAAACTCCCTTTTTCCCTTCCTTTGAAGATGCGTCATATACCATTCTTAGTTTTGTGGTTTTGGCTTCTTTCCGAATAACTGCGTGATGTGGCAGGTAATGGATCTTTTCTGGAGTTTCTAGTTCTGGAACTCTTTCAACAATGCCGAGTGCGGCTTGCTCTTTGATGACAGCGTCATAAGCTTTCAAAACATCGGGGTCATTTTTCAACCTTTCAATCTGTCCCTTCAAGCATTTGAAACTATTGCGATAATTGATCGGAAGGGGTTCATGAGATTCTTTCCATGGGAGACTGACTTCGTACCTCTCTCCATTGAACGAAATTCCGTCCTTTAAAGCTTCGTGAACCTCATTTTCTTCTCTAATGCCAAGGGTTTCTAGATCCCACAATTTCCGCACGCCCTCCTCTAATTCTTTGTTATGACTTGGCATTACTTGCCCGATGAAATTAACGCTAATTTGCGAACCATTGGGATCCCCTTCATTGGGCCTGACAACACCCATCCCAGACAGGTTTCCACAGCAACTGGCTGATCAGCCTCCCCCCGTATGGTTCTTCCCCTTTGAAACGACCAAAGGTAATCCGCCCCGATCAGTAAATCAATGCCCAGAACTTAGTTTTTACGATTCACGTCCGAAAACCAGAGGCCTTGCAAATGAGGGTAATTGCTTTTCCTGATTTCGATGTGTTGATTTCTAATTTCTGCTATAGTAGGGGACTCAAATGCCTCAATTTTGATACTCTCCCCTCCCTGTAGAGGAGACACGTCCAATTCGTATACTGCTCTCATCCCACAATCCTTCGTTTGCTGGCTGAACGTGCTTATTTCGATCCATTCCTTACCTTTTATTGGTAGCCCCGCCGATTGGGCCGCTCGGGATGTAATAAAGGAACAGTGGCTACCCGCATCAAATAACACTCGCACTCTTACGCTCTTACTATCACCCTTATCACAGGTTTCACATTCATACAGTCTTGGTGGGCATGCCCACCCTTGCAGTATGCACAAAAATCGTTCGTTTTCGCCAGTAAGGCGCTTGCAGAGTTCAATCCTATCCCTGTTCGTCCTCCCTTGTCTTTATCCCGTGGATAGGGATTCCTAGTTGCACCACAATGTTCTTCCTTCAATTCAAGTTCAGTCAAAAGTTCCTTTAACAGATCTTCCATTTTCCATCTGTGATGGTTCATTCCTCGCGTGATCTGCAATTGCACCCCTTCCGGTTGCTTGCCAATAATGGCGGGCACAACAATTCCTTTGTACATGTAAGTAGTAGATTCCACATTTAGAGCCTTCAGTCCGCAATGGTGGACTTCTACTGTGTCATAGTCTTCGAAGGCCTGCTGTTTCCTTGTCGTGGTATACTGCGCTTACGTTCAAGAGATCGTTTACGTGCGCTCTTTCAATCACAATAGCCTTCCCGAATCTTTCCTTCAACAAGTCAATGGCGACTTCATAGTTTGCCGTTGTAAGGGCAAGTCCAGCAATGGCTGTTTTTGCGGCTCCACCCAAGAGACTACGAAGATACCAAAATTTATCGACACTCAAAAGGGCCGTATTCGAGTGGATGGAACTTTCATAGCAGTCCCAGAATTCTTGCCACTCCTCGATTTTGCCATTAAACCGCTTTGCCTCTAATTTTGGAAGCTTGACATGCATATTAGGTTGAGAAGTGGCTGAACTAACTTGTGAACTTTCACTAGCATTAGCGTTCTGTATGTGCTCTTAATGATGACCGCCAGAAGATTTAGGCCTTAGAAGGTCATCCAAGGAAGTAATTGTTGCACTGATTTCTCCTTTCAGATTGCCAGCAGTGCGAACTTCTTCTGCTATTTCCTCATCGGTTATGCCCTCCACGCTCACGAGGCCATTCAAAATATTTTCATCTAGCTGTCTAAGGCTGGCCAACTGTTCCTCTAGACTAGCCTTCAATTTCGTAATCTCGGTCGTGTTTCTGGTGTACATTGTCCAGTTGCAACAAGCTCCTTTGCTTCGGGAAGAATCTGTGTCACATAA
Source organism: Pachyseris speciosa (assembly GCA_016490735.1). Taxonomy (NCBI): domain Eukaryota; kingdom Metazoa; phylum Cnidaria; class Anthozoa; order Scleractinia; family Pachyseridae; genus Pachyseris; species Pachyseris speciosa. Next base: position 256,109 of record JAEMWC010000348.1, read on the forward strand.
GACTTCTGTCCACCTCTCGTCTTTCGCTTGCTTTTACAAGCTCTGCCATTTCTTCTGGAGTCAAAATGTATCCGGCTCAAAGGACCAAGTATGTGGGAATTATCTCCCGGTGCTGGTTCCCGATCAAAAGGACTGTATCTTGCGTTTTTACTTTACTACACTTTCAATGCCTACTACACTCGTTCGTTCGTCATTCAATCTGACCTAAAAGCCTTTACAACAATAGCTTTATGCAATATCGAAATACAATAACACCGCGGTTACCAAAGGGTTTTTGGTTACCCTTATCTCATGCTATCATAATACAACCACTAAAGCTTATATTCGTTTCATTAACATGTGTTTGTTATCTATCATTCACTAAATACATGTCACACTTCGACTTGTGTTGTGTTACAATGACTGTTGTCAGACAGTGTGTCTGGGCTATAATCTTTCAGTATAACGATTTCAAATTGCCCGATCTTGTAAATAATGTAAGAAAAGTGGACCACTGCGTCATCATGTCATACTCCTCCCTGGCTCCAAATGCAGAGTTTTGCATCTTCTACTATTAAACTTTTTTTCTCTTCAAAATATGTTTTTGTGTGCCTATTTTTAGTGTGCCTATTAAATAGTGTGTCTATTTTTATATTTAGTGTGCCTATTACCAGTAAATAACACCAATAAAAAAGGGTGGCCACCGTGCTCGTTTCTTTGCCACACGACGACAAAGGGAAAATTTCGGCTGACAAAGCTCATTGTCAAGGCAAATACACCATGTTTCTAATGTGTCCGTGCGCGAGCGCGCGCCAAATGACGCCATAAATTATGCGCAGTAAGGATGCGCCATGCAATTGAGAGGAATCACCTTAATTGGTTCGTAATATATTAGTCCAGGCATTTTGTCGTTGGACCTGTAACTAATTGCAAAAGAAGCTTTCTCATCATTGACCAGTTAGAAATATCCTATACATGAACATACTAAAAGTCCCTAAAGATCCAAGCATGGGAACACCTCCAAACAGGACTCACAACATAAGTCCCTTTTTCTCATAGCATGAAAACGAGGCTGTAAACCGGAAGTTGCTGTTTCGCATTTTTTTATTGGTATAAATCGAGCCATTTCGCCAAACCTAAGAATATATCCTTAAAAACAATTATTTTAAGGCATTATAAGTGAAGTTCCCAAAAATATGTCATTTAAATAAACCAAATATTAAGGTTTTTTAGAGTCTATGTACTTCCCGCAGCGAGATTTGATTTTGCGGAAACATTACGAGTCAAAAATGCTTAAACGCGACAAAAAAGTCCTATACCAGACAACCCCCTGTAATTCAATTCTACATGTGCTATATATAACGTATTTTTAAACATGCTAGTCTTCCGAATCTTCACTTTCGTAGTCTACAGTGTTCAAAGAATTTGTGCACGAAGACCCTTTGCATTGGCCACAAGCCGGAGAACACTGCATACCATTCTTGCGACAGATGCACCTCATACTGCTACAGTCAGACGAACAGTTGCATCTGATTAACTGGAGAAGAGATTCTGGGGCAGGCGGCAAATCCGTTGCAACAGGAAATACTTGATAATTACTGACTTTCCAACCCCAGTCCTCCATTGACATGCCAGCACCTTCTCCCTGCCACTGCTTTACCTGTAGGTAGACGCGCAGGCTGTGAAATCGGGCAGCTGCTGCTGTCGGGGGCAGATTCTGCAGCTCAATATGAGACGTCTTGTTAGCAAGTTTTTCAAAGTAACGCTGATATCTGAGAGCGTTAAGACCTACCCCTGGTTTACCACCGAAAAGCGATACAAGTGCTTTTTCACCTGCACTGACAACGTCGGAAACGGTAGAATGACGGCTGAAGACGTTAGCTTGCTGTTTGAAGTGTAGTACATTCTCAAATTTCTTTATGGCTGTGGCCTTGCCAACTCCATAGAGGCGTGATGTTGTGTCACATCCAGTGACAGCATGAAGGAAAAGGAGATTTCTGCAAACTTCCTTACCCAGCTGTTCTTTGACTCTCTTCATATGCCAGGCGCGCGCACCTCTTGCGTTTCCCTTTGGTTCTGGTCTAAAATAGAGGTCGCAGCCATCTTCGGAAGCATGATAACAAAGAAGGACAAGCAAATCTGTGTCATCCCCTACTAGAATCGTGGTTTTCGTTCGGGCAGACTCTACAGCTGTTTGGACTATAAGCAGGTCGGCGTCACCATTTGCGTGGTGTGTTACACATCCTACATTCTGGAGAGCCTCACTTAGCATTAACAGAAAGCTTTGTTTGTTCTTGGGATTCGAGAGAAAGTTATCCTTCTTCATCGTTATAGACATGATTTCTGTAAAGGTGACAGTGGCAGCAACCTTCCCTGATGCGCGCCTCTGCTGTGTCATAGCTTTAGTTGATATCTCGTCGTACCCGTCAAACACTACTATCGCCCTTCCGTATTTCCTTTGCACGTAAGTGCAATACAAGTCGCAGACTTCCTTGTATGATGGAGAACCTCTTGGCCAGGGCACTCGATGGAGAAGAGCGCCTCCGTCCAGCACGTATTGTACATTCCCTTCAGGCTGCGTCTTGGCCTCTGGTGTAAGCCTTGTCCATAGTGCATCTGCTAGCGCTGGCTTTTGTGGCTGCCTTAACGTGAATGGGGAATCGAAAAGAGCCGTGGGATACGTGCAGAGCTCGTACTGAAATAATGCTTCAAGGTGGGAGTTATCACAGGCGATAATGAGCCGCTGAAATAAAAGTTGAGGGTCAACTTGTACTTGGTCATTGTCAATCTTTACGGAGGACTTCGATGCCATGGTGACTGCCTGGGCACTTCGTTTGAATGAGTAATCAGTGGCTAACGTTCCATTCATCGACGATAGAATCTTCTCCCCGACAATCTTGGCTGTGTCAGCATTGACATTACTATCGGCGTTTACACCATTCATGATGTTTCTTAGATTACTGTCAGTGTCGAGAGAGAAAGGGTTGTGGGTAGCCAGAGCCCTGAGGATGGTCACTGTGTCCTTCATATCTCTTGTCTGTCGTGCCTTAGACATATCTTTGTTCTGTTCTCCAGAGTTAAACTGAACTCCTGTCAGCTCTTGCATGATGTGGTTTGTTTCGGCACACGCAGGCATGGATAACAGCCAGATAAGACGTTGCTGCTCCGTTAGGCCCCTCCCTCTGGTCAAGCCACCACAGGTTTTCAGACTTCTCATAAGAACCTGCTCGATGACTAGGTCTATCGATAATCCAGCCCAAAATCGATTACTTCTTCTTGCTACGTGAAGACCCGACGCGAAGTCTCGGTAGACATCCGGGTGGTCCGTACGGAGGTCTGTCATCGACTGTAGGTAAAGTCGAGCACACTTTACGTACAAGTTGTGGCCTGACGCAGCGAGGTATGGCAGCATTCTGGTCAATGCCTTTAGGTGAAGTTCCCAATTCGCTGTGCGCTCTGCTCTTATAAAGGAGCGCAATATGTCTACCATTTCTAGGTACTGAATCCACAGAGCTGCTGTGCGGCTTCTCTCAGCTAGGAGGTCTTGCTTTCTGTGTACGCATTCTTCAATGTTATCAAGAACCTCTGAGGTGCTTGCTTCATCAGCTGAGACTTTCTTTTCCATCAGCTTATCAAACAGTGCTCGCGCCTCTTCAAGTTTTAGAATTACAGTGTCCAAGTGAGTGTCTTCTGGTATCGTCTCCAAGAGACGTTGGCCGCCTGCAATATTAAATTAAAACATTTTAATGCTTTTTCTTGTTAAAACATCAGTTTTGGGGGTAAAATTATTGCCTTAAATATATACTTACTGCTATATGCACCTTGTTTGTGAGGGGAGTCGATCGCTGACACGGCAAACTCATCAGGTAATTCAGGCACAAAAGTACACTGTTTATCTGAAATGACAACATGTAGAAAAAAACTCATGTAATTGCTGTCTGCTTCGAGGTGGTATTGTAAGGAGTATCTTGTCATTATTTTTAAAGAAAGACAGTACCTCTCTGCCCAGTCTCAGCTTCTCTATATGCTGTAACCGCATGTTCTGGGCTCTCGTCGCTATTTGTTGTATCCGCAGAAGCTATGACCCAAAAGTGATAAAATATTCAAACATTAAAAAAGACAAGACATATTTTATAGACAACAGTAAATGATTGCAACTACATAAAAACTTCATACCTGTATGGTGAAGATGCGGTACAGGCACCTCCAGAGCTTCCGAATACAGAAGTGCATTCAATGCAGCGTCGACAATGAGGTGTGCACGCACTGCACGGGAAATAGCTTTTCCGGTCATTATATGGTCTACCGCATTAGACGCATATATCAATTCCAACACTTCTCGTAAACCGGACCCTGCCATCAGATGGCCAATACTTCCAAGAAAGCTCATCTCCGCGTGAAAGGCACCTAGACGCACGATAACTTTGCGCAAATCACTGTTAGCTGGCTCCGTCTGTATGATGTTAAAGGCCTTTAACCACAGTGGCTGGTCAAACGTGACGATGGGATTTGCAATACTGTGTTGCTTAGCATGCTCGGAAACAAAGTGCAAGGTGGAAGAGACACACGTAACATCACTTGGATTCATATCGATCATAGGAAGGAACATAACAGAAGACTTGCCCTGGTGTCTTCCTTGGTGAACAAGTTGCATCATTCCACTCCAAGATGGGCGTGGGTTGCCAAACAGTAGAGAAGTCTTCCATAAGATGTCAAGGCTAGCAGTGGGGTCTTCTGCTCGTACAAGAACCAAGTCTTTATATTTGATCTCCACGTTCACCTGTCGGGGCCCGCATGGATGTATTTCTACCCTTCCAGTTGCCGAGATTTCTTCGGGAGTAACTTTGCGTCGCGCAACATTACGACTGTGTTTGGTGCCAGGTGTTACGACTGCAATCATTCCCATACCGTGGAAGGTGTTATGCCCGTCGAGAGTCCTAATGTTGTGGTCAACATTGTCGGCTGCGTACTGAACAAACTCGCCGTTAAAAGAAGGTATATCAGTTCCTTGGCTAAGCGCAGCATTCTTGTTGAACATTTGTACTTCCTGGTATGATGAACAAAATCCGTGTTGATGCAAGGTGTCAATAAGGAAGCGTGAGGCGAAATTGTGGTGCAACTGAACTGCAAGCCCGATCTGTAGAGGTGCGATAACTACCCGTGGCCGAGCAGCTTGAACAATTGCCTGCCCGATAGACGCTACCTTCAGTGTGTTATTTTTCTCCGAGTTAAGAACACTCAAAAAGGTTGAAAGCGAAGCGGGAAGGTAGCGGGCGTGTGATTCGGCATCGGTTGTTATTGTAGGGTAGCTGTCACTTGATGTCGGGATTGATTTGAGGTCGTTTTTAATTAGCTTAGCTGCTGTTTTGATGATGTTCTCTTGTTCTTCTTTGATATCTAAAACATCTTGGTGGGCGTGAAACTCTTGTAAGATTGCCGTAGCCGTGGTTTTGAAAGTTACTACGTTCGGCTTACCGTTAATATCCGTTATAATGATCTTATCTCCAAAGTATTCCAAAAGTTTGGTTTTCATGTGTGACCGTCCATAAGCTTCACTCTCTGTATCATTCAAATATTCTTTCATTTTCTCCACTAGATCACCAACTGTTATCTGCTCGTCGTCATTCTCTTCGAGAAACTTCGTAACTTTTACAAAAGCCTGGTTCTTTTCTTCATTTTGGGGGCGACCGATTTTCCTCTTTTTCATGACAGGCAGCTCATCTGCCTCATAAACTTGAGGTAATTGCCTATTTGTGCGAAAGTTCACATTGCAGGTTTGGTGGTAAATAGCGTCAGCCGCAGGCAAATCGTGGACATTCATAAGCCTAGCTCTTATTGTTTCCGACCAGTCGTCGTTCCTCTCCGAACAAATTTTTAATATCGTGTCCTTTGTTTCAATTGTTGTTACCCTGAATGCTTCACCCAGTCTTTTTCTCTTCGAATTCAACCCTAATTCAACTTTGGTACCACAAAAGAAGCAATCAGTCTTGAAGGAAAAACATTGTTCCGCTTTGCGAGTTAGGGAGCGACGACTACTAGTTGTTACATCTGAGACAGATTTTTTGGCTCGATTGATGCTGCTGGGACGACAGTACTCTCGCCGGCAGTTCTGATGTACCTGCTGCCCAGGGACCGTAGTGATGTTATCAACCCGCTCTGCGCTGGCCCGGTTTATCCCTTCGCTTCCCTTTTCTTTCAAAGTCACGACGTCGCCCTCGCCATTGAGACTTTTTTTACAAATAATACAATTCGCTGTTTCATCCATTAGTACTTGGAACTCTTAGTCTGAAATTATAGGCAAATGGCAAATTGAAGCTTGTCAATTAACAAGACGAACGTTCAGGGCATAACGCCATAATTGCCTTTTTTCAGTTTTTGAAATCAATCAAATTTGTTTTGTGTTCAAAACGCTATATATTGTTAGCATAAATAACATCTTGTAGAAACCTTTTTCATTGAGGGACCGATTTTTAAGTCATCCGACTCGCGTAATTTGAGGCTGGTTGAATGTTAGGATATATTCAATGCCGTAATTTTCTTTTTAAAATAGAAACTCTAAGTTTAAATATGAACGAAATTCCTGAAGTGTATTGGAATCAATTCTCCTGGACCTTTTAATTTTCAACTTGAACCAAAGTGCAAAATTTGCAGCGCGTCCGCTTAATTTATTACTTCATAAGTGAAAGAAAGCATTTCCTTCGTCTTAAGCGAAAATTTTCGCCAGTTTTATTAATTTCAGTACGATTCCTGGACATTTTCTTTAAATTCTGACGGAAAAAATAGATGAATTTACTAATGAGTTTAAGTTTTGAGACAAAAAAGTAAGCGCGAAGCGAGAAGTGAAAAACAGATTTTTCACCAAGGTAAAATTGATTTGGGAAGTCTCTACTCAAGATGCTTGAGTGAAATATTTTTTTCTTGAATGAAATTATCTTAGAACATGACATTACTTTTACTTTCAGTGTGAAAATATCCTTTTTAAGTTCTAAATTCGCTTGTGGAAGACATAATTCCTCAGCTATTCCTCGCTAAATACTTCACCCAGATAGTTAACGATAGTAGCTATGTTCTACAGGTTTTACATGTTTTTTTCTAATTAAAGAATCTTATACATAACTTTTATTTTATTTAATAGGTACATAAATGCACTTACCTAGGAAGAAAACACAATAAATCCTCTCGATCTTCACTAACCCATCCTGCACGTGGCTTCAAACTCGAGCAAAACAACAGGCAGTGCATGCAACCTCGTTTCCATGCTGCGCAGTATTAGTCTATATAGAGCTCTAAAAAAACTCGTTTTTTGTCAACTTCCCCAACTCGGATTTTCGGGGACTTTTGATATGTTGTAGAGGACATGTTCCTGGACCAAAAACCGTTAAAAAACCTTCTTTTGCAATTAGTGGCAGGTTGACCGTCTTTTGGCGATAAAATGCCTGGACTATATACCCATGAATGATGAACAAATGACTATGAATATATGAAAAGCATATATTTGAACTGTGGATTAATGAATGAATATGTGAGTGATCATCACAGTTATGAATACTACTTAAGCAATAGTGAAAATAAAGCCTGAAAAAAGATTCAGGCTTGTACGGGATTCGAACACACGACCTCTGCGACACTGCTGCAGTCCTCTACGAACTCAGCTAACAAACCAACTGGGAAGTGGTCATTCAGTTGGTATGTAATATACCCGTGAATGATGAACAAATGGCTATGAGCATATGAACATCATGTGTGCACTGCAGATTAATGAATATGTGAGCAGGGTTCAAAGTAAAATCACAGCTTTTGGCCTAATTTTGTAGGCTTTTTGTGTCAAGGCCCATTTTCTCTCAGCAGGGTTCAAAATAAAATCACAGCTTTTGGCCTAAGTTTGTAGGCTTTTTTGTCAAGGATCATTAATTTTTCTCCTGGCTCAATATTATAGGGAACGTGATTAATTACAGCACTTTAAGGATTGAAACATCAGGGCCAGCACAGCAAGTTTGCATTTGGGGGGGGGGGTGTTAGCATGAGTCAACTTGGAGGTCCCCTAGAAAATTTTTGAATCAAAGTCCTCTGAAATGGCTGGAAATGCATTTAAAACTAACATGGTGGTGAAACATATACATTCAGCAACAAAAACGTGAGATTGAAAGGTAACTTCAAATTTTTTCAGTATTACTTGCTATTTACTGCACAGTCCCTGAATATTGAATGCACAGGAAACAATACAAGGCTGTGCTCTAGCAGTGCCCGGTCACCTGAAGCAACTAACTTTTGGCATTGGGTGACTGGGAAAAATTATTGGTTGCCCGACCAGGCACCTTTGTGTGAAGTCCTTGTGCAGTCAAGAAAATGAAAGTTTATAACACATTAGTTTTGGTCTATTGTTTTAGTGAAGCATGGCGAGAAAAATTCTTTCCAAAAACAGCAAGAACAGTTCTTTCCAGGTGATTTCTTATGTAACCTAACGCCGCTTGACTTGCACGTGACAAGCTGCATGAGCCGCAAATATCTGCACCGTTTATCAAAGCTGAAATAATCGAGATCCTCGTCAAATGGTTTTATTCTGGTTTGTTTTAGTGTCCATCAGAAGTTTTTGGTGGACTGACAGTTCAAAGCATTTATCTTTGTATGAATGATTAGTAAAAAACAACAGTTGTCATGAATTTATGCAAATTATTCTGCGGTTTTCATTTGGCCTTGTCTAAAATATTCACGTTGCGTTACGTCTACTTCTTGTCAACCTTCAGCCTCAGTTTTGTTTCCATACCACAAAGAAACAAAATAAACTTTAAATCAAATGAAGAATGATCCTCGCAGTTGTGAACGCAATTTATGCAATTGCAAAAAGAAGCCTGAAGAAAATTGAGGACTTCAGTGGGGTTTGAACCCGTGACCTTGTGATACCGGTGCAATGCTCTCTAACCAACTGAGCTATGAAGCCACTGATGTTGGGAGCTGGTCAATTATGGGTTCATATGTTCCTGTGAAAGAAATGAATGTGATTGATATATGAAATAAATCATATGAACTGCGTAAATGAAATCAAATGAATGTCATGGGTTCAAACCCCGTTGAAGTCCTGAATTTTTTTCAGGCTTTTCGCAATTGCATAAATTGCGTTCACAACTGCGAGGATGATTCTTCATTTGATTTCATTTGCGCAGTTCATATGATTTCTTTCATACATCAATCAGAAAATAAACTTTGCCATGATAAGCAGCCACAGAAAAGAATTAGAGATATAGGTTTTCTTTTGTTCCCTTGTTGTTTTACGCAAGTCCCTCAAAACAAAATGTGTGGGCTTTGTCCGTGGTTGCAAAATTGTTGCTGTTTTTGGTATTAAAAAAGGTGCAAGACTTAAGAAAGCTTGAATTTGCTGCTTGCATGCTGCTATATCAGTCAATACATAAAATTAATGGCAAATGTAAACAAAGGAAGAATGGTGTGACACTTCAGCCTTCATGAATTAACTTGCAATTTGTAACATGAGGCTCCATGGCATTTCTGTTACTTCAATGTTTTTCACGAACACCAGGTCCAATTAAACTTTTATATTAACCCATTGGTGCCTGTGCCGGCCAAAACCTTCCGCACAAGACTCCCATGCTTCAAAACATTGCAACTTTCTCAATTGCACGAATATTGCCTTAACTGTCAGTCTGTCCTTTAAATTTGGATATCCAATAAATGCAAGAAACATAGCAATTTTTACCAAATATGGCCTTTTGAGTTTGGACAAGAATGAAACTGACCGTTTTTAACATCAAAGAGAAACGATGAAAATGCCCCTTTTTGCCTTAATATTTTAAAGAAATCATTGTCAAAAAAACCAAACTTCAACCATCATAACAAAATTCAGTCCTTGCTCTAGCTTAAAAATGACTTTTTTTGTTCATATTCTTCTCCTGAGTGTAGATACAGCCTTTTGTTCCAGTGCATTCGGGCCTTCCTGCCATTTTCAACATCTTCACCGCATTGCATGCTGGGAAATAATGATAATTTTTGACAGTGCCCGTTCCTTCCCCCAATTCTTTCACATATAAACTAAGTCTACAGCCACTCCGACCTACTGCCAAAAAATTGTGCTCGTGGTCATCTTCAGTGCTCACAAATTCCAAAATATGCGGTGGTAGGTTGAGAAATTCATCAGTAGTCGAGTGCCAAAGGTACTAAGTGTCCGACAGGCCAAATTCCCAGTTCGTCAAATAACAAGCCAAATTTGACAACAAAGTACATCACCTTGCTCGATTCTTTGAGAAAGTGGACTCTTAGCTACCATCACGCTTAATGATGCTAATCAGGCAGCCACTAAAGATGAAAAATGGCTGTAAACTTAGCAAAAATCGCAAGCAAACCGAACTTGGGCTGTTCTTGTAGCTCAACGGATGAAAAATAGCTACGTCAGAATGATGTTTTCAGAAACCTTGAGCCTGCAGTGCCTTAGGACAGCACCACGTTTCCATGGTAGTTTCAAATAAAGGGTCACGAAATGCTATGGATCGTTTATAGGTGGAAAATCACTCTGAAAACATAAAAACGGCTGAAGTCAATGGGTTAATATTGCAATAAATCACAGAACTGCTTCACAATGGCTCTCTCTCCATGTGGTTTTCTCTTCTGATAACAATGCAACTTCATCGATATCCAAAGTGGTATCCACTTCCTCCAGCTCTTCATCTTCGTCTGTCGCGGCAGTGTGAGACTCCCTCTCTGTGTCACCACTAACATATGCCAGCGCCATTCTTCCAGAAATTCAGTGCTCTCCATTGCTCTTGTTCTCTTCTGCCCTCCATTTCTTGGTAGATACTGCTTCCTCTTCCCTTGATTTGGTCTCCTCTTTGCATCACTCCAAAGTTCTATGGCTAGATCACTGAAACTGTCATGAAAAGCTGTGAGAGTGGGGCCTGTCACTTTAATGCGCAACAAATCTGTCAAGTTAGACTCATTTAACCTGTTGTGCCAGTCAGTTTTGACCACTCGTAGGTATGAGATAAAGAACACACAGCATTGCCATATGGGCAAAATAGGCACAGCTCAGTGAGACTCCACAGTTCCTTTACCTCACCTTGCTTCAGCCTCCTCAATCTTGGCCACAGATCCATGGGGTTGATCACATCAACTTGAAAGTATGTTGTTGCCCACTGGACTAACATAACATATTGGTCTCTCAATTGCTCATTGCAGTCAGCTGTATGGCAAGACTTTCTTCAGTGGCATCTTTCATCTATACACGCATGTTTAACACTTTTGCAACAGCATAACCAACTTCATCTGCTTCCTTTGTTTCTTTATGGGATTCAGCAGTGTGTGTACTATCAATGAGGCTACCATAGTGGCTTGCAAGAGAATCATAGGTGGCTTAGACGTTATGGCCCATCATACCCTTGATCACCGCCTTGCTGTGCTCAAGATTGTTTATAGGACTACCCTGGTATTGACTCTGTTGTCCTACATCAGAGAGTCCTTCTCTCTCGATGACAGAAAGAATGTGTTTAACTGTTGGCAGTGCAGACGTTGCAACAGCATCAGTTTCTTGTGCTCTGCATTGCATGATTTGGTATTGCCAGAGTGTGCTGTCAACCTTTTCAACTTGTCGGATAATGTTAATCTGGGTTGTTGTCTGGGTGAGCAGGAAAGTTTTCAGGCTGGCTCTAGAATGTCAACATTCATTGCACACTTCAGAAGCACTGATCCCTGTGCAATGCATTTCCTCTTTCCTTGAAGTTTCCCTTTATTGTTCCTCTTGCTTGTATCAGCAATAACATTCTGCACATGACACAAGTACAATCCTTGCTTGTTGATAAAGTCTTTCATTGCTTGTACTTTATGATCTATCCCGCGGGTTCCAGTTGATTTGGAAGGCTTCACTTCTCCATTCTCATAGGTATATACATCTTTCAGGATTTCATGCAAGCTATGTAGTTCTCTCAAGTGTTTTCCCAAGTTCTGATATAAGTCATATGTGACACAGGACTTTTTCAATGACTTTTAATATACAAAAGACCTAAAGAAAATTACAGAAATACAAACGAATACGAGGCTTGTGTACAAAATAAAAGCTTAAGACTAGAACAAGGAACAGAAAACATGGAGGCTCCACTGGTTCAAAATTAAGACTAAAAAGACAAACATACACAGGCTTAGCACTGTCATGAAGACAGAAAGTAAACAACTAAACCAAAGTAATAGTGAGACAATGCAAACAACATAACAACAAAATATGCTTCCCCTGGTGGCTGATAACCTACGAACTAAAGAAAATGCAAAGCATATAAGCCGAGAGATAACTTATCAAGACGAAAGAAACAACAGAAAACTAGTGCAAAGGAAATCTACAAAATCATGGCATGAGTTTACAATCAAATGGAACTGCACAAAATGGTATGAAGCAAGAAATATCTACAGAAAAACTAGAAAAGAATGACAACTTAACAGAAACATTATAAAGCGATTACAAAATGATGGCTTACTTAGCGAAATAAAACAGGGAAAAAAGGTACTAGAAAAATAAGGGTAACTAACATTTGTGTTCTGATGCATGTGCTGGTTTTTTCACCCCATTGCGCACACACGGCTCAAAGGCCCACAGGGTGCCCATGATGCATAAGAAACACACTATCACTTGCTTCCCTGCTTAAGGTTGGAGTCCTCGACAACCTCCAAATGAGATGCAAACAAAACTTAAAACAAATACGCCTAATCTTCCAAGAACAATAACTTTAACACGATTCTCCTATAACCGAGCATTGCTAGCTAACAACTGAGCTATAAGAAGATTTAACTGTGCTAAAGAGTTCAATATCTCTCGGTGTGTTACTGTTGTGGCAGCTGCTGTGGTCATGTCCTCTCTGAGCACTGGTCTTGGCAAATGGTAAGGATTAGAGTGTTGTCCAGTACCTGCTCGGGTTAAGCGCCTAACCTCGTGGGTTGGTTTCTGCTGGTCTCACCACTGGTACTCCAAATTTGCCTTCTTCACTGACATTAGGCTGTAAACCTTTTGGCTCCTCCGGATCAGCTCCACAACTGATGGGCGGCTTAGCAACCACATGATATTCGGAAACAGCATCCTTCTGACACACCTCAGATTGTGACTGTGCAAGGGCTTCAGGCAGCACTTCCTGGTCATCATCACCGTCGTGAGCATAATCATCCAGCACTGAAAAAGGGGCACTGCCTTGTTGCCGTGATATCATCAGTTCAATGTCCTCCTCTTTGTTACTGCTCTCCTCGGCCTCTAGTGACACATCACTTCTTGTTGGGGCTCCATCACTGTCACATACACTATTGGAGCTTGTGGGACCTTCTTGGCATTGTGCGTCTTACTGTGTTACATGAAGGATATCGTTCCTGTGGACGGTTCTGGACTTGTTCCCTTCTGTGGATGCCTCTAGGGGTACCACAAGATATGTGTTCCCAATGGCAAGTCATTTTTTCACCTTGTATGAAGTTGCATCCCACACATCCTGCATCCTGTTATGACCCTGCACACGATTCCGGAGAAAGACTCGGGCATGTACAGATATGCTTGTATGCTTGTATCAGTTGCTTTGATGTTGTGCCTGGTCTGGCGCCGCAAAACCTCTTTCTCTGTCCTTGCTGAGGCAAGTTTGAAAGCTTGGTCTAGACGCTCCTAGTTCTCTGCGATCCATTCCATGCACTCCTCAGCTTGACCTGATGACCACAGGAAGCATTGGCTCCCGGCCAAAGAACGGATAGTATGGTTGAGCTATATTTGAGTGCAGGGCGCAATTGTATGCAAACACAAGTTCAAGGCAAAGTATGCAGTATGCATGGTTCTGTTAAAGTGTTTGTGCTGGCCATTGCCCTCTGGATGGCAGTTTGACTCTTCGTGATGTCATTCATAAATCTTGCAGAGCTCCTGAATGACCTTGCTCTCAAAATTCCACCCTTGATCGTTGTGGATCCTCTTGGGTACACAAAACCTCACAAACCATTCTTTCACCAACACCCGTGCTACAGTGGTTGCCTTTTGGTCCTTTGTGGGAATAGCCTGCGTGAATTTCTTGAAAACATCAGTAAGGACTAAGACATTCTCTATGCCACCACTACTTTTCTCAAGTACAGTAATATCAATTGCCAAGATCTCCAAGGGTCTACTAGCTGTCAAGAAACCCATGGTTGGATGAAGCATCTTCCCTGCTTTGGCCAGAGTACACCGCTTGCACTTCTGACAGTAGTCAGCAACATCACTTGCTAATCTGGGCCAGTAACATTGCCTTTATGCAAGCAATGTAGTCTTCTCCACAGCTTGATGGCCCATATCATTGTGAACAACACAATACAGGACGCCATCCTCTTCACTACAAATCATTTTATGCTTTTCCACTCTCTCAGCAGTTTGCGTCCAGATTTTGCTTCTTTCATCAGCTGACCAAGAGTTAAGGGGTACTTTTTTTCCCAGTAGTTCCACAGCCTACCAACTGTCTTATCGCCTTTCTGCATGATAGCCATATCTCTCTGGGAAATGGATGGAAAGGTTGATGTAGCCTTGGGCGCAACGGTTGGTGACCTGGTACGCGACTTGTGAAGCAACTCCCTTTCCATGGCTGCTTCAATACAGAAGTTATGTAACCGATTCAACGTAACCAATTCGACGTAAGGGGCCTCTGAACAATCATGATTAGTGTATTGTTCAGAGGCCCCTTGCATGGAATTTGTTACATTGAATCGGTTACATAACTTCTGTCACTCACTTTTTCTGTATTTGTTAATCACCTGACTTATATAAGCTAGGACCTCAGACTAGCACAACCATTGTAAATAGTTTTTAGTTCTTAGGTTTTAAACTTTTTAATCTGAAGAAGGCTGAACAGCCGAAATGTCATTACATTCATCAGATCAGCTAGAAGTTCGCCCCACTGTCCTTATTTCTTTTTTATCTGCAAATTCACGTGGTGGCATAGTATCCTTTGGATCCTTCTGCTGGGAGTCCATTGTTTGTGTAAACCTCCTTATTCTGCCTATATATATAATATTCAATTGTGGAGTCGGACTAGTTCAAACACATTTATTTAGGATTATATATATATATATATATATATATATATTTATAATATCTATATATATATCTATATCTATATTTCTATCTATCTATCCATCTATATATATATATATATATATATATATATATATATATGTATATGTATATGTATATGTATGTATATAAAGGAAAACTGACCATAATTTCAATAAGTGAAAAGGCGTAGCACTGCACCAGTATCACAGAGGTTGTGGGTTTGAATCCCGTAGAAGCCTGAATTTGTTTCAGGCTTTATTTTCACTACTGCTTAAGTAGTGTTCATAACTGTGATGATCGCTCACAAGAGAAAAATTTTTCATTCATTAATCCGCAGTTCAAATGTATGATTTTCATATATTCATAGTCATTTGTTCAACACAGGTATATTATGAGCCAACTAAAAAACAACCAGCTCCCAGTTGGCTTGTTAGCTCAGTTGATAGAGCAGTGCACCGGTATTACAGAGGTCGTGGGTTTGAATTCCGTACAAGCCTGAATTTGTTTCAGGCTTTATTTTCAGTACTGCTTAAGTAGTGTTCATAACTGCAATGATCACTCACATATTCATTTCAAATACACTTTTTGCCAATCAAAGATCGCCTTAAATACAAACTTGAGGTAAAATTTTATAAATTTGCAGCAAAAATTGTTCCTGTTGTCACATGGGTGAAGTGAATATGTGCTGGGAGGATTTCGGTTTGTTTACGAAGATCAAGTTTTACAAAATTCTGTGAATTAAGACACCCAGAGAAACAAACAAGTAGGTTTGCTAACTAAAAAAGTTATTCAGATAAGCCTGTGTTTATGTCTGAAAAGTAAACATGTACAATGTTCGCCTCTAGTAAATCTACGTGAAGGCGAAGAAAGCGATTATGCGAGTCAAATTGAAGCACATGTTTGTTGCAAATTTTGCTGAAGTTGCTTCCTATACAACAAATCGGTCAATTTAAGATAAAGCACCATAAAATTTCACATTCAAACCTGTAATTTTTTGGAAGGTGGATTCCCTGAAGCTCTCAAATGTTTCGGAGTAAGTATAATTCTTGCGATAATTTGTAGTGATCTGCAATGGCACATGTTTGTCCGCCTTGCCAAAACCACTATCTTTCCTTGAAGAGGGATTTCTTTGCTAGTCAAACTGACTGATTTTTACTGTTTAAGCTGTTGAGTGTTTCTTAGAACTTTTTCTTTCGATTTATAGTTTAAAAAGCTGTGTTTCCTTTCTGAGAAGGGCACGCTGCTGCTGTATCTTGAAAATTCACGCAGGGAAGAAGCGGTGGCCATTTTGATCTGAAGTACAGTGTATGATCTTCCATGCAGGTGAGTAAAACCTTTCTATCTACCAGTCCTTAAGACTTTTAAATATATGAGCAGTTAGTGGATTCTGATTGGTTTATCTTTCCTGAAGACAATTAGAACAAAAGGAGACAAAAAATCCTCTCTAGGGGAGGTAGGGAAGGAATGCAAATCTGTGTGAAGACTGGGCCAGTTTTGGCCAGGACGGGAGTTAATAACAGGTTAAGATACATGATGTTAGTTAGGAAAGTTGAGGTGTCAATACAAACATGTGCAGGAAATAGCCTGATTTATTGAGAATGATTTCTTTCATGGTCTGTTTGGTCTGCCAAGTGGGGTGTAAAATTTAAATGTCATTTTCCAATCTTTGGATAAAGTGAATGAGAATCAAATAAAGACATTCTTTATATCATTTGAAAGTTCAGATAAAGTTAAAATTTGCCATTGAAGAAAACCCCACAGCTGCAAGTTCAAAAACTTGTAAACATAACCGTATTTGCAACTACTATAAAAATTTCCATGATTGGAGCTTTCATTCTTGACTGGCTGTGTAATATAGCGTGACCTGCTCACCTGTGCACTCTCGACAAAATGTCTAAGAGGAAAATGAATTTTCTGCAATTCTTTGCAGGAGTATCTGGCACCTTTTGATTGACTATTTGATATCATAAATTCATTTGCACAAGGTGCTTCTTTCTCTCCATCGTGTTCCAGTTTCCAATGTGTTTGCTGTTTGTTTAGTCGCTGTGATGTCCAATTCGGAACCTATAGTTGAGGAAAGGAAAGGGAAAGAAGCACCAGAGAATCCTAAACCTCGAGTTCAGAGTCGGTGGACAAAGGTTTTTCCTTATTTAAGGGATATCTTTTAAATACACAATAGAAGATCAGTTGAAATTTTTGAGAGGTCCGCTTCGGATTTCCAATTGAAGTGTAACAGGAAGCAATTTGAGGTAAACGCCAAACTAGAAAGCCTCCTTTCCCGAATATAGTCCAGTGTTGATGACTCCAGGCAAGTACGTAGTTTGGTGCAAGAAGCACAACTAATCATTCACAAGAAGCAGAAGTTAATAAAGATTGCTGACTGCAGCAAGGATGGCTGTCTAGTGGTTCAGGAATACGAGTCGGATGACCTTGCCTCAAACTCCGAAGGGGAAGAATACTGCGGATAAAAAGAGGAATTATTTCAACAAGTCTAAGCCAGGCTTTTCTAAGTGCATTTAGTCTGACGTTGATAATCAGCTTTTTCGGGGTAATATTTTTCCCATTCTCTGTTTTCTTTGTTATTTCTCATGGAGGTTGGAATGCCTGAGCATCCAGGCATCAAACAGTGTTGTTTGTTTTGAATGTATTGCATTTTAGAGGAAAATAATTTAAGTTACAGTGTAGTTTGAGCAGAGCAAATTAGAATGTAACTGGTGGTGAAAGAAATGAGGAAGCAGACTAAGATCACAAAAGAAATCAAGTCAACTTGAATGTTGAACAAGACGATGGTAATACGACTCTTAAAGGAGGTCACTCCAGAAACCGTAACTTGTTTTAATCAATTAATAAAAAGTAAACACTAAGTTGACTTACTTATTGACAATACATGTATGAACAACTATGTACGCCTAACCATGAAAAATTGCCCAGTTCAAAGCATAATAGAGTACTAAAGTGATGATGTCACAAAAACTAAATTTGTGAAATTATAGGATTTGTTCGGATATTCAGAAAGAACATGATAAAAAAGACCCTCTTGCCAAAAATTAGGATTTTCTTACAGTTTGAGAGTGAGATATTAGCACTGTTATGCTCTGCTGACTCCATACAAATCCTTCTTAATTTATGAACGTTATGAACTGAGTCAAATTTAGAAGGATTTGTATGGAGTCAGCAGAACATAACGGTGCTAATATCTCAAAGCCAATTTGCCTTTAAATACTGATTTTTGGCAAGTTAGCATCTTTCATCTTGCTCTTTCTGAAGGTCTCAACAATCCCATAATTTCAAAAATTCTAATATGTGTGATGTTCCACTTTAGCACTCTATTCACATAAGAACAAATGATTTTGAACAACTACTGATCCTGGTAGAATTGCCAAAAGCATCACGAATCTCTCCAAAGAACTTGAAGGGAACTCTAATACCAAAGTGGTGATTTCTGAACTTGTAGCTTGACAGAATATGAACGATATAGTGAAAACTGCAAACAAGTACCACTGAATAGATAGCGTTTGTCATTAACACCGGCGAAACACTGATGAAGTGGTTATCCCAAAACGTCTGACTGTTAAAAATATAGTTTCTGAGCACTCAAAACAACAACAAAACTTTCATTTACCAGAATAGATATTGCAGGCGGAATGGCTGGAAGGTTAGTTTGGATGAAACCATTGTCGGTGATGGACTAAACAGGGGAGGCCTTCACCTAAACAATGAAAGCAACAACTGACTGTCAAGGTTTTCATTACCAATTGTAGTAACAGGAGAATTATTATGAAAAAGCAAAGCTCTTTCAGAGAGCAAGCGAAATTTAGCAGGAGAATTCTGCGTAGTAGCCGGAGTATTCTCCGATCTCCAATGCCTAATGAACACCCTGTCCATTTAAAAAATTAGTACTAGGTAATTTAACTGAGTTACATTGAAATTCCTTGAATGCCTTGCTATGGTACAGGCTACCTAATTTCTTCACTTTCCCCACCTTTACAGGGTTTTCATTAAGAAATGTAGTAGCAGGAGAATAGTGAAAAGTAGCAGGAGAATATTCTGAAAGAGCAAAGCTCTTTCTGGGAACAAGCAAAGGTCATTCCCCTCTATGGGAGTCTGGGGGCATGTTCTCCAGGAAATGTTGGATTTTTAAACCCTTTGAGATGCCATTCCCTGTTATCTGATAGCACATTTTAATTTTTCTCTAGCTGCAATAATTTCAAAATCTTGTTTTGCTCTTTGAATTAACAAGCAAGTAAAGTAAATTCAAGAGCTCTAACAATTTTACTCCATGAGTTATGTCATACACTGTATGGCTGTATGTTTCAAAGTACCAAATAAGCTATTTCGTAATATGTTGCTAGCTGAAATTCAGTATTTTTTCTTGGGTTCTTTCAGTAGTGAAATGACTAACTCTTTTCATCAAAATCGTAAATGGTTTGAACCCAGGAGTCATATCATAACTAAGTGAAGCACGATCGTCCGGGTGAGTGTAGTCCTGAGAAGGACTGTTTGTGGTGACATTGACTGACGTTTCGACAACCTGAGCGGAAGTCATCATCAGAGTCAAGTGATTGGAGTAACGTCAGGAGATGGTATAAGTACTCTGGTCGTTGATGTGATTGGTCAACGAAGTCGTGATGTTATTGGTTGTCTGTCAGTTACGCCGTGATGTTATTGGCTGTGAAGACTGTAAACCGTGGTTGGTGCGTTTCGATCCGTCTTTTGTTAGTCAAATGTTCGTAGGTGTATTGTTAGTCAAACTAGTCGGTGTGTCTATTGTTTGTCTGTTGTTGATATCGTCAATAAGTCGTTTGTAAGGTGCGGGAAGCTGTTGACAACGGTTCAGTGGTGTCTGTTCTAAGTTAGTAAACCAACTTTCCAGTGCGATCCGTTGGTTGTTTTAGTTGGTCAAATCGTTTCTGTAGTTTGTCGTTGTAACGGTTCAGTCTTCTGTGACAGTCGTTAATCCGCGCTCGGATCAGTCGTCTGCAGGTGGCTTTGACGATCTGGATAGCCTCTTGTGTTTTCAACGGGGACTTAAGTCGAAGTCCAGCCGGAACAAGGCCAAGATCTTTGCAGCGGTGGTTGAACCAGAGTTGTTGTCGTATTCGTCTGACGTTGCTTGCGTAACTGATGTAATCGTTAGCAAGCCGTTCGCTCTGTCGTCCAAGTGAACATAAAATCGTAAATGGTTTGAACCCAGGAGTCATATCATAACTAAGTGAAGCACGATCGTCCGGGTGAGTGTAGTCCTGAGAAGGACTGTTTGTGGTGACATTGACTGACGTTTCGACAACCTGAGCGGAAGTCATCATCAGAGTCAAGTGATTGGAGTAACGTCAGGAGATGGTATAAGTACTCTGGTCGTTGATGTGATTGGTCAACGAAGTCGTGATGTTATTGGTTGTCTGTCAGTAACGCCGTGATGTTATTGGCTGTGAAGACTGTAAACCGTGGTTGGTGCGTTTTGATCCGTCTTTTGTTAGTCAAATGTTCGTAGGTGTATTGTTAGTCAAACTAGTCGGTGTGTCTATTGTTTGTCTGTTGTTGATATCGTCAATAAGTCGCTTGTAAGGTGCAGGAAGCTGTTGACAACGGTTCAGTGGTGTCTGTTCTAAGTTAGTAAACCAACTTTCCAGTGCGATCCGTTGGTGGTAGTTAGTACAGTAGGTAATGCATTTAGCAGAGTCCCAGTCGATTGTGTGGTTTGTCAGTAAATGGTGCTCAGCAATGTTATTATTGATGTCACCATTTCTCGTCGCTCGTTTGTGTTCAGTCAGTCTTACGTTCAAATTTCTGCCAGTCTCACCGATATAAGTGGCCTGACAGTCGCAGCATTCGATCTTGTAAACTGCTCCCTGTCTGTCCTTTGGTTCGTCTTTGTCCTTAACGTTCGTCAATAATTGTCGTAAAGTTGTGATGGGTCTGTGAGCGACACGGATATCGTAAGGTTGTAGTATCCGTGCAATTGTCTCAGAAGTTCCTTTGATGTATGGTATAGTCGCTGTAGTGACTGGTGTCGGGTTAGTGTTGGTAGCGTTTGGTTCTGTCCTGTAAGTGTTGCGTCTAACAAAGTCGCGGTTGTAGTTGTTCTTACTGAAAACGTTGTCTAAGTATTTGGTTCGTCTGCTAAACTGTCGCTCGAGTCGCAAACTAGTTGCGCTCGTCTTGTTAAGGTCCGTATTGTTGTTGCTTTGTGTGAAGTAGGGTTGTAAGATGATTCGTCAAGTAGTCTGTCAGTGTGTGTGGGTTTTCTGTAAACTGTCGTCTGTAGTCTGTTGTTGTCACGGCTAACAAGGCAGTCTAGAAAAGGTATCTTACCATTTTCCTCGATCTCCTTGGTAAACTGTATGTGGGCGTTTTGTCTGTTGAGGTGTTCGTGAAAATCGTCGATTTCGTCTTTGTGTACAGCTGTGAAAGTGTCGTCGACGTAACGTAGCCAGAGCGGTAGCGTTCGTTCGTAAGTCGCAAGGGCTTGTTCCTCGATGTTTTGCATGACGATCTCTGCTACAACAACGGAAACTGGTGAGCCCATAGCTGTCCCGTGCAATTGTTTGTAGTGTTTGCTGTTGTACTGAAAGTAGGTAGACGTAAGGCAAAGGTTCAGTAAGTCCATTAAGTCGTCTGTTGGTAGTGGCAGTTGTAACGTGGAGTTCTTGATGGCGGTCTCTGTACAATCTAGAGCCAGTTGGAGTGGAATACTGGTGAACAGTGACTTCACATCAAAAGACACTAGTTTGTAGTCGTCAGGTACTTGTGCTGTCTTAATGGCGTCAATAAAGTTTTCAGTCGACTGTAGTTTGTGTCGTGACTCATCAGTCAGTGGTTTCAGTATAGTAGTCAGGTATTTAGACAGTTGGTAAGTCGGCGAACCACAGAACGAGACTATGGGTCGCATAGGTATGTTAGGTTTGTGTAGTTTGGGCAGTCCGTATAGTTTCGGTGGTTGTGGCACGTGGCACCTCAGTCTGTTGTAGCGTCGAATGTCAATAACGTCAGCTTTCTTAAGTGAAAGTAGTTTGCCGTTGAGTTTTCGTTGAAGTGCTGGCATCAACTCCACTATATCTACTGTCATCAGTCTCCATGCCTTTAGCAAAAGCTTCCAGAGAGTCTAGCTCTCCCTCAACCACATCGTCAAGGTGAAGAACACGAGGGGCCTCTTCAGACTTTTCTCGGATGTTCTTCAGCTCAGTGGTTGATGTTGCATCTGTCTGCGTCCCCACACCTTGTACGAATGTGGTGGGAGTGGCAACTGCAGTTTCACTGTTGGGTTGTGGCTGCCTTCTTTGCCTGTGTTATGGAAGCTTTCTACTCTTCTTTGCAACCTTCCACATGTCCACAGCTTTGCTGACCAGAGAATCACAGGCTTATGTATGTGGGACAGGACCATTGATGGTGATATGAACGAGAGATGCAAGTAAGTCATTCTTGATCTTATCCTATTCTTGATCAATTTCAACTGACTAGCACCTCTTTTGGTCCAGGCATAGGAGACTGGAATAGCAAGTGCTGCTTCTGCTACCCGAACAGATCTGGATAGAACTGTCCAAATGTTGACTTCAGGGCCATGACTCTTTAAGTGACCACTCAGTAGGCGTGTCTTTCTTGCCATCCATTGCTCTTTTGTGTCCTTTCCATGACAGCTTTCCATGACAGCAGATCGTTCCTCAGCTTTTTCCATTCGGTTTTAAATTCCTCTGCCTCGCTGTTATCACTGCCAAACAGATGGTCCGCGAGAACCTTAACCTTTGCATCTCCATGGCTGTGGAATGTAGGACTGTGCCTGTTTGGTATCAGCATGGGAACTTCACTTTGGCTTTGATGTATTTCTGGGGAAATCCCTGGAGATCTTTCACATTACTTTCAGTGCACACAAGCTCCAGGGTCTCAAGACAACCACCACTAGTAAGTTCCTTCTTAAGTTGCGTGATGGGTTCTTCTGAGATCTTGACCTCATTCAGCCTGTCTTTACTATAGTCGATTGAGGGCTTAATTGAGGTATAATTGATAGCGCCTTTCTGGAAGGATTTGCTCAGAGTTGCAAGTATAGGAAGAATCCACTTCAAAATGTATACTGCACCCATGAATGTCACTTTGATGATCTTCTTCAATACGCCATATGCAGCAGGCTGATCTGGGTCCTGTTTCAACTGCTTCAGGGTTTGAAGGACAGCAACAAGATCAGTGTACAAAGACTGGACTGCACTATTGAATGATAGCCACCTGGTATCACAGGCCATTTTTAACTTCTTTGCCACCATATTTAGTGACTTTTCGTTACTTAGCTACAGATTTTTCTGTTGCTGTTGGGTTTTCAGTTAACAAGCAAGTTGCTTTGGCAAGTTGTCAAAGAGTTTCCATAACTGCGTTATCACTGTTTCAACCTCTTTGATGGACTTCAATTTGTGTTTTCTTTGGCGTCAGTGCATGCCAGCACTAAATTGTGACATATGCAGTGCACCGAAATCAAATGAGTAGTATAGTACTTGGGGGTCCTAGCGCATTTTTCACAACAACGCATTTTCTACCAATTTTCCAAGGTCAAATTTTTCATAATTCATACATCATGTGGAACCATGCCTGGTTCACACATCATGTATGAGCTAGCGCATTTTCCAAGGTCAATTTCTCGGAAAATTACCATGCGCAACTTTCTCGGAAAAATAGTACTTGAGTTATAAATCAACAGTATTCATTGAGAAACGGCTGATTTCAATAGTTTCAGCAATAATGAGTATAAATCAACAGTATTCATTGAGAAACGGCTGATTTCAATAGTCTCAGTATTCATGGAGAATGGGTTCTGTTAAGGTAATCTATTTAAGTACCCTTATGATATAAAAACACTTAAAGAAATGTCGCTATAGGTTAAATGGAGAATGACGAAAGAAAGAAATCTCCGGGCCTTGGAAAAGCCCTCTCAAATCAGGTCAGGTAGCCAGATGGTAAATGATTTTTGTAATCCAGATATTCACGAATATTTTGTTGAAGTAGAAAAATATCTAATATGTCCTTTATGTGATCAGAAGATAGCAGAACATAGTGTCAAAAATGAACCATGTTGTGATAATCAGAAAATGATTAATGACAATGGTGAAAATGTTTGTACAAATTGTGGTTCAGTCCACGGATATGACTATTGCAGAGAGTACGTTGACTTTCATAATAATATGTATAAAATAAAGCGGAAATCTATATATCATCGGAAGTACCATATTGAAAATGTGATAAATGGTATATGTTGCAAGAATAGATTTCAAATTTCAGTAAAAGATAAGGGTAAAATATTAAGAATATTCCAAGAGATAGACACTGTCCTTCCTTTGGTGAATAAGAATCGTAAAAGAATGATAAACACCAAATTCATTCTGAAACAATTGTTTATGATGATGGATCTGCCTTATGAGTATATCATATTAACCAACTCAAAGAAAACACTGAAATTTTATGATCAATATTGGGTTGAGATTCTATTGTTAATATTTGATAAGATTATTCGTATTATCAAGCAGTGAATTTTTCATCATATTTCTGTAGGTACTTATCAATAATTGGACTATTATCAGTCACATAATCATCGATATTCTTCATTGAGATTTGTATACTTGAAGCATCAAAATCACCACTTCTCAACTTGTCTTTTATTGAATTGAGTAGATGTTGATAGCTTTGATAAGCATATGTGCAATTCTGGATTTTCAAATCTAGGTTTTTATGCTTCATCCACCCTTGTATCAAAAGTGCTGCTGTACTGATGGCTACCAAACTAACACCACCTGTTGCCACACTTGTGGCGAGACCCCCAGTTGCAAAGATGATGGACAAGGAATTCCCCAGTAATTTCCATTTTTTGAACCGTTTAACAGCCTGTTTATGAGCCCAACACTTTCTGTGATATGTGTGGTAATAGGCTTTTAATTCATTTACCTGATCTTCTGTTAATTCACCTGAAATATGGTTCCAGCTGAATATGCTTTTTCGCTCTTTCATACAATATGCTTATATAACGATTCTGTTCAACACACAGTACCACAAACCAGACAATTGCCCACTTAGAGGTGATAACTTACTAATTTTAGTCGTCAAGAAAGACGGTAGAGCATAAGAATATCCTCTATCAAGTGCATGTTTGACATAAAACCTACCGAAGGCATCGTGTAATATACCATGTGTCTGTAATGTATCAATCCAACCAAGAGTATGCTCCAAAAAATGTGTTAAGCAGCCCTCACCGGGACCGATTAATCCAATGCCTATATGCTCCTGGATAATATCTCTCACTTCAATATATTTGTTAAAATGTTTGTGATGCAAATACTGGTAAACCAAAGCTGATTTCAAAATCCTCTTGTCAACACCAGGGTTTTTTCGTTCAGCATCTCGAGTAAACCATCTCACATATCTAATTATTTTGTTCATTTATATTATATCGTTGGATTAAAATTTGATGATGATCTGAAATTGTTTTTTCGTCTAATATAGAATCCAAGTACACACAGAAAAAAATAACACTACCGTCAAGAGGTGCGATGGAGCTAGGATCCAAATCACCAAAAGTCATTTGCCGACTACCACTTCTGTTAGCCGCTGTAAAACTTCCAATATGTTTTTTATTCCAATAGATTTTACTTGTGTTTGTTTTTGGAGAAGATAAATTATCCCAGTGAACAGACAAGCAGTGCCAAACATTTATTTGACCCAAATCATTTGAGGAATAATCAGATATCTTTCTGAAGTTCTGTATAGATGCTGCTGGACCAAAATATACACAATTTGATTGATCAACACCACTTATAACTAAATTTGAACCATTGTAATAGCTGACAAACTTATCATAACCTCTATTATCATGACCAAAAAGACCATTTTTCCATGAACTTCCACCTGTATTTGAATTTAATTTATAAACAATGAAGATATTAACAGCATTATTATTTAAATTGATTTGACTTATCATTCTCTGTGATCCATTAAAGTCTAAATAATAACGTCCATTATGTTTCTCAGCCTTGGTACAAACAGTGGGTCTTATGTTCAAAGTCGGTTGCGTTGCATTATTTTCTTCATTTGAGAGATCGTACAATGTTTCAACTTTTCTGTCTGCATTCATATCTAGAAAATTATTATTCACTCTGTCGATTTGATAAGTACATTTAGAGTATAATCTGATGAATTCAGAAACCCATAAATCCAAAAAACTATCTCTGACAATATCTGAAACTTGTGATTTGATTACAACATTATCAGAATCATTGCCTGCTTTTACATTAGTCAAACGTTTATTTTCAATGTCATAATTACCATCTTGTGTTAATGTAAAACCAATTCCTTTATCACCTTTATCACCTTTATCACCTTTATTGTCTTGATTTTGTGGAGAATTGAAAACTCCCATTATAATATTATTTTAGATTAATTCATGACCACTTCAAGTGTGAATGTTGTATCAAATGCACCTGTATTAGGATGTGAATAATCAATGATTAAATAGCCTCTCGATAATGATTTGTTGATATTGACCGTTGTGATGTTTCTACTCATAGTATTATGTCTGTGTTCATAAATAGTTGCTGGTAATGGCAAAGGCTTACCACCTTCAGCTTTTGTCTTGAAGTAGAATATTCCGGGTTTTGTTCCTTGTAATACATACATTTTCTTAATATAAAAGTTATTGTTATGAATGACTAAAAAATCAGAGCCATTTATCAATACAGGCTTTAAAGCATTCTTATCATGTCCTTGTTTGGCTTTGACAGAGCAATTTAAATATTGTATTTGACCGATTATTCCATTCCCATTCAAATTTAGATCACCTCCTAATTTCGGACTGTAAAGAGCAAATCCACCCAAATCTAAAGCTGTTTCCATAATTACACCTGTAACGCTTGAACGAAATAGATTCAAAGCACCGTTATGAATTCTATAGCCATTCAGATTTAAATCACCACCAAGTTTGGCCTCTTTTATCAGATAAGTGTTCATATTAATATTATTTAGCATTGTAAATTCACCATTGTCTCCACCAAACAACCAATTTTCATTTTCTTTCACATCAAAACCATTCAAATCTAAATCAGTTTGTAATTGGATTTCTTCATTCACGATTTTATAAGCTTCTACGAAGTCGTAAACACTTGATGGAACGTCTACAGCTTCAAAATCAATACCATATGCAACACAATGAACTTTGTACTTATTTGGATAAGTTGGGTTAGCATTAATATGAATCGTACAATATAAATATTCAGGTGGTGAACTTGCTGATGGTTTTTCAATCCATAATAAATATCTCGAATGATCTTCATTTCTGTTGTCAAATTTTCTCCCTACAGTTTTATGAATTGTAATTCCACCAGTTGCACTGAATGTTACACTACTAAGATTCATTCCTTCATAATCAGGAAATAGCCATTCAAGAATGAAAGTGTATTTTCCATCTTTTATTGTGTACATATTGAATCCAATTCTAGCTCTGTAAATATGATTAGCTTCTTTATTCAAGTCTATATCAATAACCTTTTTTAAAATCAAATGCGGTGAACGAGGTAAATTGACATATCCATTAACTGTCAAGCCATATTCAGTGCTAATTTCATTGATATCATTCATCAAATATTTGAAAGCATTCTTTGGATGAGAAGCAGATGAAATATGACTTTTTTCTAATTGATCTAAATTTACGGCATCGGTTTTATTTGTTCCTTCTTTTAAGTCAATGATTTTATGCCCTCCAAGTTTTAAGTCTGCTGCCATCGCGTTTGTTCCATTCAATAATAAAGTGTTTGCTCTGATGGTTTGTGAAGCTCGATTTAAAACTCTAAAGTTCACTGCATCAGTTTCATTCGCCACGTCTGCTAAATTTGTTATTTTATTATTATTCATGTCAATATAGTCTGAAGTATGAATCTGGCCAACATTCTCCAAGTGTTTGTTTAAAAAATCAAAGCTTCCATCAGATGTAAATCCAATTATATCTTTAGTTTTATCATCTACATAAAACTTATTGGCAGCATCTCTGTTAGCAGTTGGTGTTGCACAGTTGATCACTTTGTTACCAGCCAGATTTAAATTAGCAGTCATTTCTTGTGTTCCATCTCGAAGTAGAGTTTGACCGATACTGCTTTTTGATGCGAGATTAGTGTCAATATATGATTTATTCACAAGATCTGCTGGTTGGTTTCCTATCCCATGGCCTCTAATAATAAACCCCCCAAAATTCTGATTGCCGGTCATTATAAACACTTCCATCTTTTTTAAGAAATTGAGAAACATCAATACCAGCAATTTCAGCATCAACATACTTTTTGTTTACAGCATCTTGTGGGTTTGAGGGGTTATCCTGCAGGTTGAGGATTTTGTTTAATTTCATGTCAATATTACTACCAAACGCAACATGACCGTTTTCAATTTCATATGCTGGGTCATGGAGAAAGTAAGACAAATTGGTATGATAGCCATAGGCCCCATAAACGATGATATGTGTTTTGGTGTTAGACGCAGGAGCAGTGCTGGAAAGTTCCACCTGTATTGCCGCTTGCCCACCACTGGTTTTTTCGATTCGGAAAAGCTTCTTCATATAACCATCAACGTGTGGAGTTTGGGGAAAAGGTTTTTGAAACGGCTGTCCCGCATCTCGTATATTTACAGTTGGAAGGGTTAAATCGACTGTTGCACTTCTTGGGTCTGATGGTGAGTAAAACTCAACAACAAAAGTGTACTGACTGTTTCTCAAAGATGAAACATTAAAACGAATTTTGGATGTAAAGTTGCCTCTTCGTTTGATGAAAAAAGACAATGACGACTTGTTTATGTGATAAGGTGATCTGTCAAAATTCTCAATTTGAAGGTTTTCCGCACCACTGACTACAGAAGACTTGGATTTGTCTTTTAACAGAAAAGCGAATGGGTTGCGTTGAGTACCAGATGCTGATAAAATAAGGTCATCAACATACTTTTTGTTGGCAGAATCTTTATCAGAGTTTGGAGATCCAACATTTGTTATTTTATTGTCACCCATGTCAAAATCTCCAGTCATTGCAACACTTCCATCTTTTTTAAGAAATGGAGAAACATCAATGCCAGAAATTTGAGAATCAACATAACGTTTGTTTGCAGCATCTCTGCCATCAATGGGATTCCCAACTTTTTTCAAGTCTTAAGTTCGACGCATCAATTCCCTTATGAAATCGAATCAAATGATTAAAAGGTTTCATAATGACTTCGCTATACCTATTGATTGAAAATTCTTGAATGTCTAGAGTAGAACCCAATACTATTCTGTCATGTACTAAACCCGTGTAAAATTTGTTATTGTTGAAAATATATCTACCACCTAAATCAATAGGTCTTTTAAATTTAAGTTTCCATCTGATGTTATTTCATAGTTTTGGTCATTGAAATTATCAACGTAAGATTTGTTTACAGCGTCTTGTGGGTTTGAGGGGTTATCTTGTAGGTTCATAATTCTATTATTTTTCATGTCAATTTTACCACCAAAGCAACATTGCCGTTTTCAATTTCATACACTGGGTCGTGAATATGTGATAAAATGATATTAGAAAATCCATAAACACCATAAACTATGACATGATGTTTGGCATTATTTTGTAAATATGGTGAAATCAACAATAACTCCATTGATGTGGAACCATGACTTGTTTTTTCAAGGAAGAATATTCTTTTGAGATAACCATCAACAAGATGAGTCTTTGGAAATGCTCTTTTTATTGAATCCTTTCTTTCAATTAAATTAGATGACAGATTGTCGTCATCGACTGTTGCATTATTTGGGCTACCATCAGTATAAAACTCAACAACTAAAGTGTACTTTGAAACTTCCAATTGTGTCAGATCAAAACGAAGAACAGTTGTAAGACCAGCAGTAGGAATAACAAAAGACAAGGCTATTTTATTAAATGAGTAAGGGCTTTTGTCAAAATCTTCCAATTGCAGATTATTCGCATTTCTAAGAATAGTTGTTTTTGATGTATCTTCAAGAAGAAATTTAAATGGATTAACACGTGTTCCTTCAATTGATAAAACAGCATCATTAACATATCCCAAGTTAGCAGAATCATAATGATTTACTGGATCACCAACATATGTCAAACGTTTATTTTCAATGTCATAATTACCATCTTGTGTTAATCTAAATCCATCACCTTTGGGACCAACAGCTCCAGTAGCTCCTTGTGGACCAATTGCACCTGTATTACCTTTTGGACCTCTATCACCTTTTTCACCTTTGGGACCAACTGGACCAGCTGGGCCTCTTTCACCAGTTTCAGTTTTATCTTGATCTAGTGGAGAATTAAAAACTCCCATTATACAATCTTGTTATATTAATTTTTCGATTCTTTCTGTTTTTGGATTCTCCTGTTTTTCAACATTTTGGAAATTATTGATTGCCATATAATATTAGATTAGATTAAACAGCACCATAAAAATTTCTCTTGATTGTTTTCATCGGCTTGTCAACATAACAGAAGGAATAAGGTTTCTTGGTGGCTTCAATGTATTTCTTCTTGTCTATTCCAAGTTCTTGTGCAATCAAGTTCCTTTCTCTTGAGGATGGGAAATCATAAAGGCAGAAGTGACTGCAATTGAGTCTGATTGATTTTGGACAGCCATAGAATGATTGTGTGAGATATATGACTGAACAGTTCTTGTGTCTCCCCTGAATGAAATAGCTGATTATCTGATCTTGTTTCTTGTCAGTGACAAAATCATCAAAAACAACCAATCGCTGCAAATCTGTGTCTTTTATTTGTTCAACTGGTAATATCTCTTCTTGACTGCAAACCAAGGCAGGATATCCAATGTGACTGCTTATTTCATCCATTACTTTCCGAAGATATTGATATTTGTCTTGATCTAAATTTTTTGCATAAAGATGTATCTGATCATAATAAACCAACGGTTCCATAATCAGATGCATGAACAATGTTGTCTTTCCAGATCCAGAATTACCAGCCAGCAGCATCCTGAAAGTGTCTTTTGGCATATACGGATACAACTGTCTGAATGAATTCTTTAAACCCTGAATATCATAATTAGGGATTTCCATATGTAAATAGTTTAGATTAGTCTAACACAATTGTATATGGATATAGAACGAATGAAAAGGCTTCTAAAAGTGGAATTGAAGCCGGAAATAAAACTAGAGAAGTTCGTGATGTTATCAAGACTTATGAATACAGAAAACAGGATGCTTATGATACAACATCAGAATTACTGAAACCCTCTATTGATGTCCAGAAGAGTGTGAAAGAAAGTGTCGACGAAAAACAGGATGAAGTCATTAAACAGTTGAAAAAAAATCAACAGGCTTTAACATCTGGTTTCGAAGATCTTATGCTGATGAACACGTTACCTGAATCAGTACCAATGAAAACAACATTACCAATTGATTACAAACCTAAAATGATGACTGAAACAGAAGCACCATATAAGTCGAATCTTGATAAAGGTTTTTCACTTGAGGATATTCAAACATTGATGAAACATAAATTACCTCCTCCATCACAGATATTTAAATCATATATTGATGGAACAATCGACATCGATGAGTATGACAAAATGATTGGTAAATTAACCCAAGATGTTGGAAGAAAAAAGCTCATCTATCACAAACCAAAACAAATAGGGATAAAAATAAAGAAAAGATATATGAATTGACTGAAGAGATCAAATTACTACAAAAGTACCGAAAAAGAATTAAAGCCGTTGAGGAAGGTGCACAAACTATTGGTTCAGGCATGGGTTCAAGGGATGCATTTTTGGGTGACATGCTTTCAAGACTACAGTTGCTTGGTGGATCTATTTCAGCCGGCAACAACAGCAGAAATGTTCAAAATGAATTCACAAATATATTGCATACATTGAACAGACTGGGAATCCTGAAAACCGGTGAGCTAAATAAAATAATGATGAAATATCTAATGTAAAAGTATATGACAGAAATTTCATTACGATTCAACAGTAAAAACAGAGACAAAATTGGTGTCAGCAAGAGTCATGATTTTGAAAAAAGATTCAATACACCTCTTAAATTAACGAATGATTTGAAATATGAAATGGCTGTGAATGTTATCAATATGACATACAGTTGGTACAATATCAGAGATATTTTTGGGAATAATCAAATGAAATACAGCTATGACAAAGGTGTAAACTGGGAAACAATAACATTCGTTAACGGGATGTATTCATACGACGATATCAATAGTTACATTCATGAGTATATGAGAAAAAACAGCCATGTACTGAATCCATCTGAAACAGACAAATCAAAATTCAAGTATGGTATTAACATGTATTTCGTTTTGTCAACATATCGCATTTTGATTGAACTCAATGAAAATTATCGTGTGGATCTGAGGAATCTTGATTTCAGAAAACTTATCGGTTTCCATTCAAAATTAGTTCCAGCCACAGAATATGGAACAAATCTACCTGATATTACAAGAGGAGTAGATGAAATTTATATCAATTGTGATTTGGTGACAGATAGCATTGTTGATGGAAATAGCACAAATACAATCGCTGTTATTCCTGTCACAGATCTCGTTAGAAGTTTACCTTTCACTTACAAACCTCGTTTTCTTTCATGGAATCCAGTCTCAACACATAATATCAGCTCAATACGCTTTTATGTCACAGACTCTTCTAGAGCTCCAGTCGATTTAAATGGGATAGATTGGTATATTGAGTTGTTCTTGAGAGAGACAGAATTATAAAACCTAATAGTATATGAAACGGTTTGAGTTTAAAAAATATGAACAACATGGTGAAGGTATTGTGACTGATATGATCAAAACAGCTGGAAAAAAAGCAGCAACAACAATTGGTGAACATGCTGGCAAAAAAGCTGGCGACAAAATCATAGAACTTTTGAAAAAGAGAAAAAGTGGAACTGAGAGTGTGAGCCAGACTGGTGGTTTAATCAAAAGAAAGAGAGGCCGACCGCGTAAAATAACTTTTATCTAACACAATAATATATGTCAAACTATCGTGACTCAAAATATATCGAAAGATATGAAGATGTAGTGTTCGAACTAGAGACAGCACTTAATACTGTAGTAGCAAACAATGCTCATCAGAGTAAAACAGGCTACCGTTTCATTGTTGATAACAGTGGAGAGACTACACCATTTGATTGGTACAATGCCCGTTTTAATGTCGATTTCATTGTGAAGAAGCTTGCAGATGGAACTGACATTGCTGCTAATGATCATAATGGTATTGTCAATTCAGTTCACACTCTCATTAACACCATTAATGTGAAAATGAATGGTCTTGATGTTTATGAATGCCGTGATGCAAACCAAGCTACTAACATCAAGTCTTTGCTTGAGTATTCACAGGGTTATGCTGTAAGTCAGGGAACCAATGAGTTCTTCTATCTTGACACAAGTAGGAATGCTGAAGAAAGAGCGGCTCAGGCTGCTTATAACAAAGGTTTCGCAGATCGCAAAGCACTGTTGAATGGTGCAGCCGGTAAAGTAAATGCAGAGATAGCATTGAACAGATACGGTTTTTTCAAGAGCTTTTGGGATGAACTCATGCCTAACTCAAAAATAGAGGTGAAATTGACACTTGAGAGTGATGCCAATTTGATTTGGCAAGCTGCTGATGATTGCCGTGTGGTACTAACTAAATTCCAGCTAATAGTTCCTCGCATTGTTTTTAATTCTGCGGGAAAGTCCTTATACATGAGCAAGTATCTTGACAACAGAAAGTGGACTTACATGAGAGAAATGGTTGAGAGAGGCAATTCAACAAGACAACAGACTGCCAATTTCCGTATTTCCACAGGAATAAACAAACCCAGGCATGTCTTTGTATTCATCATCAATGATGCCAGTAATGCAAATCAAGAAGCCAATAAATTTCTCTATAACACATTCTCAGTTGGAGCAGTTGGACATCTGCGAACTTTGACTGATTGTTATCTTGAAGTTGGCAATGGAAGTGATTATCCGGAGGTACATTATAAACCCTCAACAGAACCAGCAAGAGTATTCAGAGATGTTTTAAAATATGTTCATGCGATTAATGATTTCAGTGATAGCACCCTTCTCACAAGAGGAAACTTCGGTACAATATTCCCTTTTGTTTATTTCGATCTGACAAAACAGAAACAAGATATTAAAGATGGAATGACAAAACTGACTTTCAAATACACTTTGAGTGCTGCAACAACTGCTGATTACAGTGTGTATGCACTGGTCCTCTATGAGCAGGATATTGAGATGAGAAAGACTGATGGAAAATTAATTCTGAGATCAATGTAAATTAAATAAATTAAATAAAATGATTGTTTGTATTAAATACAATTTAGTATAAACATATATTATATGACTACTTATCATCCTCATGGAGTAAGACTTTCAAACAGTCAGAAGCAAAGGCTTGCAAAAGCTATACAAACAAATTCACCGGTAACATTGAGACTCGCACATGGAGATCTCACTGGAGGTGATCAAATGATGTTGACAAAAACACAGATAAAAAAATTAGCCAAATCACAGAGAAATGGAACAGGTGCTGATGTAAAGATATCCAAAGCACAGATCAGAAAATCAGTCCAAGAAGGAGGTTCTCTTTGGTCCAGTCTTTTTTCACTTGGAACAAGACTATTGCCTTATGCAGGTAAAGCAGTAGCTAAAGCGGCTCCAGCATTGGCTACAGGTGCTCTTTCTTCATTAGCAAGTCTCGGCATTGATAAACTATTTGGAAAGAAACAAAAAGGAGGATTTCTTATTCCTAATGCCAATTTATCCCAATTATTGAATGTAGGAAATTTATTGAATACGAGACAGATGGCTGATGTTATCCAAAAAATGCAGTATGGTGGAGACGTTGTTATAAAACCAACAAAAGCGCAGACTGGAAAGGGTATTGGAACAATACTCGCCAGCATTGGAATTCCTTTGGCTATAGAAGCAATCAGAAAATTAACTGGAAAAGGTTTGCATGTTGAAAGCAGCCGTCCAAGACGGTCAATACCTGTTCATGTTCCAGATGACATTGTACCCAGAAAGAAAGGTGGGAAACATGCTATTATTCCATGGCAATCACCTCCTGTTTTTGGTACATGGAATAACCCAATCGGTTATGGAATGAAAAAAAAAAACAAAGGAAAAGGACTTCTACTGGGCAAAAACAGTCCATTCAATTCAATCCCCATACTAGGAACCATTTTGTAAACAAACCCTTATCCAACTTTGATTTAATCAATTGGGTTAAACAACTTGGAATAAAACATTTTAGAGGAGTATTTTCAAGAGACAATCTTCCTAGACAAATAAAAAAGAATGAATGTGGGATAGTCAATCTCGACAGTAAGATTGGACCTGGTACTCACTGGGTATGTTATAGGAATTTCAAAAATGATAAATACTGTGAATACTTCGACTCATTTGGTTTAATGATGCCAACAGAAGTTCAAATGTATATGGCTGCAAGCGGTAAACAACTTGAATACTCTGGTGATGAGATACAAGAAAGGGAATCAGTATTATGTGGATATTGGTGTTTGTACTATCTTCTTGAGAGACAAAAAGGCAGATCCATTCTTAATACAATACATAATGCTGAATTTGATCCAACAGACACAAGAGTCAATCACAGGTTCATCATAAATTATTTCAAAAATATCTAACCAAATTATATGGAAACAATTATTGTGCAAGTTGTTGGAACGCCTGTTGTAGTTCGTAATGACAAGATAATGATAGTACTCAAGAACCAATTCGGCGAAGATGTTATAATAATATGTGAAGTGAAACAAGTTTTTAAAGAAAATATCTAACTTATATGTATAATGGTGAAATCATATTGTGTTAAACAGAAGAAAGTCACTGAATGTGTACCAGGAAGTGAAAGATATCAAAAGACTAAAAATGGTCGAACTGTGATGAAATGTACTTGTGCTGAATGTGGAATCACAAAGACTAAATTTGTCAGAAATCGGGGAAACTGAATAGCCCGTCTGAAGGGGCGGGCATACTAGATTCAGCTGCTGATATGGCACTAACAGGATTCTTAGAACATGGAGTCCCTTATTTAGCAAAGAAAGGTGTTGAAATGGGAAGATATTATGCTTCTGAAGCAATGAGAAATCCAAAGCTGCAAAAGAAATTAATTGACAAAGGACTTTCCCTCGCAAAGCCTGCAATCACAAAGGTTGGGTCAGAAGCTTTGAAACAACTCTCAACAAAAGTGAGACCAAATATTCGTTACAAAACAGATATCAAAGGATTAGATTATGGTGGTGCTATTGACATTCATAAGGTTATTGGCAAGCTTCCTAAACCGAAAAGTGGATGGACACCCGGAAAGTATAAATACATGGGACCTTATAATCCCCTCGATAAACAGTTAGAGTATGATAAAAATACAGGTGAGGTCTTGAAATGGAATGTACAACCTTATAACAAAGTGGATGAAATAGCAGCTTACCATGATATTTGTTATGATATGAAAAAAGACAAAGGCGATTGTGATAGAACAATGGTCGAGTCACTAGATCAAATACCATATGGTGAGATGCCAAAATGGGGTCAAACAGCCAGATTCTTAATCGACAAAAAACAGAAACTTGGTCTCGGTGTTTCAAAAAACGGAAAAAGCCGTCGAGTGAAGAAAACTGGCAAGAAAAACTAGCTGATGAATTACATGCACCCATAAAACGAAATTTCACTCGGCGGCGTGTGATTGTAAATAAAATTGATGAAATATGGGCAAGTGATCTAGTTGAAATGCAACAGTTCAGTAAATGGAATAAAGGTTATCGATATCTTCTTATGGTTATTGATGTCTTCAGCAAATATGGTTGGATTGTCCCATTGAAGGATAAGAAAGGTGAATCTGTCACTGAAGCATTCAAAAAAATATTCAAGGAAGGCAGAAAACCACAGTATTTATGGGTCGACAAGGGAAAAGAGTTTTACAACAAACACTTGAAGGACTTGCTAGAGAAACATAGTGTACAGATGTACTCAACTGAGAATGAGGAGAAGTCATCAGTAGTTGAAAGATGGAATCGAACAATGAAGTCCAAAATGTGGAAGCAGTTCACTGTTCAAGGTAATACACAGTATTTAGACATGTTACCAAAATTAGTGAAACAGTATAATAATACCAAACATTCAAGCACAAAGATGACGCCAACAGAGGCTAGTAAAAAGAGGAATGAAGGAACTGTTTACTTCAATTTGTATGGTGATATGGAGCCATTAAAACAAAAACTAAAATTTAAAATAGGTGATAAGGTCCGAATATCCAAGTATAAACGGATTGTGTTCGACAAGGGCTATACACCAAATTGGACTGAAGAAGTGTTTACAGTTGATAAAATCCAATACACTAATCCAATCACTTACAAACTAAAAGATCACAACGATGAAGAAATTGAAGGGAGTTTTTATGAACCTGAGTTATTAAAGGCTAAACAGGATGTATTCCGCATTGATAAAGTCATTCGCAGAGATTACAAGAAGAAACAAGCTTTGGTGAAGTGGAAGGGTTACAGTGACGACTTCAACAGCTGGATACCGATCAAGGATTTAAAGAAAATTATCTAACATACATGTATGCAAAAATATTCCTACGATAATAAAGAATTGGATGTTTCAATAGATTGTTATCTTGATGATAAAAACGATATATGGTTCAGAGGAAGAGACATTGCTATTATTCTCGACTATAAAAATCCACAAAAAGCAATCAAGGATCATGTTTTATCTGATGATAGAATCTTAAGAGACCACAAAATAAGCATAAATTCACGATGTAACAAAACGTTACCTCGTGCTGAGGCCACTGATTCACGATGTAACAAAACGTTACCTCGTGCTGAGACCATTGAAAAAACTTTCAAATGTTTTTTTATAAATGAATCAGGATTTTATTCACTAATACTGGCCTCTAAAAAACAGGAAGCCATTAAATTCAAACATTGGGTTACATCAAAAGTATTACCATTAATCAGAAAACAGGGATATTACAAACAGTTCAATGACAGAAGTAATAACATGCTGATGATTGGAAGTGAAAATGATCTGCACTGCAAGATTGTTTCATTCATCAGAAAGAAATATGAAGACGCATTAATGATAGCCGGTTTAGGTGAAAATCAAATAAGCTCAAATATGAGAATCAGAAGTTATAACAAAGGATATATGTCTGGACAATGTGATTTGATGTTAATGAATCCCACCAGAAAATACAATGCTCTTTGTCTTGAATTCAAAAGTCCCACTGGTGTATACCAAGTGTCGGAAAAACAAACAAATATGAAGCAAATGTATGAGAAAAACAAGTGCAAATACATTATGAGCAATTGTTTTGAAGATTTAATTTTTGAAATAACCAAACACATGGAAGAAAGCAAATTGTATTTATCACGTATAAGAAAAGACTAACTTTTATCTAACCTATATATGTGAGAGAGGCCAGTATTATACTGTATTTGCTATTTTGGTAGCCAAGAATATTTTTATTCCTGGCTATTTATTTTGTGATGGCCATAAGCATAACTGTTGATTCCGTCTTTTGATAAATATCTTTTGTCATCGAAGCAGCTGAGTGATACTTTGTTGATTTCATAGCTTCCTAATTGATGGTTTTCACTTCTGATTGTTTTCATTTTATGATACATTTGTTTGTCATTGAATAGAGTGTCTTTATAATTTTCATGCTTGATTTCATTTTTGATTGTGTTCTTTTTGATTCCTTTTGCTGTTTTTCCTCCTTTCTGGTCATCTTTAATATAGCTATACATCTTTGATCTCAGCCCTACGAATTCACATATTGGGACTCCAGCAGCCTCATCTTTCATCTTACCAATCACTTTCTTATTGGTCTTATCGGAGAATGGCGAGCTTTCAGGATAGTCACTGTTATCGAATTTATCTTTATCATTCCATAAATCCCTATAGACATCTTCTGCTTCAATTTCATATGTCAAACTGTCCGTGTCAGTGAAGAGCAGCTTAGCCTTATTACCGTATTTTTGTTTAATGTAGTTGTAATGGAAATCATACATAAGCGTCTTACTGAGATCAAGAATACACATTCCTACATATGCCGGCCTGTTTAGAGTTAGTGTTTCTTTGATCTTATGCACTGCTACCAGATTCTCATTGAATATCTTACTGCTAACATAAGTTGGTTTACTGGCTAATTTCAATAGCTTCTTCTCATCAGTCACCAATCTGACATCTACTCTCTTTCTGAGATTTTCCATAGTTTTGCCGAATACTGAGTTATTCATCAACTTGAAGAAATCTTTCTCAAAAGCATTCTTGGCATTAGTTCTTTTCTGTGTATTGAAATCAATGTACTGTCTCAGCCAAGGTGATTGTTTGAACTCTAGCACTCTGTGGATTTTTGTTACCTTTAAACCTAAGTCTGTGTATAATTGGAGGTTCCTGTAATGCAGAACATACTTCTCTTTGTTGCTTAATGTTGGCATCAGTTTATGTACCAAACCAGTCGATATATTGTATTTCTCTGCTATGTCTTTACAGTAATCTGAAAGCATGTCTCCAGTTACTTTCACCTTCTCTGGTCCAAGCGGGTAATCATTATGCAGATCATGCAACTCCTGGGGATATTCCAGATCAACTTCCAGAATCAAACCCTTATTGCTGTCTTCTCTATACTTTGCCAGGTTGAGATTATTCATTTTATTCTCAGTCATCCATTTGAATCCACCAGTTGGGAGGTATTGGCTCATTGCCCATCCGTATAAATTGTTTGCATCAAGATACATGATGTACTTTGAGGGCGCCTTCTCGTCATACTCTTTCATGTATTTATTATTTGCTTTACCGTAACGGTTGGCTATATAGCTGATTCCTCCACGCATACCCTTTTCAATGAACTGGAACATATCAATGTCTGTCATCAATTCTAATTTTATGTCAGTCATTTTTAGCATGGCGTCCCAAGATAAACCGGGAGATGTGAAATAGTGACACGGGTCCAGTTTATAGTACTCAAGGCATGTTTTTCTGAAGTTCTCAAATACATCAGCCAACAGGAGTACATCTGTTTTGAGGTACAGGTCATGATAATCACCCATGTTTTTCAAAGAGAATGTTTCCCACACTGTCTGAGCATGTGTATAGTCTTCATCTGATATATGCGTATCACTCAGTATGCTATAGAATTCTTCTTTTGAGGGTAACTTTTGATTGAATTTATCGAAACTGTCCATGTAGTCGTATGGATAAACACCTTTCTGTGCTATCAGATCAAGATCCTTTCCCTTGAACTCTTGTGAGGTGAATTTTAAGGCTTCTTTTGGTAGATTGCCTACAAGTTTTTCCAAACTAGAGCTCATGAACTGGAAACTATCAAGAAATGTTAGGTGATTGCCAAGCATGAAAGCCATATACTTCTCCATGTTATTTGGGATAGCATTGATGTTCATTTGGCAGACTTCACCTTTTTTATTTGTGAATGTGTGTTTCTTGACAATAGCTCCAATCTCCTGCATAATAAAATGACTGTCATAACCTCTCAGATTGTGGAATATAACAGGTATTTTTATTTCTTCTGGGTTCACTCTGAGTTTCAGATTACAATCTTGGTGAGCAGAACCTCTATACTTGCCGGTAATGTGACAATGATCTCGGACTCGGATATCTTTGTCAGTGTATTTCTTATCACAGATGTGACAAACTTTGGCTTTTCGGAATTTCTCTTCATCATCTTTAGTCATTTTCAATGGTTTGTTGAATTCTTTTACAATCTTCTTGCAATATTTAACTTCCTCTAACATAGCTTCCATGAATTTGTATACAGCCTTTTCACCCCTGTATATTTGTATTGGCTTGCTGTATTTATCATCATAACAACAAACAACCTTGTAACCATATCCACAATCAGTATGCTTCTGATAGGCTTCAGTGTATGATTTATCATTTTTGGGTTGACAACCGTGTATTTTCTCAGTTATAGCCTCAAAATCAGCATAGATCACAAATGGTACTTGCTGTTGTTTATGGAAGTTGATGAATTTTAGAATATTATTGTCTTTGTTTGGCATCTTTATTGCTTGTGTGCCATTAACCAGTATGCAGTTGTCCACATGATCATTCAAGACTCTTTCTGAGCTGAAACATTGTAGACAGTGCATGCAAAAGTGTTTTCTTTCTTTGTGCTTTGTTTGATTATACATGAACCTTTTGAAATCTTTGATTAAAACGTAGTGTTTGTTTTCATTTTCTGTAATCAATAGAAGATTCAAACAGTCTTCATACTTTTCTTTTGAAACATAAATTGGATATGGTTGTTTGTTTTCATAACCAAATACATTGATGTTGATCTCATTTTGTTTTTCTATCTTGTTGTACTGTTTAGTTGTGACGG
Source organism: Pachyseris speciosa (assembly GCA_016490735.1). Classification (NCBI taxonomy): domain Eukaryota; kingdom Metazoa; phylum Cnidaria; class Anthozoa; order Scleractinia; family Pachyseridae; genus Pachyseris; species Pachyseris speciosa. The sequence continues at coordinate 297,498 of JAEMWC010000348.1, forward strand.
GGAATTCAACGCCAGAATAATCTAACGTATTAATATGTTGTCTATCAGATTTTTTTATTCTCTGAGGGTCTTTATCTTGTGGATTCAAATGTCTGATGTGACACCATCTGAAGCATTCATTGTCTTTATTCTTCATGTTAATCAATCCCTTCATTTTATTCATTAATTCTGGGGGTAGTTTGATATATGATGAGCCTTTCATTGGCTGATATATTACAACATTTAGAAAATGCTTGTCGACTGATTCCACAACCCAGCCAGATCCTTCTGAAATCCAAACTGCAATCTTATTTAATATATTTTGTTTTGACGCTTGAAGTGATTCACTGATCTGGAGATTATTTATAATTGTTTGAGGTGGACTGTTGAAAAAGGCTGTTTTATGTATTATTTCACCATCAGACATTTTTCTGAATGTTACCTTTAGTGCTTCAACGAATTTCAGTCCTTTCATTGATTTTAGTAAACTTACAAGACGGTACGCTACAGCCTTTCTTGTGTTTTGCAGTTGTAATAGCGGGTCTTTGTAATTTTTGATATCTATTTGAAATGATTTGGTGTATCCTTTGAGAGCTTTATCTGTTTGCTCTATCTTAGTCCTTGGTTCTGGTATTGGGGCTAGTTTTTTAGTTCTTGGTGCTGGTACTGGTCTATCTCTAAATTGTGGTGGTGGAAGAATTATGTTGTCTTCATAATCTTTAACCATCTGCTTCACACTCTTGCGAGGTGCTGGAATTGGCTTCTGCTTTTTGATGTTATCAGCGAGACTAACTAATCGCCTCATCTCGCCAACATCCATACGGCCTAATCTTTTCAATAATTCTTTGAAAATACTATTTCTATTTTCCATGTCTATACCATTAGGATATATAATTTTTTGACTCGGATCATTTACCATCTGGCTACCTGACCTGATTTGAGAGGGCTTTTCCAAGGCCCGGAGATTTCTTTCTTTCGTCATTCTCCATTTAACCTATAGCGACATTTCTTTAAGTGTTTTTATATCATAAGGGTACTTAAATAGATTACCTTAACAGAACCCATTCTCCATGAATACTGAGACTATTGAAATCAGCCGTTTCTCAATGAATACTGTTGATTTATACTCATTATTGCTGAAACTATTGAAATCAGCCGTTTCTCAATGAATACTGTTGATTTATAACTCAAGTACTATTTTTCCGAGAAAGTTGCGCATGGTAATTTTCCGAGAAATTGACCTTGGAAAATGCGCTAGCTCATACATGATGTGTGAACCAGGCATGGTTCCACATGATGTATGAATTATGAAAAATTTGACCTTGGAAAATTGGTAGAAAATGCGTTGTTGTGAAAAATGCGCTAGGACCCCCAAGTACTATACTACTCAAATGGGGATTGACACCTTTTAGCTTAGCAGCAAGGCCATTCTTTCTTCCAACCATGACTGAAGCTCCATCTGTAGCCAACCCAATTAGTTTGTCACTAGAAAGAGTACATGCTTGTAAATTAGACTGAATTGTCTGAAACATAGCTGCTGCATTTGCAGAGTCGTGCTTCTCTAACAGATTGTCCACAGAGAAGAACTCTACAGTGACTTACTGCTGTCTTCATCGTAAAACTTGATAAATGTAATCATCTGCTCCATGACTGATATATCTTACACGTCATCCGCAAGGAGTCCAAAACACCCTGCCATCTTTGCTCTCTTGACAACATTCTCTTTCAGTGTACAGCCCAGAGTTCTAAACATTTCTCAAATTGACGCTGGTGACGGACGATGAAAAAACTTCAGATAATGTACTTTCCCGGGGGGCTTTTTTAATTTCAGGCGTCATTAACACAGGGCTTATTAGAGAGGGGGGCTTAATAGAAAGGGGGATACTCCCATAATTTTGGATAGGTGTGTGCCGTGAAGGGTCTTAATTTCTGAACCCAATTAAGGACAAAGCAAATGAAAATTGATACCCTACAGTATGTTGTCCAGTATCCGACTGGTACCAGTATCTGACCAGTTAAAAAATTATTTCAATTTTTGCGATACACTTATTCATTTCCCGCAAATGAAGTATTCCGAAAGGAAGCTGAACATTTCAGCTTTGAAAAGCAAGGTTTAGCGAGCTTTGGCTTGAGAAACACTTGCTGAAGGCACCATTTTGTTGAGGGGCATGAAATTTTGATGGCTAATATTTGCGCTTTTCACTGTGTAGTGAAACTATCACTGTTCAACTAAGGGTCTGTAAAATGTGACATTTTCAAACGAACGGTTGGATATTTAAAATGACGATACTCAAAGAAATCAAGAGGTCATGATATCAATTAATTCTTCTTAAAATTGAATTTTTCCGGAATAATGGAGGCCAGAAACATTCACTAAGTTTTGATTTAGTATGCCCAGTATCCGACCAGTTTTTGAGTCTAGTACACATGCGCTCTAGACTCTATCTACTCAAAGCTATTGCGTTGAGGTATTGATTCAATTTTCTTCAGTCGATTCGAAAACATGGATACGCAAACAGACAACAAGACAGGCACGTCAGAGTATCGACCAATGCTGCTGCAATTTTTATCGAACGATCCCAAAACTTGAATACATTGTATCTAATGAAAATTGTTCGTGAACAAGCTGCATCTGAAAATGCCACGTGGGAATCTGTGGTGAAGATTTTTAAAGCTGACGACACGAAGCCACTGGTATGTTTTATCCTAGATTTGGATTTAATACTTGCTACAACTCTTCTTAGCATGCATTGAATCAATCAAGCAAAAGGTATTGTGAGTATTCTACCACTTTTAGGTCCATGGTTTCGCACAAGTATAAGCTTAAAGGCGTTCAGTTGTTGAAAAACCCTCTTTTGAGGCTGACATTAATCACTCTGTCAAAGACAAATCGAATGTTCATGCGAACGTAAACATGTTTATACTCAGCTGACTCAGTTCCACAGATGTTTGTAGATAAAACTGTTGTGCAGTTTTTTGCTGACTGAGACAGTCTGATTTTTCATTGCTACATGTATGCACACCTTAAGAGTTGACACAGTCGGTTACATCAAATTTCTATATTTTTGTTTCTGCAAGTGCACAATAATTAGTTTCATGTGAGATAACTAGCAGTACTAAATTGTTTATTCTTGTTTGCCGGTTATTCGTTTCTTGGTAGTTAACATTTATCAGTTATATTTTATACCTTAACTTAATTCACAAGTTTATATGTGACAAACTATCTTGTTATTGAATGTATTTTAACTTGGTAATGTCACCAGTAAAATTTACAATATTACTACCCAAACAGACAGAGGAATAATCGACAAATCACTCATGATCAATTAATTTTGGTGTCAATGGACATTTATTTTTACAAATTTCTGTCTTTAAAATATTCTAGTTTTGTCTGGACAGCTGTTAAGCCCCGGCTACACCTTCAAACATTGTTAGAAGAACACGTCCCAACATTGTTGTAAGAACGCTTCTAACAATGTTGAATACGCATATAACATTGTTGGAAATACGTTGATTCGGCGGTCTGATTTCAACAATTTCCTCCTCTGTCATTGGGCTTTCAGATTGGAGACTGGGCCTTTAACTCTGATTGGTCTTTGCAATACAACATTGTTGAAAGGGCGGCTACACGCTTCAACATTTGTTGTATGTTGGAGAAAATGTTTGCTCGAAATCAAAACATTCTTCCAACAAAAAATGTTGAACAAACGTCATCAAACATGCATGCTACACGTTCTAACATTGTTCATCCAACAAATGTTTTATAACAATGTTTGAACATGTAGCCGGGGCTTTACACTCCTAAAACAACATTCTCCTGATGACATTGCCTTTAATAATTGAAAGATGTAACACGTATTTGTAACTTGACCTTGTCTCAGGTCGAAATAAATATTTTCCATTTTGATTGTGTGGTCTCAGTTTCATAAGTCCAGCCTCGCATTTCAGCACAAGATTGTAGGACTTTGCACGTTGTTTTTCAAAATTGTCTCCCAAAATTGCACCCATGTTGGTTACAGACTAAATGTGATGCTGAAATTCTCCATTTATTTTTAGAAAGGAAGTATTTTGAAAATGCAATGAACCACATTCCCATTTCCCAGCCCTCTCCCCCTCCTTCAAGTGGTACCAACCCTTGGTATGTCATGTGAATATCATCAGTTCGAATCACTAGACTCGTGTACCCTACTGGGTACCTGTTTTTTCTTAACTGTGCAAAATCGTTGTATAAGCTGCGTAAACTGTTTAAACGAGATTAATTCCATACCTTTAACTACAATATTATGTTCTAGTATTTGCATATAATCCATGTAATCAATGTAATGCTACACAACTCTCTATAGAAGCTTTCTTCATTTATTTGTCAAAGCGAACTATTATGCGTCTAAGTTATCATTAATTTTTATCGTTGTATTTTTCTTGAGGTGCCTGTAGCCCAAATAAGCCCTAATGGTTTCTATATGGGCATCCTCGCCTAATGCTTTTCTTTTATCGATTATTTAATATCTCTTGTAGTTTAATATATATTTATTTTGTAATTTAAAGCAACAATAAGTGGAAAAATAAAATGAAACTGAAACTGAAACTTAAATAAGGTCATTCATATATTCATTTGTTGTTTACTTCTATAAAGCCAGTGGCTAAATTCACGTTGGTATGACGTTAAAATTACTCATTACTGTGCAATGTCCATGACATACCTAAACAATTTTCAACGACATACACATGTGAACAAAAGAATTATTTTATCAGCATGTTCTGTGTATATCGTGGTAAAAAGACACCATTTTTGTCACATTTTGTTTTCTACTACATGCCGGCTCCATGTCTGAATAAAAAATAGCTCCAAACCATCCACATTTAGCCGGAGAATTCTGTGTAGACGCCGGAGAGATATCCAATCTCCGATGCCTAATGAACACGCTGCTTTTACATCGATCCTCAGAAAACTTATTGCACCTGATTATGAAAACGTGAAGTTCTGTGTAATATGGGATGTTAGCCACAACATGGCTTTTACGTTAGACACTAACTTATATTTATTGTTAGATTTGATACTCTTCACTAGCTCATTAATGGGCCTACACACACTGAATTGACGTCTATTTTCCCCTGGAAGGGTAGTCTGCTCTGGAGTTTCTCATGATGGCATCAGTGACCACAGTCTCGTTTCTAGCTCGTGGATGACATAGTCATGCCATGAGGTATAGGAGGCACTCCGATGTCACTCACTCGCACACTCACCCACTCACTCAATTCTGATTAATTTATTCATTAAACTTGGAGGAAACATTTCTTCTGTCCCTCCCCTGGTAAGTATTGTATTTATTTGTTCCCGCAGTCTTCTTTGCTCGAGGTTTGCAAGTTTCAGGGGGCACTAGCACTGAAGGGCAAGTATAAGTATTGTAATGTCCCCGCAGTCTTCTTTGTTCAAGGTTTGCAAGTTTCAGGGGGTAGTAGAAATGCGTATGAGTGCATGTGAGGATTGTAAAGTGGATGATTTTTCATCCAATCCTCTTGAATATATCTTTGTGGAGTTGGAAAGTGGAAAGTTAATATGATTAAGTACACATGTTCCAAGAATTGAAGATAAAAATCAACAAAAATATTATTGTATGCTGCTATCTTAAAGTTATTTTGATGCCACTAGCACTGAAGGGCACAGTTGGAGTTCAAGACAAGAGAACAGAGACAAAACAATGCCAAAAGCATATCTTTTTTTTTTGAATGCTTAAAGATGAAATAGCAAATTACTCATGATTACTGAAATGTCTGAAATAGCTCTCCAATGGACGCTATTGTTATTCAATGGTTTGTTAAAGAAATAGCCATGTATTCTGAAATCTAGCTGCCAAACACCGATCTTGTTCAGAAAGTCTACCCTTTGGCTTAAATAAATGGTCAATATAAAAATTCAAAAGTAATTCAATATTGTGGCAAAAAACAGTTATTATGCCGTAAGTTTCGGGGTGTCACCAAATGCTGTCTTTGATGGGAGGTTGCATGCTGGCAAGAATACATCACAACCAGTCTAGTTTGAATAATAAGTTAGATAGACTCTGGAAAAGAGGTTGCAATACTACTCAAGTGTAGATCGCAATTAGTGTATCAAGATGCATCCATGAGCTGGCTCAGAGGAGCCTTTGATTCTTTATCAAAAGCTGTAAGTGAGCACTTTTTCCAAGGGGCACAGAAATTATGCTGTTGTCTATCTACAGAAGTTGGAAAACTCAAAACTGGAATAAAGTACTGGACAACTGTTGCCACTCAGTTGGAAATACAAAGTTTTGGATGTAGTTGGAAGCCATGCTCCTGTACATGCAAAGAAGCTGCATTCAAAGAAATTCCATGACAGAGACAGAGAGAAACTGAGAGCGGTATGTTTATAATGTCCATGTGAGACACTGAAAGTGTAGAAACTTAAACTGTTGGATGGTTGGTCACCAGCATCACAACTTGCATTCACCATGTTCTCTTTAGTCCTTGTAATCATTTGACCGCTGACCTAAATGGGTTAACGTGATTAGCACATTTCTGGTCTGTCAAATTCTACTGAAGCTTGTGGCTCTTCTTGTTGTGGCTCTTGCTGCTTCTTGAAATGGGAGCTATTTTGAGTGACTTCTTTCAGGTCTGTAGCTCTGCAGGCTGTGATCGTAGAGCCTTTGGTGTCATAGATGGTGTATGGTACTGGTTCATGCTGTGGACTCGCCTTGTTTGATCTCTTCTGCTTCATTAGGGTTCTGTCACTGATGTGGAGAACGGTAATTTGTTTCGCACTGTTCTGTTCATGGATAGTGCATATGGGCTTTTCCCAGTGCAGGAGTGATGTGTGGCTCAATAGTTCCCCCAATAGCTCTCTTCTCCAGTCTTTTCCTTCAGAGTGGGCAGTTTTTGCAACTTTTTCAAAGTTCTTCATGAAGCCTTCAGCATTTGCTTCTGGCGTAATCTTCTGGTGCTTGAACTCTTTTTATAGGATATATCATTTTATCGTTTTAGTGATTTGTAGGTCCACATCAGCCTTACTAGCTGCCAATTTGTAACCTGCATTACCAAATAAAATGATGATGATGATTTCAAGGTTTCTGGTCTCCTGTGAGTAGTGAAGATTTGTTTCATTGCAGGGTGAACCTCCTTTGCTGCTGTGCTTTTGATGATTTCTATTTCTGGGTACTTTAAGTAGGCATCTGTGATGACAAGTACAGTTTTGCCAGCAGGGAATGGGCCACAAAAATCAGCTCAGGCTTGTACCCAGGGTCCTTTCAGTGTGGGGACATTTTGAGGGGTTTGCACTGAGTGGTGTTGATACTAGCTAGGCAGGGTATGCAGTTGGTGATATGCACTCTACAGTCTTGTCAATTCTTGGGAGCCATACCTTTGAACCCAAAAGCTGTTTGGTTTTGACGATTCTGAGATGACCCTCATGGCGTATGGTCATGACCTGCTCCTGCAAGGTCCTTGGTACTAGTAGCTTGTGTCGAAGATAACTTTATTAAAAAAACAGTTTACAGTTAAAACTAATAAACTAGTATCCCGCATTATACTATACATAAAATGTAATAAATAAAATGACTAATGTCCAGAATGCTTAAGTACAATTTCACTTAAGAAATAGGGAAATGGTCGAGACCTATGTGTGATTCCTTAAGATAATTCACATAATTTTTTCTTAAAAAGCTTAACATTCTGACTAGATCTAATGTTAATAGGGAGTTTGTTCCACTCCTTGACTGCAGCGACTGCAAAAATTCATGCGAGTATTTTGGGCATCTCAGGGTTGTGCTTCCATGCCTTGACTGCCTCATGGAAAATATCGCTAACCCTTGTCAGTGTGTTGGACAGATACTCAGGGCATTGGCCATTAAGGCATTTAAACACTTGATTACATTAATTTCATCATAAAATGGTAACCATTGCAATTTCTTAAAAAACGTAATTGTCCTCTCCTCTTTTGTTCTAACTCCGAGAATTACTGTTGCAGCTCTTTTTTTGCAACCTAAACACCCTTCTTATACTAGGAATTTCAATATGAAAGTGGGTGCTGGCTTGAAAGCATGAGGGAAATACTGAACATACTATTGGAAGAGAATAGCATGAAAGGTATTCAATTGTGATTTTTTGGAATTGTCTAGTTTAAAGGGTTTTTCGAAATAACTACTGAGTTTGAAATTTAATTCTGAGTTAAGGAAACAATGTAAGAAATGTCAGAACTTGGTCGAAGAGACCCTTGAAATCTTTAGTCATTTAATTTTTGGGGAAGAATAACTAGTTGAACAGTAGGCATGATTCTTTTCATATTTTATTTATAAAACTACAATAATTAAAAGGTATTCTATCCAATTGAGTTTTTAAATCATTTCTAGCAACTGCTAGTGGCTTAAAGTTCTAGGAACTATGAAATATAACTCTAACTAGAACAACCAAATACATTTTGGCTTTGTGCAAACCAACTATAACTTAACAGGAATAAAACATTTTCTAAAAAAAATTTCTAGCAGCCCACAGGCTTAGTACCATTAGAAGTTCTTTTTATAAATTGTAAGTACAATATTAAAATAGTAAAACGAGCACTCTGAATCATCTGGTTGGGCACTATTAGAACTTTTCGTTGCATCAAATAAATATTTTACTTTAGAATTGTAAGAATAGTATTTTCTTGAATCTTTTAAATTTTCTAGGAAATGGTCAAAGATTGTTGAGTCTCAGCATTTGAAGTGAAACTGAGAAGTATTAACTGAAACTGCAACTTGAACACCAACTAAATGCAACTGTACATGAGATAAAAATTCTTGTTAAAAATGTTCTTTAAATTTGGAAGTAGATTGGAAGTAAAGTAACTAAAGTTGTCCCTGCAGCAAATTAAAATTTAACTGTAAAAATAATTGTTAAAGTGGGTATTTAAATCATCTCATTCCTCTTCTAGCAAATGGAAATGGACAGTTGTTGAGGGAAATTCTTTAGAATCAAATCGAGAAAATCAAATATGTACCCTAACTATTACTACTACAAGACTTACTACTACTACTTATTACTATTACAAGAATTATAGTATTGTATAATATGATACCATGTTTAAGGGAAGTTATTTGCGAACAAAATAACATGTTTTGAATCTGGATTGTTCCTTGCTATTGTTTAATTTACATGTAGCAAGTTTCCATCTGCCAAGTTATAGGTGATTTTCAGATCATCTATTTCTGTGAGTATGTTTCCTAAATCCTCTTCAGTAAGGGCAGCATGGAGTTGTTTGTTCTTTGTTTCAAACAGTTTTACCAGTTGCTGGTGAAAGATGTTGAGGTAAAAGTTAGTGTTGGTATTGCTATCTTGAGCAAACACGCTTACAAACCAATGTTTGCTTTCAGGTGTAACTCGTTGTCTCAGCTTGCAGGAATTGCACTTAAGCAATTTTCCACTCTGCTCTGTTGTTTTACTGCAGGCACTGCAGGCATGATAAGATGATGTAGTTTTGACACCGATGATGGAGATTGTAGTGTCTTTAGTGGTCATTTCCATAAGAGTTGGTTCTATTTCTGCCAGGTTTTCAGTGAAGTTTGTTGTTTCTTGTATTTTGAAGCCCTCCTTCGCAGTGTTCACAAATATTTCTCCAGAGTAATTGTCCTTTTTTACTCTTAGATTTTTGAATAGGTAGGTTTTATCATTTTAAACAGAGTCCGCCCATTCCTCCCAGAAAACAGCTCTTGTGGACCCTGTTGGGTCGACAAGAGTAGCAGTTGATTTTGTAAGATTGCTTCTTTCAACTTTTACTGTTTTTGATCCGGACAGACCTTTAACTGTTGCCTTCAAATCTACCAATTGTTGAGGTGAGGTAATCTTCAAGGATTCAATTGTTACCATGTGGGTTTCCAAAGAATCAAGTGGTTTGAATGGCAGTGGCTCTTGAGACAGGCTAACTGTGGTGTTGTTCTTAATCACAACGTTTTTGAATTTGTCATTGTATTCAAATTTCTTAATCTTGACAGGTGATTTGTCATTCATAGCATTCCTCAGTGGCGCTATTTTGTCAGGAGAGAAACAAATGGCTTTTATCATTTGGTTTTGTGTTTGCAGTTGGCAGGTAACATATTTCGATGATCCTGTGTTTTTGGTTGCTGTAAGTCCATGTACATAGCAGGAGAGTTCTTCACCTATGTTGTATAAAAAAATATGTGAGATTACAGTTCTTGTACCTATTACTGGATTCTTCAATATTATGTTTTCAATTTAACTCATTACCTATAATTAAAATGGATTGTTGCAAAACCGTGTGTTCACAACAGAGGCATATGGTAAGCTAGGTACCGCAAAGCCAGATTGAAAACTCTAAATTTAAATGAAAGCATTAAAAAAAATTACATAGTAATATGGTTAGCTTTAAAATGAAGAAAATGAAGATGAAACTTACCTTGGGGAATATCCAGATGTTTTTCGGCCATGTCTACAGGAAATGAAAAGGAGCCAGTTGAAAGGAATTGAAAGAAGAATTTATTTTTATACCAAATCAATGATGCAAATGACTGATTTACTGTACTACATTGTATATGTTTGATGCATAAGTAAGGTTTTGGTAGTTGTCAGGTGTTTACACTACCTTGCTTATTATTTTGTTTTGTGTCAAAAAAAAAATCATTAAAATAATCATGTACAAGTGTAACTGTAGCACTATATTATATATGTCGTCCAGAATAAGTTTGCAAATCAACGTTACATTGGTTATCAAATATTTAAATCTATCATTAATTTTGTGAGAGTTCAGTGCACTTTTGCATAATCATAAAGATATTTTGAGCACTTTGATAAATTAGGACAAAATAATTGTACATCAAGACTTATTTTCAACTAACTTTATCCATACTGGTCATAGGAGACTATCTGAAAATTGAATTTACTCATAACTTACAGTCTTATGGGGTATGCTGATGACAGTACACAGTTTACTACTTTTGGGGACTTCCTGGATTTATTAACAGTTACACTTTTAGTTGTTGTATGTGAAATAAATTGTGTATAGATATTAACCTGCAAAACTTAGAGTTTGTTGTGCCAAAAAGTCTAGTCTTTGTTCTTCCTGAAGTCTGAATTGTAAACTACTTGATGATTTTATACTTTGCAACCTCTCGTGTGCCATTGGCTGAATCAGACATGATGACAATGATTTAACTCTACTTATTGCAACATATGAAATGCCAGGACTTTTTTCTGACTTTCCAATGTCAATTAGAGCTTTTGGAAGTGTAAGGCCCTGGCTTTTGTGTATTGTTAAAGCCCAAGCAAGTTTTAGCGGCAATTGTTGGCGTTCATGATAACGTTCAGATATCTGCAATGTTACAGTAACTGGGCATATTGGAACACAATTTGGTTTATCTTCAAAAATTGATGGTCCTTCGTACTCATCAAATTGAACTATCACAGCAATAGGTAAACTTGGTGGCTGCAGATTGCTGTGATAAATGAAGTCAACAACTGTACCTGTAGCACCATTGCAGAGGCCAAGACTTGGCCACAGATTCATAGTCAACATCACTTTTGAATTTTTTGCTAGACAGAGTACTGGCTGTAAACCATTCATATCTTCAGAGGTTAGTTTTTTAGCATAAGCTGACAAATGATGTGCCTCAATACAAGCTACTGGATTTTGAAGGTTTAAAAGCTGCTGATAGTTGTATTCTGCAACATCCTTATTTGTATAGAATAATCTGGTGGCATTTTTAAATTGAGCTACATTTGTAACTTTATCTGGTGAACGTTGAAGCAATAACTTCCAATCTTGTAATGATGAATCACCTTTGCGAAGTCTTGAAAGTAAATCCGTAAACTCTTTTTGTTGAAGTGATTCACCTGGTACTCGTTGATTGACAGTTAATTTTACAACTTTGTCAAAGAATTTGTACGCATGGTAACCTTGCTCAGCAATTTCATTTGAAGGGTGATTGTGGAATAATGGCTTGTCAGCAACGGGTGGTAGTTGGGCTGGATCACCAATCAATAAAAGAGACTTTCCACCAAACAACTTGTCATGAAAACCAGTACTTGCCTGCATCGTTTATCAATCCAGCCAAAGGTTGTTTGACCAAGCATAGAAAATTCATCAATTATTATGTTATCGAACTCACTAAGGCTAGTTTGTAACCTGCGTAAACTTTCTCCTGTGGGATCTTTAGCAAATTTTGTTCCTATGGGGAGTTTTAATAAAGAATGAATGGTTACTCCTTTGATGTTAAATGAAGCTTTTCCTGTTGTTGCAGTTATAACACACTTTCTCTGTAAGCAATTTCGCAAAGCATTAATAAGATAGCTTTTACCTGTGCCTGCTACCCAATTATTATCAAGCGTAATGGATCTTTTGAAGAAGAATCTTCAGAGTGTGTAAATACAATGTCATTTTTCAACTCTTTGCATTTCTGAAAAACTGTCAATGTCAATGAAATCACACTGTTCATTTGAACTGCCATCAAATTTCAAACAACAACAACAACAACAACTTTTATTTATAGAATAAATATCCAGCGTAGAAAGGACTGTTCCGCAAATAGCATTGCTAGTCTGGGCGGAACAGTCATACAAAACAATTACAAAAATTTAATAAAATTTACAAGAGGAGACTTACTTCGTCGTGGTCTTTCTTTAGTTACTTTATGTTGTCCCCCATCATAAGAAAGTAAAATAATTATAAAATGTATAAATTTGTTAACTTACACTCGAAGTTAACATATTATAGCCTGTGGAGCTGCTCGAGGCACGTCCGACCACTGCGCGCTTGTTTGTTTGAATCCATGTTGGCATTTCTCCAATTTGCTGTTGAGAATAATGTTGACTGTCAAGATGCCAATCAATATCAGTGTCAGAAGATTCTTCAGATTCAAATGGTTTATTCATATTTGATAGTATCATCCACTCCTGAACTTCATTGTCTTGCTGTTCATCATGTTCAGTCATTGTTTTTTGATTACTCTTGATCACATTTTGAAGGTTATCAATCCAGTTTGAAACATGAGACTTTTAATAATCTGTGTTCAAAAAATCACGCCATGCATCTTTGTAAACTTTGTCAGATTCCTGTTGATCATTCCAAGCATTAAGTGGACTTGTTTTCCAAGGTTTAAATCTGAGAAGTTGATACTTGCAATAAAGGGGGTAGTTTTTTCCTTTTGGGTTGGGAGAATATGTTGGAAATATTCTTGGTACTACATTATCAGATTGTTTGTGTAGTTTGTCATTTATAATCTTAAACTTAGTTGAAAATTCATGAAAATTCATGTTTAAAACTTCTGAAGAATTATCATATTGATCCCTGTTTGCATATACATCAAGGAGTGAATTGTCAGTGCAAATGTCACTTTCCTGATTATCCGAATTAAGGCGTAATCTCCTTGAGCCAGTAAGGCTTACTGGGATGACAGTGAAGGATGAACTGTGAAGTTTCAAAGAAAAGAGGTGATGCATTGTCTCTTGAGCAGCATAATCTCTTTCCCCAAGAGTTTTCATAATTATTTTGCGCATTCCTCTTTGGGGATCAGTGTTTCTGCATTACAGAATTAAATGCTTGTTTCACTAGCAATGATTTTGGCTCAGATTTGGCAGCATATTTTGTAAGATATTCTACACAAGCATAGTGATCAATAACAACTTGAATATCACAGTTTGCTCTCCAACCTTGCAGTTGCAAACGTTGATGATTATTTATTCTTGGATCATTTCTCTTTGTTACAATTTTTGCTCTATATTTAACATTATGATCTCTGCTATTGATTTCTTCAAACTCGAGAGTTGTTTGAGGTTTTTGTTCAAATGGAAAATGAAATCTACATTTCAATTCTGTTTCATTGCTTTTTTTCCGGAGGCAATAATTGGTACTACATTTGGTATGGCGTTGAACTGTATTTAGAAGATCAATGTAATCTGAATCTTGTTCATATCTAGAAATGTTTTTGTGGCGTTTTTTACATGGATGAATATCAGGTCGGATCCAGATTTCTTGCTCTGGTGGAACTGGATTTACTGTTGATAACAACCAGTCAACATACTGACAAATTGTCTTAGCAGCCTTCATTCCATTTTCAATTTATTGGTCGTATTGGTCTGTTCCTGACAAATTTGCACAATTTTTTTTATGCTTTGCTGCTAAAAATCCTTTAAGGACAATTTCAGTTAACTGACACAATCCTGGGTCATTCTTAAGTTTTGCAGTACCATGACAGTGAATGCTGCCTCTATGTTGATATTCATATCTATACCAGTGCCATTGGGCATCAAGAGTGTCATAGAGCCAGTGTTTAATGAATGCTTCTAACCTTTTTGTAAAAAACCAGTCCACAATGTGGGGATTGTTTATTACATTTTGTCTTTTTTCTTCATTAGAGGTATCTTCAGAATTTCTCCCAATCAAGTCATGTAATTCAGGCCAATGCATATCAGCTGCTGAAAAGGTAAAAAAGAAAGTGGGAGCCCCTTTGGTACTGACAATTGCTTTTAGTTCCTCTCTTACTTTACACCAGTATGCATCAGTCCCTGGTATATTAGCAACATAACGAGAGACTTTTGACATAAATAGACTTGAAGTATTATTTGCAGCCATTTCTCTTAATTCATCAATTGTGAGATGTGCTTCACCTGGATTTTGTTTTAGAAAAACTCCACTCTGTTGCAAAACACGTTTTCTTTGTATCATATTAAATGCCCAGTAGGCAAACCTTGGATGCCTGGCAAATCTGTAAACCCATTGTCCATTATCCTTTTTTTCTGCAAAGCGGATAAGATGTTTCACTTTCTCAAGTAAAGAAACCTCTCTCAATGATGTTGGATCTAAAGGATCACCTTTTCCATCTGGAAATAATGTTGGAAAAGCCATGGTAGCTAAATGTGATGTCTGATATTCATTTAGTGGTTGATCACTTACAGTAGGCCAATCCATGGAATTTTGCTGTGCAAAAATACACTTTCTTATAGCTTCTACCTGTTCTTTTTGTTCTCCAAGAGGTAAAAAGGTATTCTTTTCTGTTGTTTGGTTATAAACTACATCCTCATCTGGTAAAACTGTTTCATTATCAGTGACAATTTCTTTGTCTGTGTCAATGGTTAAAAAATCTGATGGCACCCCATTTTCTGGCAAACAATTCAAAGCCTCTAAGTTTATTTCCAAACTTTGATAGTGTGGATTGTTATTTATAAGCCACAACAAAGCAGCATGTACCTTTCCTCTTCTTACCCTTACACTTTTCATAGTGTTTTCTTTACCCTTCATTCTAACAATAATTACAGGTAAATCTTTAGGAAATCTTGGCAAGACAGAAGCCAATTCTTTAACTTCTTGTGGCAAATTAATGCAATGTCCAGAATAACCTCTTTGACCTCCTGGTTTTATGTAAACTCTCATTATAGGCAATGCACGTGCAATTAACATTTCCTCAATCTGAGTTAGTTCCTGAAGTTCAGGTGGAACTTTTGAAGGAATCATATTATTTTCACATGAAAATTTTTTTGGAAAAGTTTTGTCCCTAGAACATCTCAAACAGACATATTTCCTTAAGTTTTTGGGAATAGATTTTAATGGCCATCGTTCCTGACAAACAGTGCACTGCATCATAGTGAATTTCATAGACTTGTGAAATTTTGATATATTTTGTTTTGCCCAGGTTTGTTCGTGCAAACACCCATCTTTGCTGACATTAAATTTTGAGAGGTATTGAGATTGATTTGAATTTGTGGGACAACCGGTTGACTGACTTTTACATGATTCTTTACTATTTGAAAGATCGCTTGTGACCTGGTTACTTAGTGTTTTTTTTAAAATGTGGTCTGCGGTAGCATATTTTCTACTATTTCACCCAAACAAAAATGTTCTGACTGAATTTCACATTCTCCCTCTTTTGTGGATTTATCATGTTCCATTTCTTTACTGCTTTCAGGAGAAATAAACTGGTTGCATGTGGTATCTTTTTGAACAGTAGTCTGTTGCACTGTTCCCGCTGCTTTACTTCTTTTAACCTCAGTGTGTCCCGAACATTCTGTATCAAGTGATCGCTTTTTTGTTGTTGACAGAATATTTGCTTGTCTCTTATATGTTTGAGGTTTTCCTGCTTGACGGTTTTTTGCATTTGCCATTTCATGTAATCTATGATTTGCTACATAAAGTTTGTTTCTATGCTGTTGGATTTGATTGTCATTTTCAGCCAAAGGTTCCGTTGAAACATAATGAAGCCCAGAAAGATATCCAATGGTTATATAATTGTTACGCCTATCCTCCGATAAAGGGGTAATAATAATGGACTGAGATTGAACAAATTTCTGAAGAAACAATGTGTATTACATAATTTAGAGCATTTGCCACAGCTTGAATGATTAAATTGTCACACCAAGTTCCTCGGGTGGACATTCTATTAATGTAACTCCCTCATGTTTCATTAGCGAGACTATGAATAAATCTTTCAGGATGATCTCTTAAGTACCTTATTCCTGCCATTAGAATGTTAAAGTGCATTGCTGCATCACCATGAATTTGATGAGAAACTGATTTAAGAAAACAATCACCTTGTCCACCAACATCCACTGGTTTCAATCCAACTGCTGCTAATCTTATGGTTAGTCTTGAAACTGAGGCATATGTATAAGAACTAGAAAAGGAATGGGGTTCTATGCCACCTGATAAATAACTTGACGGAGAACACGAAGTTCCTGAATTTGTATTACATGTACATGTAGTTGATACTGAATTGAGCACTGATTTAAACTTTAATGTTCTAAAACGACTTTTATGACATTTCCTTTTTGTCACTGAACTAGAAAACACATTCCAAAGACAAGCATTGTCTCTATTGTATTGAAAAGACCATGCTCTATAATGTTTACACAAATCATGAAGGTGAGAAGACACTGGAAAATTTTTAAGATAGTTAAGTACTTTTTTCACCGGAATTCTAGATGGTTCTCTGTTTCTTCTCAACTTGGTTTTAAAAGTTGACTTCCAAAAAAATTTGGTGGATCGCGCAAGCCTCTTTCCATCAAACATGGTTCTTTCACCGGTTCTTTGGTTGTCAATATCACAGGATGCAGTATGATTTACTTTTTAGTAAGTTGTAGTTGTCGTTTTGTTGTAGATTGTCTTTTGCGAATATTCACTGTACGTGTGTATGTTCAATAAAGTTGTATTGAAAACAAAAAAAACAAAAAAATGATTTACTTTTTTTTGAGTCCACAACTCAATGGTCGAATTATTTAGCTCAAGGGGCGAAGGTTTTACTTTTGACTCTATGATTGCACAGTTTTCTTTCGCCTCGATGGGCAAATATAACTCAATGATCGAATTATTTACCTCAACGGGCGAAGGTTTTGACTCAACGATTGCACGCTTTTCTTTCGCCTTGACGGGCAAATGTGATTCAATGGTCGAATTATTTACCTCATCGGGCAAAGGTTTTGACTCAATGATCAAATTTAAGTCAATGATTTACCTCAACGGGCGAAGGTTTTGACTCAACTATTGCACGCTTTTCTTTCTCCTCGAAGGGCAAATGTAACTCAATGGTCGAATTATTTACCTCAACGGGCAAAGGTTTTGACTCAATGATCAAATTTAACGCCTCAACGGGCGAAGAATATTGTGAATCAACGGGCAAATATAACTCAATGGTCGAATTATTTACCTCAAAGGGGAGAGATATTGAGCCAACGATCTCAACGGGTGAACTCAACGGGCAAAGAATATTGTGAATCAACGGGCAAATATAACAACGGGCGAAAAATATTGTGAATGGGCAGCCAAACACATCAAAATCTCTTGTCCTAGAGAGTAATCACTAAACATTTCATCGTTCATGACCTTGATAAATACTTAGAGAAGCAATTAACGACATAGATGTAAAAACTCACCTCCTTTATCCTGTCCTTCCTTTCACTTGAAATGGATCGCTTGAAATGGATCGATAATTCCACGTGCATTCACAAGCATCCGTAATCAATTGCGCATGTCTCCGCATTCAAAAGACCCCGGATATTAAAAACGAACTTACTGCGCAAGTCTCCAATCTTACATCTGACAGATTTTGCCTTCTTCTCCCTATTATAAAGAATAGGCAGCTGCCTCGCTAGGGCTCGCCAGCAATTATTAGTGGAGGTTGACCCCCAGATTAAGTCACTGTACATCAGCAGCAGTGCGAGGACGGAGTCCTGTGGTACACTGTGCGAGAGAGACTGGGAAGAGGAATATACATTCCCAATACACTGTACGCTGCTTTTTGTCACTGACATATCACCTTAAAAGCTGAAGACTGGTTTCCTCAAGGCCAAATATCTGCAGTTTCTGAATCATGATTCCATGGTCGACAAGATCAAAAGCCTTCTGGAAGTCTGCAAGTATTAAGCCATTAACACAGTTTTTATCCAAATTCCATAGCATTTTGTTGATCATGTTAACAAGAGCAGTTTCAATGGAAAAAAAATTCTAAAGCCAGTTGGTAATACAGCAAGTTGTTTGAGTACAGAAACTCTAACAAGGAATTGTGTAAGTGCCTCTTGAATATTTTCGAGGGCACAGAAATGGGTCTATGATTATTTTTTTTCGCTTTTACTATCCCCTTTATGCAATGGAGTAACTTTTGCCTCCTTCCACACCATTGGAAATACGCCTCTAGAGATGGATGTGTTGATCAGCCTTGTGAGCGATGGTGCGATGGCGGGAGCAGCAATCTTTAGAAGACGAGCACTCACACCATCAACCCCTGTTGCTTTGCCTGATAGAATGGTTTCAATGAGCTGCCGAGTTTGTCATACGGTGATGTCAGGAAACACAAGCTTTGCTTCAGAGTTCTTGTGATTTTCAACAAAAGCTATCACTGACGATGGATCAAAATTGCTGGCATTTTTATCAATAAGCCTCTCAGCAAGACCAGTAAAGTGCTGATTAAAGGCCTCGGCAATGAGTTCTGAGTCCTGTATTTGCTCAAAATCATCATCCTGTAGAAATGTCACACCGGTAGGATTCTTTTTTTCTGGCGAGATCTCTGAGAGTAGACCACAATTTCTTGGAATCACTATGACTTTCTTGGAAGGAATCATAAAAGAAGTTCTGTCCACAGAGGGTTATCCTTTCCATATAGCTAAGCTCTTGAAATACTTAGGTGTACTTTGCCATTTAGACCCTCTATAGTCAGGGTAAGAAAAAAATTTTGAACTCCTTGTCCAATGGACAAGTGAGGTTCTGATTTTACTTGTCCAAACCTCAACTCTAGTTGTCCTTGGATGTAGAGTTCAATCCAAGCTCTGATGTATGATAATGGTACAAAGTTTCAACCATTTTATTCTGGAACTCAGATAACATATAGACAGCATTTAAAGTGTCAAAAAGTACTCATACAAGTATTCTTACACTTATTTACATTGTTGTCTCGAGTCTTTAAATAAGTCACTACTCTGAATCACGATCTAGATGTGCCCCTCTCCTCTCCTTCCAATATATCATGTAAATTAATTTAAATGCATAATTTGTATTATTTTTTGTTTTCTTTTCAATCTACATCTATTTAATTATGTATTATGTAGGGATTGCAGAAATAAATAAATACAAAAAATACAAAAATAAATACAAATACTCTGAATTACTGTCAGAGCTGCTGTCCATTTGAGATAACTCAGGCAAGGGAGGAAGATCTTGGAAGGGCTCACTTACAGAACCGAAGAACCGTTGGGCTGTCAAATTGCTTTTTGTTCTCATTCACCTAAGTGTTTTCTGCCGAAGGTTTTGCTTTTCTCTTTAGCTGCTTTACCAGTGCACCAAAATAGCCTTTTATGCTTTGCTGATCAGCCATCATTGTGCATGTGCTGACAGCAACGTAGAGGGTCAATTAATATTTAAAATGCACAAATTGATACCCCCAAATGAGTCCCATGCCAGGCCCCTTTCAGTACGCATTGACATAAAATGGCAGATAAATCGTAAATGCTCAACTAATTTCATTTCCAACTTTAAGTTACTTTTGCGAAAAGTAATTTGTCAGGTGATTTGTTTTATACTTGCAAAAACTTAACTGTATACTAATTTCTCTGCTGAAACATTTAAAACACCTTTTTTTTTAATTATTTTCTGAAGATGACAAGTAAAGTTAATAACCCACTTGTCCACTGGCCAAAACCAGTTGTCTGGGGCAAGTGGACACCGTTTTTGTCGCACCCTGATAGTGTTGTCCTTATTGAAGATGTCTTGTGCAGAGATTGTTCCATAATTAAGCCCTGTGTGTCTCGTAGAAGGTGGTAAGGTGTCTAGATTTGTCTAACTCCAGTTGGTGATAATCCTTGATCAAGTCAACGGTGCTGAAAACTGTGGCACCATCAAGGTTGTACTTTTGTCATCTGCAGTCAAGGCTTCTGTTACTGGCCAGAGAATGGCAGTGTTGGGCACTCTCATGTCTGAGCAGAACCTTAGGCCTTCTGGGTTGTGTGGTTTGGGTGCTATTACTGGTTTGGTACATCAGGGTGTGGGTTTGTCCTCTAACCCCTAGCTCCTTTAGTCACGGTTCCTCCTTCACAGCTTTCTAGGCTATATTGTAGCGGATTTTTCTCAGTTTATGGGCAACGGAGGTTATGCTTTAATCCATGATTAGCTTTGCCCTCATTTCTTGTGTTTTCCCAAACCAGAGAAGACATCCTTGAACTCAGAGGTCACCTGCGTCTCACAGTTAGGTCCTTTAAGCAACGATGTCGATGACTGCAATGAAAACGTCATTTATAAATATAGCTTCTCGTTTCTGCAACTCTTTTGCGATTATTCCAATTTGTTTAACTTGGAAAATGCTGGCGATATGTCCAGGAACTAAATTACTGTGAACGATGTCAAAGTAAGGAAAAAGAAAGAAAAATTGCCGTCATGCGCTCACGTTCTCAAGAAAACATAAAATTTGGTCATTTCACGTTGTTTTGCTGAGGATGGCAAAGAAATGTGAAAAGTACCAAAATGCAAAACGCACGTGCAGAGCCATTGTTTTTGCTCATTAAGCCTATTGTTTTATGGCGTTCTTGTTGTCGTTATTGTCCTCATTGCTTGAGGTCCCTATTGTTGTTGCTTCAGTTTATTGGCATACTTCATTCTCTTCTCTCTTTTGCTCCAACTCCATTCCAGTCCTGCCAGTGAAGTCGATCACAGCTCATCTTGGTCTACCTCCTTCAGTTGGTGATCATGTCAACAATGGCATCTGAGCTAACATTGCAGTGGTATCCGAAAGATTTAACTGACAGAAGCTTAGTGTCAACTTCTGCATCAGATATGTACTCAAAAAAGTAACAAGTTGTTTTGTTATAGCAATGTCACCGACCTTATCACAAAGCAATGAAAATTGAAAACAATGACCACTTGCTGCTGCTCTGACTACTTGCCAATTCAGGACTCAAACAATTGCTTGTAACAGAACCTCAAGAACATCTTCAGCTTTCTTGTGGATTTCTTTCTGCAACCATGACTAGCCATTAGCCTTGTCACACAGTAAGTGGTTGTGTTATGCATGTTGGCAATACTGAAAGCTTCCTTGAGGATGCACAGGAGTAGTACAGTGTAGGTTTGTTTGGTGGTGCCAGTAATGTGGATACTGGGCCCTTTTGAATTTTTCAGGGTGCATCCACAGGGGCAGGTGTTGTGGATGGTTCTACTTCAGTCAAGGGTGTGTCATTAGCTTTTTCAAGGTAACGGTGGATGTTATCACATACGAAGATATGTTAATCCTAATCTTGCAAAAACTATTTTTATATGTACTCCATATGTGTTCAGAGATTTAAACAAACACAAGGTAAAATTGTTTTTCAGCATCTTATTTTGGGCTTAAAAGTCTCTTTATATTCAGGGTGAGAAAAGAGTGCGAAATAGTCTTCCAATGCCAGAATTGAGACAACTTCCGGTGTTACCTTTGTTGTGACTTAAATGAAGCATCATTTGAATATCAGTGGTTTAAATTTCCTGCCACAAATTGCATGAAAATCCTTGATGTGTTGTCTCGAATTTGAAAGAAAATTATATTTATGAAAGGTACTTTTTGAGAATATTTCAACCAGCTAACTTGAATATATTTTCAAAACTCCAAGATGATAGATTTCATGACCATTACTGCCTTTTGCTTTTGTAAGGTCTCCACTTTTTCCCTTGCTTTTGTAACTTAAAGATGTTGGTTGAGTGCTACTGGTTATCGTATTGTTACCTGTTTCTCTTCCTTACCTCTTGTTCTTGTCAGTGGAGAGAAATGAAAGCATCCATTGCTGCTGCTTCATGATTAGTATGAGTAAATATAAATTTATAGTGGAGTATGCTTTTTAATGTGGGGATTGGGTTCCTCTCTGCCGTAACCCAGTTGTAGATAATTCAGTATTGTTTTATTTTCAACAAATTTGTTATAAATCTTAATTAAAAACATTGAGCCACAAAGAAAAAATTTGCACATGTGCAGTTAGTAGCTTAGGCTTAACTTCTGCTGCTGATTCAAAACAACGGCTGGTAATGTTGCCTATGGGCAGCTTACATGAAGGAATTAGCAGTGAAACCTGTCAATTATTGCTCATAATTCGAAAGGTGCCAACCAGCAATAAACAAAGGTGAAGCAGATAGTAGCCATGTTGTTTTTTTATATACATTTTTTATTTTCCAGAAAGTTACAGATCACAACTTCATGGGGAAAAAAATTGATTTACAGCAATTCTGAGCCATAGAAAAGTATTCGGCTTATAGTGGGGATCTTTTGTCAGGCAACACTTTTGCAACACATTTAAACAATCCCTAATGGGCTTGGTATTCACATACAAGCCAAGCTGATGTAAATGGAAGACTTGTTTAGTTTTGGTTGTGAACATTTTGTTGTGTGGTGGCTCCTAGAAGAGCCATCTGTTTGCTTGTTTATTGGATTTATTCTTGAACGTCTCTTTTGAACTCTTCCATGTTAATATATTTTGGCAGTTGCGTGCTGTAAATGTCATTGTCCACCTTGTTGTCCAGTGCATTTGAACTTTTGCAAGTGTTGAGTAAAGGCCACAGGAATATCGTTCCAGGCTTGCTTTATCCAATGGAGGACCAGGTTTCTCAATGGAGCTCTCTTTTTAGCAGCAGTTTTACATTGGATTTCAGGTTACTTTGACGGCGGTTTGTAATTTCCTTGGGAACTTGGAAACTACATTCCCGAATTCACGCCTACATTGTTAACTTGCCAATCGAATTTCAAGGTTCGAAATGAAGTTGCATACTTCGCCTTGAAGTTTGATTCAGTGTTGGCAAATTCATAGCGAAGTTGTGGCTCGCGAAGTGATGGCATACAATCTTTTTATTCACCAAGGCAAGACAGTTCCTGATAATGCTAGAGAAGAAATCGTGGTCAGACGGTTAAATGGTACAATAATAACGTGTGTTTAATGGAGTAATGCCCTTTCAAAGCATCGTTAACTGGAGTAGTTCGGGAAGATATTGGTTATTCTTACAAGCAGCTGAATGTAACAGCCAGAGTCACTAACTGCAGACACAGAAAAACGCCTTTTGGAGTATTTGACTGCTATTAGCACACTTGATCTCGCTAGCATGCATTTTTTTGACGAGTGCTCTGTGGTAAGAAGACTCAAACTGGGTGCCAATGATCAGAAGCACTTTCTTACTCACCATGACCAATTTTTTTCCCATTCTTTCCTCTGTTCTTCTGACCGAGCCACAGCTCTCCTGCTTTCTTGGCCCGATAACAGTGGAATTAAAGGAAGAAAGAAAATAATAAAGATAGTGTTTGGCAATGCCAGGATTTGAACTTGCAATTCTGGAATTACAATGCTGTGCTCATATCAATTTCCCTACCGAAACATTACATCTTTTTGTAAGAGAAATTAAGACTTTGTTTTTTTATTGCATTTATACATATACATAACTTACACACAGTACTTATTAAAGTTATTTACAGACAACATGCTAGGTTATTTACACATTTAACCTACAAGCTACTACATATGTATTTCTAATAAAATCAGTAGCCATAAGTATGTCACATAACACATGTAGCTCATTTCTTGTTTAAAATGTTTTTTCATGGCACTTCTTTGCACTACAAATTTCTGTTTCGAACTTAAGTTTAAGAGCCTGTCCATGAGAGGACCAGGCAGTGGTGATAAATGCCATCTCACCGATTTTTTTTTGGCACATCCAATAACTTAAAAAGCCAAAGCGGTTTGATCTTTGGAATTTTTTCGGGGGAGTTAGACCACTCCCCTGCTTTTTTTTTACAAAAATTCCCATAAAAATTACTCTAAAAAAGAGTTCAATTAGGAGGCCTTTTAACTCAGACAATTTATGCTATTCCTTTGTGGCTGGACAATAGCATAGGTAAGGCCTTCATGTGTTTCATGGAGGAGTTTCATGTTATTTAATTAATTACTTGTCAATCAATGCAAGTTAATAATTAACTAGGTAAAATGGCACAACAAAATAGGGTGAATTTGAGGCCAAATATCTCCAGAAGCCAAGTCCTACGCTAAGAGAAGTTAATATCACTGTTCAGTTGTACCTTTGGCCTGTGCAAATAGTTAAAACAATTTTGGGATCAGCTATTTTCTTGCGCAGGCCGACCTCAAACCTTGCACATCTTGAAGAAGATTTTGCTTTAATGTAATCCCCTATTCACAGTAAAAAACACATCTTTGGAGCGCATTAGGCGACCTCCTTCACTCAGCTGTTTTATTTGTTTATCTACTAATCCAGGTGGCTGATAAGATTACGATTTTGGAAATTTTCGCCAAAATTATTGGAAAACTGGTACGAGCAAGGTGTAGGAAATAAGCATCAAAAGTTCATTTTAGTGGCACTAGTTCTGGCTACAAAGTCGAAAACAAAATAGTTACTCATAACTTCAGTATGATTTTTAAGACTTTGATTTCTGTATTTCAATTGAAAACCATTTCTTGGCCACCTAAAGAAATTTTAAACTTTTTACCTGTGATTACAAACAAGTGAGCACGCCAACTAAATGTCGCTTCAAACTGAACATGTACAACCTTTAGAATGCTAAAGAACAGAATTATTTCTGTCAGACAATACCAAAGATCTGTCTGACTGTTTGAATAAATTGCTGAGTAGTGGCCAAAGATATTGAGATACTTACATTTTGCAAGCAAGACTTCAATTGACCTGTTTACTTAGCTTCCAGAAGCGTATTATATCGCGTACCGTAAAACCTCAAACACCTCTCCATATCGCTGAACGGTAGCTTCTTTGCTTAGCTTACCCATAAAAATAGCCTACCACAAAACCTGATTATCTTGGGTAAATCTTCAGTGAAATAATATCGGAGTGAAAATAATGGAAGGTTTAATTCTGATCAATCACGTCCAAATTTATGTCCACAGTTTACTGCGTGACTAACTCTGAGCCTCCTGGCTGGTCAGCGGTCAGACATTGAGGGAATTCATGTAATGCAATTATCATTTAGAGGTTTGATAATTGCTCTACCTATCAGAACACTACATGACAATTTGATTTAAGACACCACATACCATGAACATTGAATGTAAGGAAGTGGGAGGAATCGGGGGAATTGGAAAACAACCAACATGTAGCAAATTATGGGCCGGGTTGCACTAGAGCGAATTCAAATATTTCAAATATTTCCAAGTTTTGGCAAGGAAAAAAATTGGCAAAAATTTCGCAAGTTCCAATTTTTGGCAGCAGTCGCATCAGACCGACATGTTTTAACCAAAACTTCAATGATTGACTTTTTGCTCTGCTTGTGACCATGTTTCCTTTGTTGTCATTTGTGTTGCTGCTTTTGGCGCTTGTACTGCTTTCCACACTTGGAATCAAAGCAAGCGAAGGAGATTGTCTTGCTTCCCTGCTTGCAAGGGAAGGAGATTGTCTTGGCGCCATCTCTTTTCCACTGAATTGCTGCTGGTAGCCCGATCTGGGGTAGGATTCATAAGCATTTGGAAAAAAAATGTTGCTCATATTCCTTGTTTGCATTGAAAAAACCGTAGAAAGGGTCAGTGGACCGGGTAAAAAATAATTTTGTCCTGCCATTGTGCGCGCTAAACTGGACTAGCCGACAAAGGTAATTGTTCCCGCTGTAATTGGATCCATACATGTTTTAAGAAACATGACAGTTTACTGGTAAAAAAAAAACAAAATTGTTTGCTTTGCCAAAATTTGGAAGCCTCCGAGGCAGCACTTCGGCTTCTTTGAAGGTTGGTGAAATTTGAAATGGGGAAATGGGGGTCGCACTTATTTTGCGCTTCTTGTTGACAGATTTATTACTTATACAAACAAAATTGGGCAAAATTGGCTCTAGTGCGACTTGGCCCTATGTTGGTGGCGAATCACGCAATCCAATCTCATGTTACAAGAGAGCGAGCATAAACTGACAGTTCACTACAAGAATGCAACCTTTGGGTGTGAGGTGTATCGGGCCTATAGGCTGCCAATGAAAGTTTGAGTACTTTACAACACTTCTTGTGGTTTAACTTATCAAAGGCGTTGAACAAATTCATCCCCGAAAAATCCTCTCACATTTGGTTGAAATGAAGATTTTCTACACCCGAATACTGACGAGTGAAATGATTGGTTCCGTTCTGCGTGAACTGAAGTTGAAACTGGGCTCCACTGGAGAGGTCAAATTTCTCTGTATATGGGGGTGTATACATCTGAATCAATTTTTGTACACCACTTTTTACACTGAATGTTGTATGTTTATTCACCGAGTTGCTAGTTTAATAATGTCACATACAGTTTTACAGTTTCACTTCGAATGAACCACGGGTCAAAAACACTGATAAGTTATTCCCTAGGCAAATAAAGGCACTCAAATTGTCAATTGCCACCTTATTTATACTTGAAGAAAATAGTAACATACAACAGTTAAGTATTGCTACAATTCCAGCTCCTGTCTGATTTGTCGCCTGGTCCGGATAGTAGAGGCCTTTATTGTTGAGATGTCCTCTTCATCTTCATCTACATGTGGAGGGGCCGATGCTGTTCCATGAAGTAGTCTATCACTCTTATTTAGAGTCGAGAGCTTGCTGAAGTAGCGGGAAATCTGTGCAGTTGTCAACCACTCTTTCTTCTCGAACCTCTTCTTACCGCTATCGTCCTGCAACCCCCTCATACGCGTTGGCTTTGTGACCAGTCTCTTCTCTTTGTATGAACACCTCTTTTAAGTAGTTTCTCGCATTTTCAGAGAAGGTTACTGCATGCCTGACCTTTTTCAGGGCCCATCCTTCCTCCTCAGACGGCATGTTCTGATTGTTGGGCTGCTTGGCGGTGGCGGATGTAGAGGGCGTGGCTTGAACGTACCCACCAGCAAGCGAAAGGCATGTTTCAGCCCATTTGCGCTTGACCTGATCATACAGTGACTCTCACTCAAGTTTTTGAAGGTGCTTCCCCACATCCAGATGCTTCTGTAAAGCAGAAAATGACTGGTACACTTTTATACATCCTTCCTCAGGGCAAGAGAAGTTGTACCCTGTCCTCATCTTCAACTTCCTCTTCAATATGGGTGGCGGGTTCCAGCTGCGGTGTGCTGGGTTGAACAAAAGATGGTGGTACAGGCCTCGATGTCATGAACGTTCCCACTTCCACGCTTGGCCTTCCAAATGGCTGTATAATCTCAAGAGTTGTTGCTCCCTGTGGAGTACCAAACCGCACCAGCAAAGCTCGTGTGTAGAACTTCCCAGGACCGATGTTGTAGGCCCGCCATGCTCTCAGCCCACCTTCCTCAAAGGAAAAGTTGTTTAGTGACTGCACGCCTGCCATAGTGTGTTTTTGCATCGTCTGTGATTTGGTTTGTACTTTGCAGACGGACGCATAACACCCCTTTACACCGCCATGTGACTCAATTGCCACCTTCATATTGACTGCCGTTTGCACATTGTTTCCTTCGTTCACAAATTGCCTAATGTGACTCTTGACTGAAGTGATTCGACGATCACATATATCTTTTCCTGCCTGAGGCTCACTGAAGTTGTAGCGGGCTATTCTAATTCCAGTGCGCTCTCCGAGGCTCGGTAAGGAGGAAAGCAGTGTGATAGCAGCCTGCATTATCCGACCTCAGAAAGGCTTCTGTAAGCTGTGGCTTCAGTCCTTTCAGAGTAGCTAGTGTATGCTCTATGACAGATGCCACGGCGAACCAATTCTGAGTACACTCGTCGAATATGTGAATGAAGGTCCTTGTCTGAAAATATTTGTAAAAGAGTAAGTCATCATTTGAGTTAAACAAAACCTCATTATACCGACATGACTGTGTAGGTACTACTGAACCCCATGTATGCAAACCAAAACACTCAGTGCATTTAATCGGATTAGCATATCACTAAAAAACGCCTTTAGAGGCACACCCCACAATATTTACCGGCCGCAAACATGTCTGGCATTTAGTGAAGTACTGTAATAGCGTGCAGACAATTACCTCAATCTCGCTGCTATCTTCGTCTTTCGTAATTGCCACTGTCACATGCCGAACCAGTCTCTTTGGGTCTCTCTGAAACTGGTGGGGAGACTGTTTAGAGAACACAGACTTCAGTCATTCACACTCCTCAGTGAAGTAGGACCATGACGAAGACATGTGATATGCACAATCAAGCATAGTTGTCAATAGGCCATGCTTGTACCTATTATTGACATGACTGTGGTAATGGAGAAGCAGACCACTGTTTGTTGGGTTCACGAACACTTTAGTTTCAATATGGGGCACTCGGTTTAGGAGTCGAATACCGAGGAAGGGGAGCATTCCATCATTTTCGACCTCCATAGTGAAATTGATGACGGGGTGGGCGTGGTTGAGGGTGTTGAGAAAGTCCCTAGCTGTAGACAAATCGGGCATCACGGTGAGCGTGTTCTCTAAACTGAAGTATCCCAAGCACCTTGTGGACTCCACTGTTAAAACCTTCCTAAATTTAAAGGTCGCTGACCAGTCTTCATTGCAGTCTAAATCTATGACTGAAAACACTACTCGGGTCGTCATACCCTTTAAAGACCAGGAGTCTGCAAATGTCGTGAAGACACAGTTAAAAGATCTCGGCGTGAAGCTCCAGACTATTGTCCAACCAGTGTTTACGAGCCGCAAGATTGCACAGGAGTTCCCGACAAGCGAACCTAAGCCCCAGCTCATTGATCAACAATGCGTTGTGTATAACTTCAAGTGTGACCAGTGCGATGCTGGTTATGTTGGATACACCCGTGGCCATCTGTTCATATGCATTGATGGTTTTGGCGGTGATATGTTTGAGTAAATACGGTAGTGGCTCATGCCCGGTGTTAAAACTCTTACTAATAATAGTCACTGAAAGGCAAGCTCTTACCCTGATGATGCTAAACAGTGTAGAACTTCTCATGGGTTTAAACTGAGATTCAGCGCAGTAGTTCAAATACAGTTGAACTAGGCGAGATGAGATCACAGTGCGCACCACACTTGGGATTTCAATTTTCTCACCAGTAGAAAGCTTGAGATTTTTAGTCCCATATGCTACATCTTGGAGGAAAGAGGGATTGGATATAAAATCTAGAAAGTGATCGACCTTAACAGGGTCCAGTCGAGTCCTCTGTAGTGTTGAAAGCATGTTTTCTTGCCTCATCAATCCTCCACGTTGTGAGGCCAGGGATCAGCTGGAGCAATTCCATCTTGGAATAGTTGCCGGCAAAAAGTGATAATATTTGCTGCCCATTGTACCATGCTTCCGCCTCCTCATAGCATGCGACCAGTCTAGGCACTAAGGTGCCTTTTCCTAAACTTAAGACCCCTTGGGTCATCTCATGCCTGCTGTGCACTTTCTCAAACAGCCATGCAGAGTTACTGGGGGCAATGGCATCCAGTACGACATCCACAGCCTGCTCAGGCTTCCTTGTATAGTACCGCTATGTGGAGGCAGAGATAGTAACAACATCAGACTTACATTGGGAATGCACAGGACTGACGCTCCTATCTGGTGTTCTCCTGAGGAAATTGTTTAGACTTTGAAGCTTGTGCTCAACCTGGGGTGTCGGCTGCCACTCCATCTAGATCTCTGGTTCATGCCCTGACTCTTGAGACGACAACATCGGAGTCGTGATCACCCTGCTGTAATAACAGAAATTTTAGTAAGTAATGCTACAGCATGATGACGACTAAAATATATCTGATTAGTCAAGGATTGTTTGCAACAATGTACAACATAACAACAGCTAAAAGTTGCAGCAATCACGCAAGAAATATCGCGCATATATATACTTTTTGTGCGTACGTAATAATCAAATATTAGGAAAAGTAACTGTACGGAAGATACTTCACAAAAGGGAGTAAGATACAGCAGTTATTTTTCGATTTAACTATGCCTCGAGCAAAGATATACATTCCCTTTTCAATCAACCATCCACTGGAAATCACACAAACCGTTCCAATGCATAAACTATTGTTGTGTTACGCTAACGAGGTCAGAAATAACTGACTGCACAATACCTCTCTGGATTGTTCTTCCGGTGGCAGTAGAAATCGCACGTGTGGCGAAATGGTACCCTCAGCCTGTTCCTTGGGCAAGTCTGATGAGCATTGTTCCTCTGTCTGACCCTGGGGCAGTGAAATATTTGCAAGGGACTTGATGGTGGCTTGGTGTTCCCCATGACAAGTTCTACACATACCTGTGTTCACAGAATAAATTAAAGAATGTGCGCTCTATTATTTGTTAGGCTCAATTTTCGCTGCTCTGTTGTTCTTGAACTGCGGCGGTCTCTTCGAGATGGAATATCGGTGGTGGGGATGATACGTATTAATAAGTCTCTGGACATAAAAATTTCAAGCTAGGCCTAGACCCAAGTTACTCTAAAGCAGTACAATGGCCTTTGTGAGCCGTGGAATAGGACCTGTAAAAGATAAGAACTGTAATCTTTAGCATTAGCTCTCCCATTTTCAGAACAGAAATTGCGCAAAACATAAAATCAGTGTGCCTGGTGAGAATCTTAGCTAAGAACTACGAAGACAAACTTTCCAACTGTTGTTCATGTTTGCGGCCAATTGTTGGTAGTCCATCATGTTATAAGAATTCCACTGATCTTCATATTAGCAATTTAATATTAGTTCAGTGACAAGCCCAAAGACGTCTGCGCAGCAGGCTAGCCTGTAGTGCTCGGGACCGCTCTGTGGTGGTGGAAAGCTAATTATTGACATTTTCTTAAGTTATTAATGTTTTTCTTAAGGAGACGTCGCTTCGCTGTTATATTTGAAAACCTCGCCGGAGACACTGATTTTATGTTTTGCTGATTTCATGTTTCTGAAAACAAAAGGAGGATGAGAGGAGAAACTAGTGGTGAAGGTTACAGGTTTATTTTTTGCAGGTTATGTTTAGCACGGTGCATGTCATTGTACTGCTATAGTGTAATTTTGGGTTAGGGGACACGGTTTGGTTTGTTTCTACAACCTAAAAATAGTAATTCGCACCTATGATCCCTAATCCCCACTTCCTGGTACCGATTCTCAAACTTCAATTCTTGTTCCCTGAACCCGGCCCACGATCCTGATCTTCCAGGAAAGTGATAGAGGCTGCTGATCGAGCACACTTTGATCATCAGACCACAAATTCAAAGGGTAGAGAGTCACAGTGTATTACCTGCTCCAACAGGAACAACGACCTTCCACTTCCTCTTGATTTCCTTGGAGATTTGAAGGTTAATCCCCCTCTCTCGCTTTCCTTTACGATTGCCGTGGAGTGGATGCTGACACTTTTATCGATGGCTTGAACTTGACACCTAACGGTGTTTTGGGCAAATTGTAAAGTCAAGGTCGTCTTCATCAAACAAGCCCACGCGTGCGAGAATTAATTCTCTCTCAGAAGAGACACTAGTTTGGGACACAGAGATTTGTCGAAGATGCGCTTTGATATCTCGACCACAAGAGCTGAGAGGAAGAAGTTCATTTCCTCCAGGATAACACCGGGGCAAAACATTGCACTGAGAGTCACAGTGCTGGGCAAAGGAACAAGATACTTGGGACATTATTTTCTACGTGGATGGACGAGAATTGCAATATTTCTCAAACCTGAAATCCGTGTCCGCTGACCAACAAGAAGGCTCGAATTTTGTCACGTAATACCCTGTCGACTTGGTAGGTTGCAATTAAGTTAAGTTAATGGACCACTCGAAACCTGGTACCTAAGTGCACTCCATATATGTTTCTGAGTGCACAAAGTGAACAGGTTAAGCTTAACGCTTTAGCGATAGGTGTTTGAGATTTTACGATACGCGATATAGCTGGATAGACGTCCGTTGACGCTTCTGGAAGTAAACAGCACAATTGAATTAAGACCTACAGTCAAACCTGTATTAAGCAGTCACCCTCTATTAAGCGGTCAGTTGTCAAAGTCCCGAAAATTACTTCCCTTAATTACTGTAATTTTGACCTCTATTAAGCGGTCGCGGTCACCCTTTGCTAAGTCCCAACGAGCTGTTTCTATTGTCTTGACCTGTATTAAACGGCCACTTTGTTAAAGGAAACCACTCAAATACTGCAGTACTTCATACAAGTACAAATAGCACACCAGGTAATTGATTTCCTTGTTTATTTTCGCAAATCATTAAATCGCCGAATACATCGAACATTACTGTTTCTGCCTTGAGGTCAAGCGAATGTCGGAGCGAATTCTTCTTTCATTAATTTCTGTTTAAGCCAGTTGCACGAGAAGTCATCCCCTTGAAAATGATATTCACATGGCACTTCTAGACCATAGCCACCTCCTCTGTTTATGCGCTTCCCTTTAATGAAGGTCTTTCCTGAATTCGATGGTCTCTTTAAAAACTTAGTCAACCATGTTGCCATTAGTTTAGGAACATGTCCGATTACATCAAATTGGTCTGTCAAGTTGTTTGGGTGTAATGTTTGCTTGGCAGCCATCTTCAGTGGTTTTTGAACTTGGTCTGGCATATCCGTTTTCTCTTTTGCTGCTTGAACCACCGCAACAGCATTTGAATCGTTCATGTTGTTTGGTTCTCGCTTCAGCAAATACTCATCCTCTGCATTTGGTTCCCAATCATCCATGTATGCATGATATCCCCTGATGAAAGACTTCACCTTCAGCAACATTTTCTCCTCAGATGTTGAGCAATCCACAGATTGATAAAACAGACTCTTCGAAGCTAATTCTTATAAGGCACTGAGCTAAATCATAGGAGGTGAAAAAGTGAACCGGGTGCGAAAAAAGCACCATGAGGCCGCCACAATCTTAAGTTTCGCGTAACACCTTAAGAACATAAATTGCAGTATGAAAAGCCGCTCCAATTAGAATGAGGCGGCATAATCTCTGATGTGTGACTGAAAGTTGAGGACCTTAAATTAACGCATTTCTTCTTGTATCAATCAGAAACTAAGATCACTATGGTCATAGTCTAATTTCTATCTTCTTTATGCTATGGCTACGGCTGTGCCGCTTTGTCAGAGCTGCCAAGAGGAAACAGAATATCATTGCTTAAGCTGCCAAGCGTCAGTATGTAACAGATCAGAATGTTCTGTTCCTGCCCCTGAAGAAACACCAAACTGGATAGCTGGTTCTAAAGTGGCTTTTTGTATGACGTGTAAGACCAGCAGCAAAAATACTGCAGCAGAAAAACCAGCGTTTAACCGAACGAAGGACGCTCTCACCAGACAAGACAGCCTGAAGACAAGTAAATCTAGCCTGAAAAGTCATGGTGGTACAAAAGAAAAAGTCACAGAAAAGCGGAAATGCTTGAGCCTTCAGCAGAGAGTTGAGTTAATAAATTACGCCAACGATCATCCAAAGGAGGGAGATCGTAAAATTGCTGACAAATTTGGTATTGGAAGAACCCAAGCCCATAAAATCTTAAAGGAATGAAAAGAAATACTTGCGTCGTACGAAAGCCATTTACAGTCGAATAACCAAAAATAGTCCACTGTGGGAAGTACTCAGATGTGAATGAGGCACTATGGGACTGGTATGTTATCTGCAGGAACTCGAACATTCCCGTTTTGGGAAGGAGCTTTGATGATTGCAGAAAAAATGGGCATCAGTGGCTTTGCTGCTTCTAATGGGTGGCTAGAATCATTCAAGAAACAACACAACCTACACCACATGGCCATAGCTGGTGAGGATGGAGACGTGAAAGACGAAACTATCGAAAGCTGGAGTGAACAAGTTAGAGAGATCACACGAGGGTGGAAGCCTGAAGATGTGTGGAATATGGACGAAACAGGGAGCTTTTGGCGAGGATTGCCCAAAACAAGCCTAAATGAAAAGGCCCTATAGATGCTGGTATTTCTCCAACGCAAAGGCATGGATGACAACAGAGGTAATGAATGAAGTCTTGTCTCGGCTTAATGCAACTTTGATTCGCAAAAAGCGAAGTATCTTACTGTTCTTGGACAATGCCCCCTGCTTCGTTACGTTTGCTCCAAGGTGGATGAGTCGAACAGCGCCAGCGATATTGTCAAGTCCATAAATATTTCTATGGCAATGGAATGGGGACGACAAACTTGGGACGAAGTGTCTCCTGAAACAGTCAGGAAATGCTTTCATAAAACAAAGCTCTACCCGGAAGAAGTCGTAGAAGACGATGATCCCTTTGAAGGAGAGGGTGAGATTGATCAACTTCAAGAGCTGATCAACAAGATCAGTTCTTGTGATGCTGGAACATACATCTGAGCCGAAGAGCAAATTGACACATGCTTTGGTAACATCGATAGCTCAGAACCAAACTGGAGGAACACAACTCGAGATCAATTACTTGGCTGTAATAGAGGTTAACAATGGCGTAGGTCGCTTCCTTCAACCGGCCGCCGCTTTTGAACATTTTGGGAAGCAGCGAATGGCGAATACTCTCGAAAGGTTTTTAAACAAACGAAGAAACAGATCCTCAACCTCATCTGACGAATCTCGGGAGTCCCCGGAAGCAAAGAAGCCCAAAAATCTGTTATTGGTTGAGGAACACGCGGAGAACGCCATTGCCAGGGAACCCGAGAAAGACGAGATCTTAACGGCGCTCGATATGTCCGCAGACGTCCCTAGTAAATTCCAAGAAATTTTGCAGAAGCTCGAAAAACTGGATGACATCGAAAGTTCCCTACGAAAGATTGAAAATAAAACCTTCAAAACCTTGAACGTAGAACGGAACGATTGGAAGCTTTTCACTCTTCGGCCAATGGCGAAATCATTGAGATGCAGAAAGGCATCAGCAGTCATGACAAGGACCTTGAGGAACTAAAGACGAAAGAAGCAGAATGTGACAAGAACTTGGTAATATTAAGAGATAAACTAAAGGAACAGGAAGACAACTTAGCAGACCTACACATGAAGAATCTCTACTTGGAGGCTTACTCACGCCGTGAAAACATAAAATTCATAAACATTGCGGAGAAGTCAACAACGGCACATCAGGAGGACACTGAGGAAGTGCTAAGGTGCTTTTTGGAGCAAGATCTTGGTTTTGCAGATGCGAGGAATGTGGAAATACAGCGTGTTCATCGTACGGGCAGGTTCAAGGAGGGTGAAACACGTCCAATTCTAGCACGCTTCCTCCGATATCAGGACTGTGAACACATATTAGCACGGGGCCACCGACTTAAAGGAACTGGTTATCAGATGTTTAGGGATCTACCCGCCGAGATCATTGAAAAACGGAGACCTCAAGTAGAGACTTTGAAAAGAAGAATACGGAGTGGATTACCAGCAAACTTTAGCGCCTCTAAACCAGATAAGTTATACATTAAGGGTAAATTATGGCCTGTGGGTAGAGAATTCGTAGCTTGAGGTCACAATGGCTTTTGCTCTCCACCTTTTTCCGCCTGAAAAATTTCTTTAGTTTGCTTAATGTGGGCTGCTTTCCAGATTTTTGTTTTGTTTTTTCATTTTAACCAAAGAGACTGTGGCGGATGGACGGTTTCCTCTGTGGAAATGATCGCCTACAATTATTTGTTCTACGTTGGATACCTCTCAACCCTTTGTCTTGATAAGTTCTGTTGCATGTTTTGTATTTAGCTTTGTTTTGTGTGTGTTTCTTCAGTGTACACGTCACCCTTTTGGGACCGCATTTATGCATAGATGGCCGTCACTAGGTCTTAAAAAAAATGTAGTGACATGGATCTTAAGATAGCTTCTATTAATGTTCGGGGACTAGGGGACAAGACCAAAAGGAGAGAGATGTTCAATTGGCTGCGTTCCAAAAATATGTCAGTTTATTTTATTCAGGAGGCGCACTGCACTAAGGAAAATATAAACGATTGGTGAGCAGAGTGGGGCTACCAAGCGCTATTCAGTTGCTGTTCAACCAAAAAAGCGGGTGTTGCCATTTTATTTAACAACAATTTTTGCTTTCAAATTACCGCCACGCATGTTGACCCCGAGGGCCGTTTTCTTATTTGTGATTTGTCAACCAGTGGTAAGTGCTTCACACTCGTGAACATTTACGCACCGAATAATGATAATCCAAACTTCTTTATTAATGTATCCGAACAATTGAAAAAATTTAATTGTGATGAAATAATTTTTGGCGGTGACTTCAATCTTGTTCTTGATATTGCCAAAGATAAGAAAGGCGGCCTTGCCCGAACTCATCAAAAAGCACGAGATGTTGTCTGTGAACTCTGTGAGCACCTAGACCTGACAGATGTGTGGCGGGCTATGAATCCTGACCAAAATAGATACACGTGGAGACAAAAAAACCTGAAGTTCAGTGTAGGCTTGATTTTTTTCTTATCAGTCAAAGCACCCTGTGTAATACTTTTTGTGCCGGTATAATACCTGGCTATAAAACTGATCACTCGATGATCACTTTACAAATCTCAGTACACTCCAATGCTCGCGGTAAAGGGTTTTGGAAACTAAATACTTCTTTCCTTTATGAGATTGAATATATAAACTGCATTAAATTAGCTATTCAACGAACGAAAGATGAATACGCTGGTGATTTTTCAGTATCTCCCAGCCTTTTATGGGAAATGGTCAAATTGAAAGTGAGGGAAGAATCTCTGAAATACGGGGCGAGAAAAAAAAAGAAAATTATAAGGAGAGAAGAGGAGATTGAGAAGATGATCTCCGATTTGGAAATAAATCTCAGTAGCACTAATGTTAAGGAAAATGAAAGGACTAAATTATGGACAGATCTCGAGATCAAAAGGCGTGAACTGGAGGAAATAATTGAATATCGAACAAAAGGAGCAATCTTGAGATCCAAATCCCAATGGTATAATGAAGGTGAAAAGAACACCAAATATTTTCTTAATCTTGAAAAACGCCATTGCAAGCAAGGAACAATAACGCAGCTTAAAACAAGCGACACGACCTGCGCGCATACAGACAAGGACATTTTAGAAGAATGTGAATCTTTCTATAAGAATCTGTACACCTCAACAATTAATGCGCACAACTCCGCAGACAGTGTTCTTTTCACTCAGGCAACTGGAAAATGCCTTTCAAATGAGGAAACTGACAGCTGCGAGGGGCTGCTAAATACTGAAGAATGTCTTGTTGCCCTTAAGAGTATGGCAAATGGGAAATCTCCGGGATCAGATGGCTTCCCCGCAGAATTTTATAAAGTTTTTTGGAGGGATCTGGCAACCTTATTAATAGACGCGTTAAATTTTTCTTATGAATTTGGAGAGCTTTCAGTTTCCCAAAAGCGAGGAATAATCAAGCTTATTCCCAAGAAAGAGGCAGACCTAAATCTGTTAAAAAATTGGAGACCCATCACGCTTTTAAATTTTGATTATAAGCTTGCAACTAAAACCATTGCAAATCGTATAAAAGCGGTTCTTCCCAATATTATTTCAAATGATCAATCTGGTTTTATAAAGGGAAGATTTATTGGAGAAAACATCCGATTAATTGACAGCGCCATTAAGTACAGTGCATCCAAAAATATCCCAGGCCTTCTCCTCTTTCTTGATTTCGAAAAGGCTTTTGATACTTTAGAGTGGCCTTTTGTCCACAAAACTCTTATCCATTTTGGTTTCGGCCCCTCACTTCAAAAGTGGTTCCATGTCTTTTACCGCAACATTGAAAGTAGTGTATTAAACAACGGCTGGGAAAGCAACCTTTTCGCGCCTACACGAGGAGTTCGGCAGGGCTGCCCTCTTTCGCCATATTTGTTCATTCTTTCGGTAGAAATTTTAGCAGACGCCATACGCAAGAAAAAAGAAATTAGAGGTCTTTCTGTGGATAACAATGACATTAAACTGAGTCAGTACGCAGATGACACAACCTTGATTTTAGATGGTTCTGAGCAATCACTTTTAGCAGCCCTAGCGACTCTGGACACTTTCAGCTGTGCCTCGGGCCTCAGACTCAATAGCAAAAAGACGGAAGCGCTGTGGATTGGTTCCAGTGCTGATAGAGACTTTAAACTCTGCCCCGAAAAAGATTTCAAATGGCCAAAGAAAAAGGTAAAAGCCCTTGGGGTTTGGTTTTCAACGAACCCAGATGAAAGCACTGCTTTAAACTACAAAGATAAGCTGGAGAAAGTTAGAGGAATACTGAGCTCTTGGCGTTTTCGGAGACTTGGCCTTTTCGGAAAAATTACGGTTTTAAAAAGTCTAGTGGCTTCCCAACTGGTCTATGTTTTCTCGTCCTGCCCAACAAACCCTGAAACAATCAATGAAATAAATTCACTGTTTTTTAACATTTTATGGAACGAGAAACAAGACAAGGTTAAAAGGAACATTATGATAAATGATTACCCGGAAGGTGGACTTAGAATGATAGACATCGCCTCTTTCAATAAGGCTTTGAAATCCACCTGGATAAAAAAATATCTAAACGAGGAAAATAATAGTGCATGGAAGATCTTTTTTCACATAGAACTTGAAAAATGTGGGGGGAAAGCTTTTCTTACTGGGAACTTGGACAAGAAAGACACCGCTCTTTTGACAATGGAAATAGACCCTTTTGTCAAAGAAACGCTTATAGCTTGGTCGGAAATAAATTTTGAGGCCAATGTAGTATCTAGTGAAAACTATCTTTCACACCCCCTATGGTTCAATTCTCTTGTGAGAATAGATCGTCACCCAGTTTTTTTTAGAGAATGGTTTAAGAAGGGCATCACAAGAGTTCACCATCTAATGGAAGGTTCTTCGAATCCCAAATTTCTGTCCCTCTCTGCTTTCCAGGACAAGTATAACTTGAAACCGTGTCCTTTATCCTTTTTTGGATTAATCTCCGCACTCAAAGGTCTACGGAAAGCATTTCCACAGCCAAGTATAAGGACTGATACCCTCAGAGCGGATAATTTTCTGACTAAGTTTTTAGAAACGAGAAAACCATGTAGACTGGCATACAAAAGGCTTGTCTCAAAAAAATGTGAAACGCCTAAATTAAGTCAAAAGAAATGGCTTGAAGATGTCGGTGTTGGCAGTACGACAATGATTGAGATCAACTGGAGGGCGGCTTTTCAGCTACCCTTTGAATGTACGAAAAGCTCAAATCTCAGACTTTTTCATTTTAAGCTTCTACATCGACGACTATCAACAAATGACTTCCTAAAGAAGGTTGGGCTTGTAGACGATGATAAATGCACCTTCTGCAAAACCGAAACAGAAAAACTGATTCACCTTTTCTGGAGATGCCCCAAAACCTGTAGCTTCTGGAACTCCTTCGAATCCTGGCTACAATCTCTGAAAATCTATCAGGACGACCAGATATTGTCGCTCGTTACAGCTTTGGGTCTGAGGCCAGACAGCTCCAAATACAAACTCGAAATCAATTTCTGCTGTTTATGCGCCAAGCATTATATATGGATATGCAAGCTAAATCAGTCACTTCCTAGCCTTGGCAGTTTTCTAGCGTACTTGAAGGATTTCCATAAAGTTGAGACCTACAGGAAAACAGCTTCACAAAAAAAGTGGCACCTCCTTTTGCCGGGTCTATAGTCCCCTGGCCCCTCTCACGTTAAATCCTTTTTCGAAGAATAACTGTAGACGACCTTACCTTTTTTTTTCATCTTTTTGTATGGGTGATGCTGTTTTTTCGTATTTTTTTTCTTTTGCTATGTAATCCGCGCACTGTAAGTTTTTTTTAAGTGTGAGTACTGTAAATTGGTAGTATTTTTAGCGTAAGTACTGTAAATCGATGTTTAAGCATTGAATTTAAAAAAAAAATTACTTGGCTGTGAGGATGAAGCTGATGATGAAGTGATGACTGTCTCAGCAGAGAGGAGACTGCCAATATTCAATGAAAGGGAGGACGAGTATGACGTCAAATAAAAACAACCAACTATAAATTCGGTATCGGAGGTGGCGAACATGGCAGAGCAACTGAGAGACTTTTCTCAGTTTAACAGACACCAGGAACTTTCTCTGGCGTTAAGCAAAGTGAATGACATACTTAGCGATATTAAACTACGGAAACCTAAACAACAGACATTGATATCTAATTATTTTTCTTCTTAGGCCAAATAGGTTTAAAAGACAAGACTCAAAAGATTAGGAGTGCTGTCTTTTTCTAACGACCGGCTGTAATACTGGCCGTATCAACTTGACGTTATGCAAATGTCATCGGCTTCCCCGTGGGGTCGACCCCTGGGCCTACCAGGGAGATATGGGGGGAATACAAGGAGATGGATGTGATTCTTTCTTCGAGGGTAGGGTAAAATCTTGACATTATTTTACGATCAAAGATTAGGGGGTGGGGGAATTCACAAGTTTGAAAAGGAAGGATTTTCAGGTGAGAGACACCTCACCCAGGGGACTTTGTCTTGAGAGATTCCCCGACCCCCCGGGGAAATTCCTGAAGTTTGCTTGACCCCCTGGTTGGCCCGGGTGTCGACCCCACGGGGAAGCCGATGACATGTGCATTACTGTTTTGTTACTCCCTTTCTATGTTCTATTTTTCTCAAACCATGTTATTGTTGCAGTTACTTTTAACTGAGTAAGTGATTTTTTGAGCGCTTTTATGCATAAGCTGTACACTACGTCATTAAGTGTAATATAAAATGGCATTTTCACCGTGTTCTGACCTGTATTTTGTACAACCTGTATCAAGCGGTCACTTAACCATTCCCTGAGGGTGACCGCTTAATACAGGTTCGACTGTAC
Organism: Pachyseris speciosa; assembly: GCA_016490735.1. Classification (NCBI taxonomy): domain Eukaryota; kingdom Metazoa; phylum Cnidaria; class Anthozoa; order Scleractinia; family Pachyseridae; genus Pachyseris; species Pachyseris speciosa. The sequence goes on from JAEMWC010000348.1 coordinate 338,447, forward strand.
TTGTAAAATGTAAGTATGAAATATCTTTTGGCCAGTCACAAACAAATCTTTGGTTTATTGTTGTCTGACAGAAATAATTATTCTTTAGCATTGTAAAGGTTATAAATGTTCAGTTTGAGGCCACGTCTGGTTGGCAATTTTCCAAAATACTGTCGCGTCTCATGTTCAACTGCTTCTCTAAGGTTTAGATTTCATTAGGTGACCAAGAAACGGTTCTTAATTGTAATGCAGAAATCAAAGTACAGAGTCTTGAGAATCATTCTGAAGTTATGAGTAAATATTTTGTTTTCGACTTAGTAGCAAGAGCTAGTGCTACTATTGCGTTAACTGCTAAATTGAACTTTTGATGCTGATTTCCTACACCTTGCTCGTACCAGTTTTCCAATAATTTTGGCGAAAATTTGCAAAATCATTATCTTATCAGCTACCTGGATCAGTAGATAAATAAAACAACCGAGTGAAGGAGGTCGCCTATTGCGCTCCAAAGTTGTGTTTTTTACGGTGAATAGGGGATTACATTAAAGCAAAATCTTGTTCAAAATGTGCACGGTTTGAGGTCGGCCTGCGCAAAGAAAATGGCTGGTCCCAACATTTTTTTTAATGATTTGTACAGGCCAAAGGTACAACCGAACAGTGATATTAACTTCTCTTAATGTAGGACTTGGCTTCTGGAGATATTTTGCGTCAAATTCACCCTATTTTGTTGTGCTATTTTACCTAGTTAATTACTAACTTGCATTGATTGATTAAATAACATGAAACTCTTGCACAAATCACATGAAGGCCTTACCTATGCTATTGTGCAGCCACAAAGGAATAGCATTAATTGTCTAAGTTAAAAGTCCTCCTACCTCAACGCTTTTTTAGAGTAATTTTTTATGAGATTTTTGTACAAAAAGCAGGGGGGAGGGGGTGGTCTAACTCCCCCGAAAAAATTCCAAAGATCAAACCGCTTTGGCTTTTTAAGTTATTGGATGTGCCCTAAAATCTGGCCAAGTTTCATCGAAATTGGTGAGATGGCATGTATCACCACTGCCTGGTCCTCTCATGGACAGGCTTCTTAATTTTACCCTAAAATCTGGACATTACAGGACATATTTGATTCCTAAATTAACACCAGTAAATTTTCCATTCAGTAGAAAGTAGTTCACTAAGGGGCATTGTGTTACCAAAATTTCCACTGTGATGTCTTCTAAAGTAAGATGGATTCTGACGTATAACAAAAAGCCAATACTCTTGAAAGTCTTGGCAAAAGACTCTTGAATTGGGACTGTGCCAAGGATTGGGATAACCTGGTTGAAGATATAGATAGTTGTAGTAACTTTGACGTGTTCAAACACATGAAAATACCCTTTGCCGCAGCATCATGATGACTACCATTAAGCAATCGTGGCATCGCAAGCACCACCGGATAATCCTGTTTAAAACCTTGAATGCTTTCTCCAGCGACAGCCACCTGGTCTGGCTTGCCTTTTGTATCTTGCATGTTACAGCTTTCCTGGTGTTTTCATCCACATTTGAGGTCATCTTAGCATACAAAGCTGTCTGCTTGCTACAGTTTTGTAATGAAGACAATAACTGACTCAAATATGTTTCAACCACAGATTTGGACTGGAAAGCCAGAGCTAAACGGTGACAAACGTGTTATTGTTGTTGCTTCAGTTTGTTAGCATACTTCATACTCTTCCCTCTTTCACTCCAACTCCATTCCAGTCCTGCCAGTGAAGTCGATCACAGCTCATCGTTGTCTACCTCCTTGGTGATCATGTCAACAATGGCATCTGAGCTAACATTGCAGTGGTATCCAAAAGATTTAACTGACAGAAGCTTAGTGTCAACTTGTGTATCAGATATGTACTGAAAAAAGTAACCAGTTGTTTTGTTACAGTAATGTCACAGACCTTATCACAAAGCAATGAAAATTGAAAACAGTGACCACTTGCTGCTGCTCTGACTACTTGCCAATTCAGGACTCGAACAATTGCTTGTAACAGAACCTCAAGAACATCTTCAGCTTTCTTGTGTATTTCTTTCTACAAACATGATGCCTGCTGTGGCTGTTCGTGCAGTTGATCTCCAGTGTAATAGCCACAGTTGACGTCACCATTCTGCTTACCATGGGTGTTATGAGGTGACCTCAGCTGTGGCTATGTGTGTTACACTCTCAGCCAGAATAAACATGTGACTGTGAATCCATTCTTGCTTGAAAACATATATTTTGATGTTAATTGCCTGTTTATGTCACTGAACAACAATGGCTTGCAGTTAGCCTTGTCACACAGTAAGTGGTTGTGCTATGCATATTGGCAATACCAAAAGGTTCCTTGAGGATGCACAGGTTCTGCTTTTCAGTAGTAGTACAGTGTAGGTTTGTTTGGTGATGCCAGTGATGTGGATACTGGGCCCTTTTAAATTATTGGGGGTGCATCCACAGGGGGCAGAGGTTGTGAATGGTTCTACGTTAGTCAAGGGTGTGTCATTAGCTCTTCTAAGGTAACCGTGGATGTTATCAGCTACGAATATATGTTAATCCTAATCTTGCAAAAACTATTTTCACATGTACTCCATGCCTTCAGAGATTTAAAACAAACACAAGGTAAAATTGTTTTTCAGCATCTTATTTTGGGCTTACAAGCCTCATTTATATTCAGGGTGAGAAAAGAGTGCGATATAGTCTTCCAGTGCCAGAATTGAGACAACTTCCGGTGTTACCTTTGTTGTGACTTACATGACACATCATTTCAATATCAGTGATATAAATTTCCTGCCACAAATTGCATGAAATTCCTTGATGTGTTGTCTCGAATTTGAAACAAAAAAAATCACATTTATGAAAGGTACTTTTTGAGAATGTTTCAACCAGCTAACTTGAATATATTTTCAAAACTCCAAGATGATAGATTTCATGACCATGACTGCCTTTTGCTTTTGTAAGGTCTCCACTTTTTCCCCTTGCTTTTGTAAGTGAAAGATGTTGGTTGAGTGCTACTGATTATAGTATTGTTACCTGTTTTTCTTCCTGACCTCTTGTTCTTGTCATCCTTTCCTGCTGCTTCATGATTAGTATGAGTAAATATATCTCTATAGTGGAGTACGGTTTTTAATATATGGATTGGGTTCCTCTCTGCTGTAACCCAGTTGTAGATAATGCAATATTGATTTATTTTCAATGAAGTGGTTATAAATCTTAATTAAAAACATTGAACCACAAAGGGCAAATTTGCATGTGCAGTTATTAGCTTAGGCTTGATTTCTGCTGCCTGTTAGTTTTTTATTGTTAAGTAATATTAATTAATGTATTTTTTCTAGTATGTAATATATGTATCATTTGTATAGGCTATTGCACTTTTACCTGGGGACTGGGGTTGACCGTGTAAGGATGTAGACGTGTGCTGGATAGCTCCGTTCACCGTTTATGCAGTTTTTGAAGTGTTCATGGAATTATCGAGTGTATTTATAACTCCAAAGAGAAAAACTAGAAGTAGTAACACATCCAGCAGTTCTGCGGAAACTTCGCCCGGAGAAAAAAGGTGGAAAAAGTCAAATTCCCCGGCAAGTGTATCTGGCAAGTCGAACGGCGGCGACGAAATAATGGAGGCGCTGAACCTTACAGAAGGCGTCAACGAGAAATTAGATCTTATCCTTTTAAAGCTAATCAGCCTGGATTCGAAGATGGAAGAGTTAAACCTAACAGTTAAGGAAATACAAAATAAGATCTCCCTTATGGAGACAGAGATTGCTTCTGTTCAAGATAGACAGAGAACTCTTGACGAAAATTTTCACACATGGAAAAGAATGCTGAATTTGTAGACGAACAAATTATAGAGCTTAAGACTGCTCTTCAAACCAGCACGGACAAGCAAAAGGATGAAGTTAGCGAATGCCGCAAACAAGTCCTCTACCTTGAGGCGTACAGCCGACGGGAGAACCTTAAGTTTGAAGGTATACCTGAATTGGTGGAATCGACTGATCAACAAAATGCAACCTCACGTGAAGATACGAAGAAAGTGTTGGCCAACTTTATGGAAAATGTTCTCGGAATCGATGATGCGAAAGATATTGAATTCCAGAGAGTGCACAGGATGGGAAAGCCAAGGACGGACGGAAGCAGCAGTCGGACTATCATAGCCCGCTTTCTAAGATTTCCCGATAGAGAGAGAATATTTAAATGTGGACGTAAACTTAAAGGAACGGATTACAAGATGTTTGAGGACATCCCTAAGGAATTACACGAATCAAGAAAACAGCAAATGGACAAACTGAGGCAGGCAAGGAAAGATGGAAAGCGTGCGTTCTTTAGTAAAACTGAGCCTGATAAGCTCTATATTGACGGCAGATATGTTAAGATGTAATAAGTAATTAGTATGCGATGTGCCTTTTATTTATTTATCTATATTTTTTTCTCCCGATGTATTTACATTGAATCTTGTTAGTAAAAGAATTCGCTATATAATAGTCCATTAGCACTTTGCCGTGTATTCTAAATGTTTTTAAGCGGTGAACGAGCGGAACGCGGAAAGATAAGTTGAAAGTCATGGATGGTACTGTTTTGGAAAAGGCTCGATTATTTTTCATTTTGGAGCATAAGGTAAGGGTTTCCCATTGTTTTGTGCAGTGTCTTCATTGTGCTTTAAAATGTGTTTCTCGTTTTGTAAGTTGTTTAAAGATTTTCCGGCTTTTTGCTGTCTAATTATGCCATTACTTGTGAACTTTCTCATGTTATATTTTAAAAGTATTATGTACAGTGTTGTTTACATATTTCTTGGGTTCAATCAAAGGCGCACAGCCCAAAGAATCACACTTTTCAGAACAAATATTTTTCATCCATGCATAACGTCCATATTCTTAACGTTGCATTCTTTATGTTGGTTTACCTTTCTGACAAACTTCTGCAATCCCATCTATTGGAGGTTTAATAGATCTAGATGATTTTGGATAAATGTAAATTGGTCTCGCTGAATGTCAGAGGCATAAATAACTTTCGAAAAAGGAGGACAATCTATACTTGGTGTAGAAAGCAAAAGGCAGATTTCATATTTTTGCAGGAGACGCATTCAAAACACGAGACTGAAAGACAATGGAAAAATGAATGGGGAGGTGAGATTATAATGTCGCATGGAAGTGCCAATTCACGCGGTGTTGCCATTCTTTTTAAGAAAGGAGTTGATTGTATCATTCATTCAAAGATTTTAGACCCAGTAGGACGCTATGTAATCCTGAAGGCAGAGATAAAAGATAAAATGTATTTACTGATTAATATTTATGCACCAAATAAGGATGCCAATATTGTCGAGTTTTTAAAAGATTTAGGAACTACCCTACAAAAAGAAAATTTGGATGAAGAAGAAAATATCATTCTTGGAGGAGACTTTAATTGTCCTCTTAATACGGTGCTCGATAAGAAAGGAGGTATACTTTTACCGAGAAAATCAGTCGTAGCAACCATCGATTGTTTATGTGCTGACCTCGACCTTGTTGATATTTGGAGAGTAAAAAATCCTTCCACGAAAAGCTATACTTGGAGTCAAAACTCGCCGATGATTCTTTGCCGCCTAGACTACTGGCTTATTTCGAATAATTTACATGATTTGGTGACAACAACAGATATCATTCCAGCAATTAAAACTGATCATGCGGCCATTTCTATAGAGTTTAGTATCAGTGAAAAACATATCAAAGGTCCTGGCCATTGGAAAATGAATTGTTCGCTGTTGGATGATGAAGACTATGTTAGAGAGGTAACAGCTAAAATACCTATTTGGCTGATAGAAGGTCAAAATGAATTGACAGACAACAGAAGCATCTGGGATTGGACTAAGTATAAAATCAGAGCTCATGCAATCCAGCATTCGAAATGAAAAGCGATGGAAAGAAAAGAAAAAGAAATGAATCTTCAAAAGGAATTTGCCAAAGCTAAGCAATTATTTGATTCCGACCCTAATACCAACAATGCTAATGCTTTTAATTCGGTGAAAGAAAAGTTAGAACTTCTTTATGAAGAAAAACTTCAAGGTATCATTATTCGTTCGCGAGCGCGCTGGTGGGAACACGGCGAGAAGAGTACAAAATATTTTCTTAATTTGGAGAAAAGAAACCATGTTAAAAAACATGTGCGGAAATTGAAAACTAGTGGCTCGACTATCACGGATCCTTTTAGTATTCTTTCAGAACAAAAACGTTTTTATCAAGAATTATATACAAGCCAGATTAAGAGAGCAGAAAATACGCGAGCGACGGAACATTTCTTGAATAATTTAAATATCCCTAGCCTTACAGAACAACAAAGGCTATCATGCGAGGGCAAAATAACTTCAAGCGAATGTGCTAAGGCACTGGAAACCTTTCAACTCAACAAAGCCCCAGGAAACGATGGAATTCCAGTTGAATTTTACAAAACATTTTGGCCGCTCATTAGCGATCCTTTTATTAGGTGTGCAAATGAATGTTTTGAAAAAGGAGAAATGTCAAGTTCTCAGAAACAGGCAGTAATTACTCTAATTGAAAAGAAAGGAAAAGATCGCTCCTTTTTGGAAAATTGGAGGCCAATCTCTCTT
>JAEMWC010000348.1:350000-360000 GCA_016490735.1 Pachyseris speciosa
ATTTGATTATTGTAATTTTACCATATATAGATAAATTTCTTGACAACCAAATATTTATAAGTTTTTTAATACTATCCAGTCTTTTGATAAATTTCTTTTCCTTAAGGAGGTGTTGATCATAAGTAAAGTAAACTCCCAATGCTTTAACAGGCTCGTCAGGCCATTTGATGCCAAACGGTGGCTTGTCATTGCTGTTCTTAGATGATCCAATCCACATGCCTTTAGTTTTTGTATAATTAATTTGAAGACCAGAAACGTATTCAAAACTGTTTAGCAGGTCAAACAGTATTTTTGCAGAGTTAGTGTTGGAAAGTACAGCCGTAGTGTCATCTGCGTATTGTTAGAGTTTTGTTTCTTCTTTTCCAATACTAGTTCCTTTTATGCTTAGGTTCTGTCGAATGGCAATTTCTAGCGTTTCCACTGCTACAATAAAAAGGTAGGGAGAGAGCGGGTCTCCTTGACAAACACCGCGTTCAAACAAAAAGAAGTTTGATGCCATACCGTTGTTTATGGTGCAACTTTGTATGTTCTTGTAGAACGTTTTCACCCAGCGAATAAAGTCTGGCCCAAAGTTAAATATCTCTAGGGACTGGTGTAGAAAAGTCCATTCAACGCTATCAAAGACCTTTTTAAAATCAATAAATACCAATAGACCTGGGATGTTTTCCTCAGCAGTTAATTCCATTATATAATAAATCGATCTAATAGTTTCACCTATAAAGTGATCCGTAACATATCCTGTTTGATCACAGTGTGTAATGTCAGGTAAAACAGTTTTAATTCTTGAAGCAATTGCCTTGGTCATTATTTTTGTGTCCACATTAACAAGAGAAATTGGACGCCATTTTTCAATTAGCGAACGATCTTTTTCTTTTTTTTCAATGAGGGTAAATGACTGCTTGTTTTTGTGAACAGGACATTTCGCCCTTGTGAAAGCATTCATTTACACCCCTGATGAAACTATCACTAATTAAATGCCAGAACTTTTTATAAAATTCTATTGGAATGCCATCATTCCGTGGGGTTTTGTTGTTGTGAAAGCTATCAAGTAGACGCACGCATTCTTCCGACGAAATCCTAAAAGGAAATCAGGAAAAAATTATTTGGGTTTGTCGAGTTTTCTTTGGTTTTGTTTTACTGACAAGATTATTCTATAGTAGCAAGTTTCAATTTCGGCTGTTTCGGTGGTTTTGTTTTGTTGACGAGGTTATTAGATTCTAGTTTCGGTCGTTTCGTTTCATTCGTTTCAGTGGTTTTGTTTTGTTGACATGGTTATTCCGTGTGTAGTTCATGTTTCGGTCGTTTCGTTTAAGTGGTTTTCTTTAGTTCTGGGTTTTACTACGTCCCTTTGAAAAGATGGTCCTTCGCAACGCCAATTGTTGAAAAAGTTTTCATACCGATAAGACGGCTAGTTACTGCATGCGATATGCACTTTGTTCAGCGTGTTCTTGATGTCAGCGTGCGGGCGGTACCTGCTTGGTGTGTTAGAAGTTGACACGGTAAGCGTGTTTGAAGAGAGCCAAAGCACATGCAATGCTCATTGCACGCTCTTTTGTCTTTAGCGTGCGTGAAAAACAAAGACTTAAACTTTAATGAGGTAGGCTACTCGCACGCAAACTAACGTGTTGAGTCACGCTCCTTTTGCCTCAAAGTGCGAACGTGCTGTGCGCGTACCTTATTCACTGTTTTCCCATGGAGGGTCACATATTTCTCGCCATGGCTAGGAGTTGCTGGCGTCTCTGGGTGAGATTTTTGTTGACGAAAATTCTTGCTTCAGAGTCAGAAAGCGCAAAGCCCAAAATTCCTGATAAGTTTGTGTCCTTTAAGTTAAACCTGCCCTTGCAGAATTCTCTTTTCTTTTTATAAGAAGCGAATCTCACAATAATAGGCTTTTTGGCGGGAGGTTTCCTGTACAATCTGTGCACAAAGTCGATGTCGCTGTCAGATATATCAACAGAAATCTTTCGTCCTACCTTTGTGATAATTTCTCTCAGGTTCTCACCTTCGCATTCTGGTATTCCATGAACCTCGACGTTCTTGTATATTGTTCAAGATTATGATTGAATTCAAGGTTTTCAACTTGTCATTCCAAATCGTAGATGGTTTTTTCAGCTTTTGCTAGCTTGTTTTCCAGATCATTCGTCTTCAGTACGAGACCTTCATTTCCTTTCTTGACTTCTGCAACTTGCTTGTCATTGAACTGCAGGGAAGCTTTCAGTCCATCGATATCTTTTCTTATCTTGTGGTTTTCGTTCAGAATTTTGGCGACATCCATCTGAATTGCTTTCAGAATTTTCCATATTTCGCTTATACTTGGCTTATCGCAAGAAGTATCTTCAGCACCAGTATTCTCAGACATCGGAGTCGACTGAGTCTGAGTGCTGAACCTTGAACTGTTTCTTTCAGTCGAATTTAATTGCTTTGCAATAGGAGAATTTCCCTCACTCAAAGTGCTGCTTAGCTGACTTTGTTGTCTTTGTCTATTTCTTGTCATATTTCCAATTTAACGACATTTTGCTGGTCCTGTGGAGGCAAAAACAACGCTTCACAGAAACACACGTCCATCCGCTTCGGCCATCTCGCCCCAGTCTCCTTTGAACTTTTTTATATTGACCGTCATATCTGACAACAAGCTCGTCAAAACGATGATGGATGCAGCAACTCTCACCGGCCTCCCCGCTGGCATTGGTTGGATTGTGAAAAAGGTGGCTAAAGAGAATTTCACATCCGACCCCAGCAGCAGTGTGATGAACTATGTGCAGTTCACCGGTGTCATGGCTGGCAGCATCGCGCTCAATTGCTACCTCGAGGACCAAAAAATCCTCCCAGCCAATGTTTGAAAGCGGCAATTAAAAAAATGAATAAATATAGTTGCAAGCATGGCAACAATTGTGATCATGATCAGTGGGGCCGTCTTAAATGCAGCGACATTCATTGGGGGCAATTATCTCGCGAAGGCGTTCGGTGGAAGCGACGATGCCGTGCTTGATGAAAAAAAGTGCCACGACAAGGCTCTTGAGGATTATCAGGCGGCTTGAGCGAAATACAATCGTGAGCGCTCACAGCTCCTTGACTGGATCCAGATGGATGCGCAGATAATAAAAGCACAGGCCAAGCAGAACTTTACCAATGCCAACTACACTTTCAAACTCTATAACCAGGCGAAGCCCGACAAATGGCTGACCCCCATCAAAGAGCCCAAGTAAATTTCCGATTTCTACCAGCCGAGCAAGCAGCAGAAAAAAGGGCGAGCTCATTTTTTTGGGTGCCGGGACTCTCGCTTTGGGCTATGCTGCTTTTAGTTTCCTTTGAACTGGTGTTTTAAAGTAAATGTTCCCTTTTGTAATGGATGCCAAACTCGCAAGTTTATTACAGCCCCGGAGGCTACTGGAAAGGCCTCGCCACGATAAAACTGGCTGAAGCCCCCAAGGTCCCTGAAGAGACCACAAAAAAGTGGCTGATCAGGCAGGCGCTTTGGCAGATTTACCTTTCCGTGCCACGGCGTATTCCTAAGCCGAAGTTCGATGTTTTCACACCCAACAAGGTTCACCAAGCTGACCTTTTTTGCCACACGACAAACCTCCATGCAGCCGCAAAGTTTTCAAGTACGCGCTGACTGTTGTCAATGTGGCCAGCTGCTACATGTACAAAGAGACAGAACCTTTGACCTCAAAAAACTCTGATGAGGTTGCCGAGGCCTTTCAGAAAATTTACAAACGCTTGCCTCTTAAATGGCTGCAAATGCTGAAAGTTGACCCCGGGTGCAAATTCATGGGCGCTGGCACAAAAGAGATGGAAAACCACAAAACTTTCATCACCATGATCAAGCCATTGTCGAGCGTTTCACCCGCACCCTGGCTGAGCGTCTGTTTGGCCACCAGTACGCTGTTGAAATGCGTTTGCCGGAGGGCCAGCGGTCTATTGTGTGGGTGAAACGGCTTCCAGAAGTTGTTGCAGCTTTGAACAAGGAGGAAACCAGCCTTACCGGCAAAAAACCCACAGAAGCGATAAAAGAAAAAGCGTTGTTTCCAAGCCTTCAACGACATATCAAAGACCTGTGGGAACGCACGAAAAACAGCTCCACTCTCTTGTAAATGTCTGCTATCGTTACCAACCTGGTGAATTGGAGGACGGCACAAAAAGGGCCACAGAGCGTTTCTTTGTACTGCTCATGCAGGATGTGCTTCTTGACCACGTTCTTTTTCACGGCTTTTGCTTTTTTGATGTTGTTTTTCGTCCGCTCTTAGGATTGAGTACATCTTTGGCCCCAGACAGACACACTCTGCAATTGGAGTTCCGGCGCATTCGTCTTTCATTTTCCCCAAAATATTTTTGTTGGTTTCTGAATGCAGCGGATGCTCATTCGGGTAGTCACTGGTGTCAAAGAGAGATTGGTTGAGGCAACCGCCTGATCCCATGTCTTTGTAAATATTGTCTGTTTCAATTTCCAGCAGAAAGCTGTCTGTGTCTGTGTACAGAAGTTGGCACTTAAGGCCGTACTGCTTTTTGAAGATGTTGTAGAAAAACTCATACATCAGCAGTTTGCTATTTTCAAGGAACATCATCCTGATGTAGACGGGTTTGTTGAGAAAGAGCCGGCTTTTGCACATGTTAATTCTGGCAAGGTCGTTTGCAAAGAACTTGTGTCTTGAGTACAAGGGGCTTGCGATTAGTTTTCTGAGTTTGGTCTCCTCATGGCTTCGCACCAGTTTGACATCAGTGCGGTTGCGCAGGTTTTCCATGGTTTTCCTGAAGACAGAGTTGTTCATCAGCTTGTAGAAGTCTTTCTCAAAGGCGCTTTTGGCCTTCTTTCGAATGTTGGTGTTCATTCGGATGTAAGGCTCCATCCAGCGTTTTTGTTCGAATTCCAGAGCCCTGTGCACCCTTTTCAGTCTCATGCCTTGCGCAAGATAAAACTGCAGGTTGCAGTAGTGTACCACGTAGTTTGTTTTGTCCTGCAGTATCAGCAAAAGTTTTTTTGCAGTCTGGTGGGTTGAGATTGAGGTCTTCCATCATTTTCTTTTGGGAAGGCGACAGCCATTCTTTTTGCACAGCCTTTTTCTCGGGCAAGTGGGTAGTTGTTGTGCTCGTCATAAAGCTCTTCTCTTTTTCTTTTTTTCTCAATAATTCCTCTGATGGGAGATAGCGCATCCACTTGAAACCACCAACTGGGAGAGCTTTGCTCATTGCCCAGCCGTACAGGTTGTTCGCATCAAGATCCATGATAAACGTGTTTGGTTTGCTTTTGTCATAGCCTGGAACTAGTGGGTATTTTGCCTTGGCGTGCCTCTTGCTGACCATTGAAATTCCACCCCACATCCCTCTCTCCACAAAGAGATGAATGTCAATGTCGGTAAATAGCTCCAGCTCAATGCCCGTCTTTTTCAGAAGCGCATCCCATGACAGGCCAGGTGACGTGTAGTAGTGAGCAGGATCCAGGCCGTACTGCTTTTGGCAGAGAGCTTGAATTTTCGAAAACATCTGCTGGAAGTAAAGGTCATGGTAATCACTAAGTGTTTTGCATCCAAATGTTTCCCAACCTTTGCAAGCGTGCTCATAATCTTGGTCGGAGATGTGTTCACCAGCGAGGTTGCTGAAGAAACTTTCTTTGGCAGGAAGGCTAATTTCCTCAAACCTTTCCCACGAGTCCATGTATTCGTAGGGGTAAATGCCTTTTTGTGGAAGAAGCTCCAGTCTGTTTGTCTTCCCTCGGATGCTTTGCACAAGCTTTCCCGTGATTTTGAGCGCCTCTTTCGGAGTCGCTTTCATAAGTGAGTCAAGGCTGGAAAGCAGAAAGGCGTTGCTATCGATGAAACGCAAGTTTCCCAATGAGAATGAATTGTATTTTCCATGTTTTTGGCAATGCAGTGCAGCTCTCTGGCTCCTTCGATTTTTGACATCGCTTGCATCAGGTGGTGTGCATCATAGCCCTTCAGATTATGGAAAACAACAGGTATCGAAACTGTTTTTGGGTTTATCTGCAGCTTTTTATTGCATGCGTCATACGTGGCACTGCGGAAACTACCGGAAATGTGGCAATGATCTTTGACCGCGTCCCTGAAATTTTTCCGAAGCAGTGGCATTGCGTAGAAAAGGCATTCTTCTTGGTTTTTTCTCAATCCATTTGTCGATTGGCTCCTTTTCTCTTCTTTGCGCTTTTGGCCCAATTAACTAGATTTTTTTGTGTTCTTTGTAAAAGCAGCCTCTGTGGCTTTGCCCGCAGTGCTTGCCTGTGTCATGGGCCGACACGCCAATCGAGTCCAGGAAATTCAGGTTTTGCAATACTTTCATTGTAAATATGGCAATTCTTGGCATTTTTGAAGCTCACCCAATCGTGTCTTGTCATCACAAGCGACGCTGGTGTTTTCAGGGTTTCTCACAAACTTTTCTCAATTTTCAAAAATATTCTTCCAAGAAACTCTTCCACTGTGTTTTTCTTGCCATCAAATCCCTGCCTGTATTTTACGACTGGCCCGCTTTTGCCGTCGCATCTCACAACTGTCAAAGCAAAGCCGCAAGCTTTGTGTTTGTGTTTTTTTCTGTGCAATTTGTTTTCTCACGTTGATTGAATCTTTTCAATCAGAGCCTCAAAATCAGCATAAGTAACAAATGGAACCTTCATTTGTTTGTGAAAGTTTTGAAATTTCAGTGTGTTTTTCCCTTTTTCCGGCATTTCAACTCGTGTGGGGGTTCCATTAACTCCTTTGCTGTGTTCTTTGTGCTTCGCAATAATTTCTTCTGTTGTAAACCCAATAAAACACATTGTGCAGAAGAATTTTTTCCCATGGTGTTTAGTTTGATCATGAAGTAAAGCTGATGGCCTCTTAACAATGCAATAATGTGAATTTTCACCTTCATGAAGAAGCATCAAATTGATTCTTTCAATCCTTTTGTCCTTTGTACTGATCCTATGAAGAATAACAAGGTTATTTTCCCACCCAAAAACGTTAATTGCAAGGTTGTGATTTTGCTTCTCAAGCTTGTCAATCTGTTTCAATGGTGTGGGAAAGTCAATGCCATCCCAGTTTATGCAATCATTTCTTGGATATGTGCTTGGTCTTTCTGTATGTTTTCCCACTGGAAACAAAGCTGCTCTAAGAGCCCATTTGAGACATTCATTATCTTTATTTTGCACATTAACAATTGCTCTTTCAGGCTAGTTTTCTGGGGTTGGCATATAAGTACCTCCACTTAAAGGTTGAAATCTGGCAACATTGACATAAGCACTTGTGATTTGGTCAACAAACCATCCGGATCCTCGCTCTGACCAATTTTGTATTTCACCATTGATCTGGTCAACAAATGCATCAAATCTTTCACTAAACTCTCCAGATTGTCAATTTCACTTTTCAAAACATCAAAGGCTTGTCTTTCCATCATTCTTTGGGTGAAATTAAGAATATCTCTTTGATTGGGATTTTGAGGGTTGGCGCCCATCCTCCAAACATGAAGCCAATCCTTGAAATCGGTTTGTGATATGCAGAACTAATAATTCAGCTTTATTTCAACAACAACAATAAAAACGTGATAATGTGTTGAAATGGAAAGAATCCTCAAAAAGCACCGCAGTACCATAATAATAATAATAATAATTGAAACTTATATAGCGCATTTTTCATGCCGAACATGATCAAATGCGCTTTACAATTTAATAAATGATTAAAAATAAATGAAATTTACAAGCAATTATGATTAAAAATAAATTAATGTATAAATAATAATAATAATAATAATATTTACAAGGTAAACGATAAATATTTGACGAATTAAAATGTATAAGATTTACAAGTTAAAAGCTTGTTTAAAAAGACACGTTTTGAGGTGACACTTAACACTTGAAAGAGAGTCAAGGCTGGATATTTTAGAGGGCAGATTGTTCCAAAGCTTCGGGGCTGCATAACAAAAAGCTCTTCCTCCAAGTGTTGACAGTATCTTGCCACTAGGAATCTCAAGCATAATTCTTTTGCTAGATCTGAGTAAATATCTAGTTGATGATTTTCGACTGATCAATTTACAGATATAATCAGGTGCCATGCCGTGAATAGCTTTAAAGGTAAAGAGCAGAATTTTACACTCAATGCGGTACTTAATTGGAAGCCAGTGAAGCTGATATAAGACTGGTGTGATATGACTGAACTTCGGTTCCTTAAAAATTAGTCTTGCAGCTGCATTTTGAACTCTTTGTAACTTTTCAATTTGTACTTGTGGAAGTCCATAGAGTAAGCTGTTGCAGTAATCTAATCGGCTTGACACAAACGCATGAATTAAGGTCTCGGTGGATTTACGCGATAAATGTTTTCTTATTCGCATAATGTTATGAAGATAATAGAATGATGTATTACAAATTTTGTTCACTTGGGAGTTCATCGACAGCTTGTCATCAATAAAAACACCGAGATTTTTCACAACTGACGATCTCATTACATCAGAGTTGCCCACGGTAATCGAAGAAATATTAACTTTAGTTAACTGTTGTCGGGTTCCTATGATAAGAAATTTCGTTTTAGCCATCTCATTTGCAAGCAACGTTTTACTAAAATGAGGAGGAAGTGGAACATCACAGTTTGGATTTAATAATTGTTTTGAGACCCTGAAGAGCTTTCCTTGATCCGAACTGTTTTCTTGTATGAGGTTCTGATAAAAATCAAAGTGCGCCTTTTTAGTCAAATTTGTAGCGAAGTTTGTTGCAGATTTATATGCAGTTAGGTCGTGTGTGGAGTTTGATAAACGCCATTTCTTTTCTGCTTTTCTTCGCATCCTTTTCGCGGCTAAAATCTGATCGTTATACCACGGGATGCGTCGCCTTTGGGGAATGATTTTGCGCTGAAACGGAGCATGTTTGTCAAGAACAGATGTTAAAGTTCTATTGTAACAATCTACAAGCTCATCCAACTCCCCTGGGGTGTCTTGACAGACTTTGGAAGCTGCTAGATCACTGCAGAAAGAGTCCAAGTCAATAGATTTAATTTTCCTGTAAACTCTTTCCTTCAATATGATTTTCGGTTTAGTTGCTCTTAGCGTAGTTAATACGGATAAATGATCTGAGAAAAGATGATCCGTGACCGGCGAGCCGCAGATGATGGAATCTGATTGACGCGTGATAATTAAGTCAATTGTGTGCCCAAGTTCATGTGTTGGATGAGTAACATGCTGACAAAGACCCATTGAATCTAACAGGTCTAATAGTCTTGTTGCATCGGGATTAGTTGAGTCATCAACGTGAACGTTGAAATCGCCAGTAATAAGTAATGGTTCAATTGAGAGAATTAAAGTTTCCAGGTAGTCTGCAAAGTCAGCAAAAAAGGTGCTTGTGGTGACAGGGTGCGAAGGCGAATAAGGTGGGCGGTAAAGGATGACAAGTCGAACTTTAAACGTGCCAGATGAAACAATGAGTTCTAAATATTCAAATGAACGAAGTTCCTTCGCTGCAATTTTTTTAACATTCAAATTTCCTCTGAATAAAAGTGCAGTTCCTCCCCCGCGACGATTATTTAGCGAATGATCGATAAGCTTGAAGCCAGTAGGTGTAATTTCTGCCCTGTGAGCATCGTCATTTCGCTGAGCCATGTTTCTGTGAGAGCGAATAAATCTGCTTTGCAGCTAGTGACATAGTCAATAAACTCGGCAGATTTGTTTTTGATTGATCGAACGTTCATAGTACAAAGGTGAAGCGAAAGCTGGCTCAGGGTGGATATCTCAGAACATGTCGAGGTTGCAGATATATTTATACAGTTAAGAGGGTTGTGGCCAAGTTGATGTTGATAATAAAGATGGTTCATATGGGCATACCTTCCATTGTTGATACACACTGGAATAGTCGTTGAACACGAAGCGTTGACAATCCTGGGTGTGTCGGTTCAGTTCGACGTAGCATTAAGATACTGATGATCCAGGGATGTCAAGGATGGTCCTGGATTAGTTTCAATATTGAATTCAGCGTCAGTGTTTGAATAATAGCGAAATTTCGCGTTCAGGTACTTTCGCTTACATCGGTAAGGAT
>JAEMWC010000348.1:392500-400000 GCA_016490735.1 Pachyseris speciosa
ACTCGACAAGCTCGCTTGGCACGAAAACAGTGCACAATATTCGTGGTTGACTTAAAAAAAAAACAGCACACAGTAGCCTTGGTTAATCTCAGGTCAGCGCGCAAAGATTTTGTCCGACCTGAAAACAGCACTCACTCCGAAGAGATTCAGGGTTATTGTTGGGTTTAGGTTGGACTTAACATTAGGGCTAGAGCGTCGGCTAGGGCTAGGGATAGGGTTAGGGACATGGTTAGGGTTAGTGTTGATGTTAATGTCAACGCTAGCGTTAAAGCGCGGTTGTTTGAGTCCGAATCAGCTTGACTTAAGGGTTCGTCCGAGTCGAAAACAGCGCCTAGTTGCCTTGGTTGACTCTAAGTTCTTTCGGAAAGGCTTTGGCCGATATAGCACAGCGCTAAAGTCGGTTGTTTGTCTTAAATACAGCGTACATCTTAAATCCAGCGTACAAAAACCTCGGTTGATTCTAAATCAGTGCGCAAAAAGCTTGCCGACGGCTGAAAAATCACAAAATAGTAAAGACGGCTGTTTTGACTTGAAGAAACTTTTTGCCAAGACAACTCCTATTGGTGACCTACAGCAAAAATTTGAGTTAATCAGATGTTCTAGAGCAAAAATTAAGAGTCCTAAGAGTACGCTGTTTTCCGTCATGTTTCGTTTACTCAGAACGTTGTGTTGCGTAGTAAATTAAAACTTGCGCGTGGTTTCGTCAGTTGAAACGTTTTTGATGGATTCATTTTCATCGTCAAGTGGAAAACAATGGAATGAAAATCTTATAAAAATTAACGTAAACGACGACAGTGAAAGAATTTGACAGAAATACTTAACTCTTTTGTGAAATTAACTTGGCTCCAAAACGTAAAAAAATTTGCATGAAATTCAATCCCTTTATCACGCGTGATGGATTGTCTCATCACAATGACTGTAGTCGCGCACAAATGTTTATCTCGCGTGAGAATACTTTTTGCTGTAGTTTATTAGCCTCCATAGAAGCAAAAAACCGAGGCGATCAACGCAAAAGTGATTCGGCAGCGTGTTTACCAAATATTCATTCTCACTTGTTCATCAGTCACGGATATGTCACGAACCAACAAGCGCGGACGTTACGGCAATTCACCAGTTTCGCAGAGGTTGTTGGTTCGAATCCCGTACAAGCGGTTTTTTTTCCCGTTTTGTTTGTTTTTTTTTTGGTTTCACTACTACTTAAGTTGTGTTCATAACTGCGGCGATCGTTCGCGTTATAATCCGTTGTTTACGTACATCTGATTCACACAGACGAATCGCGAGGAGTACCGCTTAATATTGCTTTGAATGTTTGCCGTCCGCGCCAATGCACCTTTTCCATGGATTGTGTTCAAGATACTCATCGAAAACGGGCAGACTTCACTTCGAGCCGAATGAATTTTCGGTAGCTTTTCCGAAGTTCGACCAACTATTTCACGGCTAACAGTAAAAGCAAGCTGGGATTTCATGTCACGAGTGGTTTCAAAAAATGCGCTCTTCAAAATTAATGAACAATGGAAACCTCGGTGCAGCAGCTAGACAGTTTTGAAAGTTATTTTATAAGGTAGAGTTTTTACTGAAAACAAGTAATAATCTGCCCCAACCCACCGACCCCCGCGAGAGGTTTTGACCGCAATGAATTCTGGGATCATTGTCTGCTCCAAGCGCGAAGAACAAGAACTCTTCAAACATACACTTTTCGCCTATAAGTCCAAAAACCACTCTCACTTTCCCAGCTTTTAGCACCGCAACCTTTGAGAAATGGAACAAGACTAGCAACGACGCGCTGCTTTTGTGGCGAGAGTTGTTTTCAGACTTTTTCCGTCTGGCTTCTACTCTGCACCCCAAAACGCTAATATCTCATCGTGATTTGGTAAGCACAGAGAAAACGCTAACTGGATTCTTTCAGAAGCGTTAAGAACTTGCGGATCTCCAGACTTTTCATGACGTCTTTCGATCACCAGGCGGGAAGGCAAACCGATAATGCAGTTAATACGTAGCGATCCGCAGCTCCAGCACTCACGTAAGTTTCGTATCCGGTGAGCTTAATCGATGTTTTAACCGCCAAATTTATAGTCTACGTCACACTATCAAACAATCCTTTCTACCCGTCAATCATTTCACGTCCAGTTTTAGTTGTACTCCTCACAAATGTTCTCATAATTCACGTATGAATATTAATACGGTACGCATACAAATGAGCTTCACTTCAATTGAAGGCCTCGGAGCATAACCATCCTATGTCGAATTTTGGGTTTTTCGATTTTGCCTGGATTTGCCCGAATTGTTGCATGTAAACTGCAATTCGATTGAAAGAAGATGTAATGCAACTTGCAAACCACTCCCATGGAAGGTTGGTTTCTTGGTGTACGTAAGAAAAAATGCATTTCTGGATTCTGGATGAATCAGTCAAAAAAATACCATACAATGTGTTTCCATCGAATTGCAGTTCACATGCAGAAATTCAGACAAATCCAAGCAAAACCGAAAAACGACTCAAAATTTGACATAGGATGGTTATGCTCCGAGGCCTTCAATTAATCCATCCATCCAAACATCCTCTGTTTAACACTTCATGCCAGTACTTAACTGTTAAGTAATCTTATATTTGTTGATAAGAGTTATCCTAAGAGCCAACTTTTATTATTGGCTTCTTCATAATCACACCAAATATAAAAGTTGATCTGTCTTATGACGAAGTTTGATCTCCTTAGCCTATGCTAAAGTTTGTAACCTTCACAGAAATGATTTGTCTTGATTTGTCAGGAATGTCTTGGTGTTATATTCCATAATGAAAATACAACAGATGGAATCAACCAGGCAATGCACCAGTTCCATTCCTATGTCCCTCAGCATTCATCACAAGGAAAGACTGTCTACAACAAAGTAGGAGTTGTTGGAGACCAACTGTCTGTAGAGAGAGCTGTAAATTGCCTGGCATCACTGACCAATGGTTTTACTCCCGGTCAGAGGCTTGATGGCGTACATTTAGAAATTGCTGACTGGCATGCTGAGTTAAAGTTCCTTTCTGTAAGTTCATCTTTTCACGTATCTTCCCTTTACAGTGACATTTGTTGTCAATATTACTTTTCCACTTGATACATGGAGTGTTTATTATTTCCCAGTACTGAGCTGTTTATAGTCTGGGCTTATAAGAATTGAGAGCACTCTTTCTTTGGTTTGGCAATGTAAGAGGTACTTACCAACCATTGCAATTTGAAGTTAGATTTTGGACAGTAATGTCATGTCCGTGTTTATTTCAACAATTGTTTCTTGGGATATATATTTATTTGTAGTCTTTCCATTTGCAGTTAATCTATGAAAGGTTCTACTCGACAGTGTCTACCAATGACAAATGTACCCTGTTTGCTGACCGCAATTCAATAAATCGGAGAAATGTAAAGGCTGATGCACACCATGCTTACGCTCCGAACAAGCAGATGTTCTTGTTGGCAGTCAAGGCTCGGATTGTGGCTAGTGCTATGAAGATTCTTGGCATGGTTGAGATTGATGGAGTACCAACAGTGCAGAGAGAGATTCCAGAGATGACTCCAGATATGACAAGATGGCCAAAAGCATTTACCTAAGAAATATTGCCTCACTAATTGTGGATCAATTTATGGTGGATGAGAAGTCCTACAACAGTATCATTGATCAGGCTCTTGAAGATCATGACATCCAACAAGCCCATCAAGCCCAGATGACGCCAGATGGTCGGTTTCCTTGCAGATTCAGGGGATGTGACAAAACATTCCGGCAAACTTCAGTTTTGGTCAATGTGTAGTATTCTTGGATAAGACACAAGCCCTTAACCCCTAAGAGTGCAAATTGGATAATAGTGCCTTAACTTGGTTATGACACTAAGTCATAACCAAATTTTTATCACCAATCTTATCATCAACATAAACAAATTTTTGACTCCAATCTTGTCTTCAAAAGATCTGTATTTTGAAAGCAGTATTGTTCCTCCCCTATTTGTGACATGATTGACCGCCCCTATAGCTTTTGGAAGTTTATTGCCTGACACAGGTGATACATTGTATGCAACATAACTTTTTATTTTACGAAAAAAATTGCCTCTGGAGGTAAAGGGTGAACTCTAACAGTGCTGAGGGTGGGGGTGGGGAATGGTAACCTTACAATGGATAGCATCCCATCCGGTCAGGAGTGGTAATGCTCTTAGTTGCTTGAAAAGCTCTTGAAACAAACCAGGATAGTTGTGATGAGCTGCTAGATTAATTAATTGTATTATTCAAGTCAGAGGGCTACCTAAGAAGAATGAACCTTTACTCTTTTTAATGAAATTTTTTTGGCAGCACCCCACACCAAGAACTTGCATTGCATCCCTCCCTTTTTTAATAACCCTTTCATGTACTACAAGTACAACAATGTTATAAACTTTTTTTAGAGTTTTAATGGCATGATTTATTTGCTAATAAAATATTTATCATTTTTTAGGTACAATGGACAGCATCGTCGCAACCATGAGAGCTCACATGGGCTCTTCATTGATGATCCCCCCACACCCCAAAGTGTACAGCCTTCATCTTTTTCCACAGAAGAATCCAATGATATGTTCAATTATCAGTGTAGTCTCATGGACCATGGTCTACTGTACATGAACTTCACTGATGCTGTAGCTGAAGGTGATGGGGACCGCATCATGCGCTGCTGGAAGTTTCTACTACTTCATTTCTATACTGATGGGGGAAGCAGCAAATATGCTCTTGAAGCATTATATCTCCAACTTCAACAGCAGGCCATTTTAAGTCCACAACAGGCCTATCGGCAACGCTGGAACTGTGGTGTCAACAATCACAGGGGTAGAGGTAAGAATGTTCCCATTGACCTTGAGGTGGAGCATGACAATAACTCCATAAAAGAAGGTATCAGGAAGTTGGGCCCTAATCTTACACGTGCAGCAGTTACAAGGGTAGCTCGCATGTTACCTGTTGCAAGAGCAACAGTGCTCAACGTATCAAAGGAGTGTAATCTGATGAAGAGGTCTGGAAAACATTTTGTTAAAACCACAAGAAATGATCAGATAAAAATTGTGAACCTGCTTGTCCAAGCAGATGTATTCCAAGAAACACCTAGCAGGCAGTACAAACATTTCAGAAAATTTCCACGATCACCCCTACGTGGTTTGCAAATGGGAAAGATGTGTAAGTGGATCAACAGTCACAAGTACGCGCTACAGATTGGACGTAAAGCACGATGAGCTTAGTTATCATTGTGTCAATCATGAACTTTATTTCATATAATTGTGATCTCTGGGTTTATGCTTACTACCATATCAGTGTCAGACTAAACACCTATATGAATGCCATATAGGCCCTTTGCAGCTGGGGTCACGTGACCACATTTTTCCTAGAAAATTTTTATATTATGGGCTATAACTTGAAGAATGCAAGAAATAGAAAGAGCGCATCGAAAATATCCAACTGGCCAAGTTTGAGGCCCCTGGCCTTAAAGATTAAGTTTATATGACAGTTGAGTTGCTCTCCAGCAACTTTTTCCATACAAATCTTCTTATTCGTTTAACATAAAATCTTGAATCGTTTAACTTAAAATCATTTTGATATTTTCGCCATGCTTGTTCAATTTCTGGCATTTGTTAAGTTATAGCCCATAATTTTCTGTCAAGTAGGTCACATGATGGTTGAGCTGCAAAGGGCCTATTAGGCACACATAGAAAGGATAGGTATATACTTATCAGTTGCCTGTAGTTGTCAAATACAAATCGATACATGTCAGTATGTAATATGGCTACTCTCATTGCTCCAATGAACAGGTGAGCTATCAGCATAATTAATGCGCACGCAGACCTCTTGTATGGATGTACTCTGCCTGTTTGGTCTTTAACAACTATACCAATACATATATAATGTATGTATCTCTCACAAAAATGCTTACCAACTAGGTGCAATGAGAAGTGACTATATAGAGGCCAGAATTTTATCGACTAAGGTATCATTCTTAAAATTATCTTTGAAATGGCACTACATGTAGTTTGAACATTTTTCTCTTACCATACAAGTATACAGAGTGTCAAGCATGACCACAAAAGGTGTATGGCACATCCTTTCTTAAACAAAATCAGATGTACATTTAAGTTGTAAGATGGGAGAACACAACATTTAAGTTCACACTGATTCGGAAATAGACATTTATTGTATATATTTAGTCTTACAGGTACTGAGTGAATTCTCTGTACCTCTTTCGAAATAAATGCCCTTGTTGGCCTCATTTGCAAGATAACTAACTGGAATGGTAATGCCCATTTACGTAAAAGGGGAGCTACATCTTACTTTATTTTTTGTTGATTAATAGCTAAAATTCATTTCTCATAGGTTTCATGAGTCAAGTAAAAATTACAATTAATAAAACTTACGAATCCACTTGTTATAAGCATGAAAAATTAAATTTGTCTGACTAAGCCCTTCAGCAAAAATGTACTTGCTAAAGTTAAAATACAGTGAGTCAAAATTACTGCATTTGTTAGATCACACTATCCAAGAATTCTGGATAGGCTGGCTGTTGATCATTAAATACAGATGGCTCTTCAAACATAGTTGAGTCAACATGCCATTCAGACATGTCCAGTAATTCCATGAAAGATTGGTCATTGGAAATTTCCATCCATTCATCAGTGCTTTGGTCAACTGAAAAATCATCTGCGTCAGAACTGCTCATTGGCACCTCCACATCATTGAAAATTGACTGAAAATTTTTCAAAATAGAAACAGCATGTTTCCTTTGCCAGACATCAACATATCTCATAACACTTGAGATAGAAAAGATGGACTCTGCATTGTCAATGGCTTGTTGGACTTGATGGTTGCCAAATTCAGATGGTTTTGTGTGGCATGCTAGCTTCAAAGCATTTTGCTGTCCTGTAGCAGCAATGCCTTCTGTCACAATTGTTTTCTTCAGGGCATTAAGTTCTGTCTTAAGAGATAACAATTGTTCATGTGATATTGTCCTTCCTTGTGCTTCCTCTGTGTTATCAGTTGGCAAATACAAAACCATGTCACAGTAACCACCCAGACACTGACATGAATTTGTGCAAATATCACAGCACAAATGTCCAGGTGGGCATTCCAAATTGCGAATGCCAAAGTACTTCAAAAGAAACTGTCTACGACAAGTAGAAGACTCTAGGTATTTCTTCATTTCCACAGCTGCTGCTTTGGCGTTGATACCATTATACAACAGAATGGTATCACTTTGCTTGCCATCTCGTCCACACCATCCACTCTCCTGCAGGTAAACATCAATAGACTTGGATGGACCGAAGTGTATCACCTGTTGGACTCCCTTGCAGTTGACACCCATTCCATAGGCTAGGGTTGCAATTAGAATGCGTAGACATTTGCTGCTGTCTGCAAACTGTTCCAGAACATGGCTTTTTACACTTTCTGGACTGCCAGAATACATCATTTGCACAAGTCGATTGCGAGGATCCACTTCCCCATCATACATAGATAGGCCCAGCTCTAG
>JAEMWC010000348.1:405000-410000 GCA_016490735.1 Pachyseris speciosa
AGTCAAGATAAAGTAAAATAAACATTAAGAACTAAAATACTACTGTGCAGCCATTAAGGCGTGGTTACATATAATAATATACATAAAAAATTTACAACTCTTTAAGTTTGCAATACATGTTTCTATTGACCATCAATCATTATCAGTTGCAAGTGTTCGTTATAAGGTGAGCTTGAATTACATTTCAATATTACAAGTTTGAATTATGTAACAGTTCGCTTTTTCTCTTCTCTGCTATCAGACTGGTCTTCCTGTCAAAGCTAGCTAACTTTTCAGATACATACTTTGAAAACTGGCATTGCATATTGATAGAGTAACCCCTGCTTGCGCATTTGAAGGTTCTTTAACCCTTTGACTCCTACACTGGCCAAAACCGGCCGTGCAGAGCCACGTCCCTTGTACCACTTGTGACATCAGTTTTAACGCTCGCAGACAACTTTACCATGTAACATGTGTAGGGAGAAGAGATCTTTTAAACCATACCCAAATGAGCACGATTCCACTAAACAGGCTGGAGAAAACACAAAAAAACCAAGTGACATTGACCCAAAAATTTGAGTGAAAATCTTGTTCCACTACCCACCTGCACTTTCTTCCATCCAATCCCACATGTACGATCCCACAAGTTTTCCCAAAATCTTTTCGCACCGAAAGGAAGCCCAGAAAATGCCCAGCAAGAGAGAAAGACAGTGAGGCAAGAAAAGCAAAAGAAAAGGGGAGGAGAGGAAGCGAAAGGTAGAAGGTGAGGGGGCGGTGAAACTTCTCAACCCAAAAAATCTCGAAATTTTGCTTTCTGCGCATGGCCGAACTTTCAAAGCTCAAATTAAGCATCAGGAACAGAAGGACGCCAGGAGCTCTACCAGGAAACAGAGTTTTGGGCAGTTTTGGTTCTTTTTGGCTAGATTCTGACCAGAAAACGGCTCAGCAAGCTTTAAATGGTGTTTTTTGGCAAAATGTTCAGGAGCCAAAGGGTTAACAACCTGTTTGGAGTTGATGAGTTCAGAATTGCTAGATTCAAGGCACCACTTTGATATTTCATTGGATGTTTTTAAAGATTTCCATGAACGGACAGGAGCTTTATTTTTATCCATTTCTGGACCTCCATCTTCGCTTATTAAGTGGCCATCACTATGGCGACAAGCCACTTTTCGTATTGCCGGTTTTTTTTTCTCATTGTTTCGTCCATCACTTGCCCCGTACCCCTCTCGGCCAGAGGAATAAACAGTGACAAGTACATAATAAACTCCGGCGACGGGACTTGGAAAGCACGACCCTCAAATCTCAACACCCATAGTCTGCACTTTATCCGATGGGGCCATTTGTTCATCAGTTACCTTCGCCAAAGAATTTTGTAATTAATGCAAGTGGTCACCAAAGTCACGAATCGTTAAATACTTCAATATGTATTTCATAGCAAAGGAATTTAATTGAGAGCGTTTCTTTTGATCGGTTTTGAGCAACATTTTGAAAAGGTTTGAGAATCGCAAGAAAAATTGAGAAGTTATAGCTTGATAAACCAAACCGCACAAAACACACGAAGAATATTAAAGGTCTTCAAAAATAATTTGTTTAACGCCGAATACACTTTAGACAGATAGATAACATTTTTTTACCTGTTATATTCTTCAGGTGTAACAATTCGTTAAGAATTAGCTAACTTTTATACCTTCATACGTAGCTAAACTGCAAACAGCTTATTAAATATTCAAAAGAAGTTATTTTTGGACGTGCTAAAATTAGTGTAACCTCAAACATCTCATTAAATATTCAAATTTGTATCTCGCTTTATACTTATCGCTTTATAATAATTTTTAAATCTTTGGAAAGTTAAATCAATGTGCTATTTGAATTCTGAAACCATTTTTGCATTGACTGTAAAATAAAACTGCCTTTTCTCTATGAGTAAGTAGCAATTTTAGCATACGGCCACGGCTTTAAATGCAGTTCCGGTGTACAGTTTGGTATACAACTTTACCAACTTGAAAAGTATCGTACTTATGTTGTGTTTTCTTCTTAAGGATTAACTTTTACAACACGAGAGAGCAACCTATTGTGTATTTCAAGATTAAACTGTTTGTTATTGTTAAGAAAAGAAGGGGCCATAAAATACGAAGCGATGTTTCATGTTAGTTCACGGTCGACTAATTCACGCAAATTGAAAGGCTCTTGCACGAGAAAATTACTCAGGATACTGTAAGTATACCGAGTTATAAAATGTGTTAGATTTCAGTCTTTTTTTTCCCTGTGCAGCAAAATGCACAATACAATTAGGTGGCGGTGTTTTGATTGGGCAATGCACGATAGAAGGCATGTGGCGGTGTTTTCATTGGCCAATGCACAATAGAAGGCACGTGGCTGTGTTTCATCGTAGTCCAAAGTGCAAAGTATTGCATCATTATTGTGCCATCAAGAGCCTTGAGCTACGTGACTCATAAATCTCTTTCTGTTCAGCCTTTGTCTGTCTTGCTTGGATTACTGAGGATGTTGCGATATCTCTGTAAAGTTGTGAAGACTTTAATCCAGTACAGTTTGTCCGCGTGAAAAGGTTTGCCAAATTGTGACCATTCTATATTAGAAAATTGCAAAATTGTTTTGATGTAATTTGATCTGGACGATATCACAACTCAATCACTGTTGTGAAGACTTTAATCCAGTAGAATTTGTCCGTGGGAAAACGTTTGCCGAATTTAAGACAAGGTTGGAAGCCTCACACATGCTGTAAGTATCGAATTTAATTAGAACATTGTGACAGTTTTTATTTAGAAAATCGCAAAGTTGTTTTGATGTAATTTGATCCGGATAATATCACAAATCAATTGCTGTGACAGTTCTATATTTAGAGACAAGTTTGTACATTTTTGGTTTTCACTTGACGTCAGGAAAAAACTAAAATTAAACATTTAGATTTTTTACCTTCATCAGGTAAATGACATTTTAAGGTTATATCTGCTTGCCTGTTTTCTGCTAAGTAACACTCTTTGTTTTGAAAGTAGAGCAGTTTTAATTTCGAGTTTTTTTACAATGCGTAACATCTGGATTGCTTCTGAGAAACATGTCCCATACGTGGAAACGATTCACCTTGTGTTTTTGAGTTTTGAATAACCAATATGTTAAGAGACGTGTCTATTCGAATGTTTACAAGCTTAGGAGAGAGAATAAATGTTTTTAGAGAGCCAAAGAAAACTCCAGATGTTGCCACTTAATTTAGAAGTAAACAATGACAGCTGACAGTGAATCTCAAAACAGTTTAACGAGCTTAATTTGCTTGTACATGAACAAAAAGGCCTTATGTGAACCCAAAAGCAAACCACTAGCTGGATAGTTTTCGAGAAAGAAAAAAAAGCGTGCGTCTGGCTTCTGCAGCACAAAAGTATCCCGAGTAAACACTCATAGAGCGTCTTGTTTATTTAGGGGTCAGAGTAAGAAATTGCGAAACCCTTTCTAAAAGAAATGTTTAGTCAGAATTGAATTAGTCCAACATATCTCTTATAGGAAACGAACCTTTTGACCCGGTTTTGATGCTAAACAAGTATTGACTGAGTGGTGGATTAAATACTAGTGATGGTGCAATGCCGGAAGTGAAACCAACAACACAGCTCTTTTTCATTGCATGGTGTTGTTTGAACATAGCTTTTCTTTTCACTGTTGGAGATATCGGTTATCTTTGAGAAACTTGTCAACGGATCTAAGACACCGGTTTATACCAAATTATTCTTTTTCTTTCAAATTGTCAAACAAATCGAAGTGCCAGTGTTTTGTCAAGCTTCACCAGAAGTTGGCGTTGGTTTTTCGAGTAGTGTATATCCATAGAATCAGTTCACCATTTTTCCGTGTTGAATTGCAAAAACAGCTTACAATTTAAGCGTTGACAAAAGGAAAAAGAAAATCAAGTGAAAAGGAATAGAAAAAAAAAACATTAAAAATTTGACTACGTGGGGAATTGAACCACAGACCGCACTACTACAGTACGAAGAGAACGCACTAAACCACTAAGCCGGCTTACATTCCATTTATAACCCACCAACTTCAAAAAACATTGAATTACGATCGACTGGAACTGTATCCTATGCATTGATCTGGCTCGGATGGTCAAAAAGTGAATTTCTTGTTGTTGAGTTAAAGGACACCAGAGAAGAACTACTTTGGCGGTCTCGCAAATTGTCTTTGCTTCTTCCTGCTTGCATCACAGATACAAAAAACTGCAGACTCTCCCAGTTGATCTAGTTTGACTTGTAATTGTCGCAAATAGGGAAAACACTGAAATTTTCTCTGATGTTCAGCACTTTATAAGAGAGTCTAACCGTTTTCCCTTTTCTAGTGATTATAAGTAACTTAAAACTTGTGTCTGTGTCAGCGTTAATCCTATGTTGTTATTTAAAGTTTAGGTGTAAGCTTAAAGCCTGTTCCGACTTTTGTTGTTGGTCTTGGAGAGTTCTCTTCTGAGTTGGCTTCTCAGGCCGACTATTTTGGTCTTGATGTCATTTAGATCTATCTCCAGTTCGTTTTCAATGTCTTCATAAGCCATCTCCGTCTTTTCGCTGACTTGATAGTCCTGGCAAAAGTCTATCTTCGTCAGCATCAAACCATCTTCTTGATTTCCCAGTTCTCACGTTTTCAAGAGCTGCTTTGCCCTTTCTTTTCTATTTGTAGAGAGATCACAAGTGCTTTCTTCGTTGAGTGATTGAAAACTTTCCTCATTTGCCATACGACATATGGCATCCATGCGACAAGGCACGAAGCAAGTATAAACAGTGAATTACTGCCATGGATACAGATAACAACAAAGTCAGCTTAGTGGGCAGTGCGTCCTCAACAATGTTGAACATGGTGGCCAAACGAATGCAATATTTTTGTTCACACTTGAGCAGCAGAGGTAGAAGCTTCACGAGTGCTGTGCGGCTTGAACTTAGTGATATCAATACCAGCTTGTTGCATAACTGTCTTAACCCAATAACTAATACTATCACGTGATACAGGACTAATGGCCTTACATAACTTGG
>JAEMWC010000348.1:415000-465000 GCA_016490735.1 Pachyseris speciosa
ACCCCCTCTGCATTACTCTCTCTTTAGTTCCGTAATGGCCTCTGGGGACAATTGCAGTTTTTGACCCTGAGAGCCTTTCGAGGAGTGATAGCGGCCAGTTCTCCCGTATCCAAACGATGCCCTGCTTTTGTATCCAAAACCGTGGGCCAATGAACTTCGAGAATGGGTGACTTTCTTGCCCACACGATTGACTTCTGTAAGCTCTTTCACTTGTTGTGGCAACTCAACATAGTTTGAAGCGAACTTGAACACAAGTGTTTATAATCATCATGAAGATCTGGCCTTATCAATTCTATGCAACGCATGTTGATTTGTTTGTTGGCGTTCGCAAGCATGGTGATGTCATTTCTTCCATCAGGAATGGAGTCAAGGCATGCCAGCATCTTGTTTGTCACAAACAACAGCTGTAATTCCTGTGATCAAGGAATTTTGCACTTTCTGTATGTGAAGAGCCTGTGATCTTACATTCATTAAGGAATTTACATGAGACAGGAAAGAGGAAGAAAAGCAAAAAATGAACAAGTTAGAAAATATGCACAATGAACACATGGCACTAATGGACAGATTTTTTAATGGTTTTGAAAAATCATTGAAGAAATAGAAACCTTGGTGATAAATGTTTATAGTGTTGCATAATATAAGATTATTTGACCAGAAATATGAACATAGATATGTAGTAAAGCTGACTTTTATTGTTAGTATTAAGTTCTCTGAAAATTGTAATTACACTGTATATCATACATGCTAACAGTATTATTGCAAGTATATATGCATGTACATTATTTTTCATCACATGCAAAGAACTACAATAGTAACATTAGGTGGGAGGGGACTAGCTAAACTGGTTTTGATATTTTTATACAGTTACAATTGTACTTTGATTCTCAGACGCTCCAGGTGTGTCACGCACTCTCTCCCTTTAGTACAGTATGAAATGTGTTAATGTGTAAACCACTTATAAAAGTTGCATTTATGGGATCAGTCTCATTAACATGTTTCTGTTATCAACCGCTCCTACCCCTGGTGGAAAGACATTA
The DNA here is from genome assembly GCA_016490735.1 of Pachyseris speciosa. Classification (NCBI taxonomy): domain Eukaryota; kingdom Metazoa; phylum Cnidaria; class Anthozoa; order Scleractinia; family Pachyseridae; genus Pachyseris; species Pachyseris speciosa. The sequence continues at coordinate 416,038 of JAEMWC010000348.1, forward strand.
TCATCACTGTCATCGTTTTCATCAGCAACATTAGAGTCATGTAAAAAATCATCAATACCATCTTCAATAATGCAAATATTGTGTAAGATGCAAGCAGATACAATAATTTTTTGTGTCGTCAGTTCTATCAATATCCATCTTTGTTTTTAGGTTCCTAAACCTGTTCTTAACAAGCCCTATGGACCTCTCAACCACCATTCTGGTGGAACTGTGGGCAGTATTGTACCATCTTTGTTGAGCAATCAAATATCCGTTGTCTCGAAATGGGTCAAAAGACACTTCTTCAAGGCATATGCCGCATCTCGCAAAATATGGGTGTTCCCAGGAAAATAATTGTCTGGATTCACTTCAACTTCACGGCAGATCAGAGAATTATGAAATACACGAGCATCGTGCACTGACCCAGATAACCACAGAAAACATTGGTTATAAATAAATCCAGGGGGCCGTTTCTCGGATGTCCCGTAAACTTTTCGGGCCCGAAAAGCCATTTCAAAACCTAAGATCCATCAATTCTAAGAAGCTGGCCTTTAACTATGATTTCAAGATACGAAAGGGCAAATTTTTTGCAAAATTTCATGCCCGGAAACGTCTTCGTTTTTAAGATATGAAGGAAATTGTGGCACCCGAAATAGACCTGAAAAATTTCCGGGGTTTTGAGAAAAGCACGCCAGGTCACAAAAAACTTGTATTTGGTCAGAAAAAGAAACCTTTTCGATTTATATACTGTTTGTGATTGTGTTTGGGGGCTTTGATTGGTATGTGAGTGCCATCAATATCCCCTGTAACATCCGGAAAACCCTTTTTCTCTTCAATGGTCTCCATGACTGCTTGGGCTTTTTGACAAGTAGGAAACTTGATAAACTCATCCATGGGTGCCCGGTTTGACAAAGAGACTGGGGAGACTCGTATGATGTGTGGACGTGTTTTCGAGTAGTCAGAGAACGTTATTCTCTCCGCCCTAAAATGTCAAGAAAAGAAAGTGAGGAAGGCAGTAATACATCTTCTGTCGTACGAACAAAACGTGATGAAAGTTTTAGTAGCAGAAGCTCGCCCGAGGTACCTCCAACCAAGTCGGCGAAGCAGACTCTTGAAGAATTAAGCAACAACGAGAACGATAGTAACGTTTGGATAGTCCTAAACAAGATCCGTAGGAACACAGACGAACTATTGGAAGAAAACCGTGCTATGAGAAGGCAATATCAAGAATTAAAGGAATCTTCAGACTTCAATAATGCCGAATTGACGTCTCTCAAAAAAGAAAGTAAAGAGCTTAAAGATAAAGTGTCGTCGCTTGAAAAATCTCTCAGCGAGGTAAGAGCAGATGTTGACATCCTCTACAAAGATCTTGGAACGGCGATAACCCAAGTAGATGACGTGGAACAGTATACAAGAAAACACAACTTAGAGATTCATGGAATCGCCGAAACTGCAGATGAAGATATCACTGAAAATGTTGTTAAGCTTGGAAAAGTCGTGAACATGCCCTCTGATATTGACATTTGTCACCGAATGGGACCTCGGAACAGCAGCGGCCCCAAACCTATTATTGTTCGGTTCTAATCACATAAGAAGAAAACTGAGCTGTACAAGGCGAGGAAGCATCTAAAGTCAGTGAGTTTAAATCAGTATTTTCATGCTACAAACGTGGTATATATCAATGAAAATCTTACATATTTAAGGCACAAGTTGTTTGCTAAAGTTAGAAAATTTAAGAAAGATCATCATTGGCATAGTGCCTGGACTTTGGACGGCAAGATATTTATTAAGAAGTCACAGGAAGAACAGCCAGAAATAATACACGCTGAAGGAGATCTTACTAAAATTAGCTAATTTAGTCTTTTTCTTTGGTTACTAAACCCCGATGCTAATTTGCTCCCCAAAACAGGAAACACCTCTTCTCAATACTATTTAAATTATTCACTTTCTTCGCCTTACACCTTGCTACTTTTTTCAGTCCAAAATTTACATTCTGATATTTAATTAGCGGAGAGAATGGTAGGAGGGCGTCACTTTGTCTATAATCGTGATTGAATGCTGCTTTGCATCTTTGCATTAACCTTTCTATACAATAAGCTGTTCTACAGCTTAATTTATGTGCATTTTGTTACATGTGCTAGAATTTTTTGTCAAAGTATTTCGCTTTTGATGTTTTGTCTTTTATTTTGCAACTGCTTTTCACCTTTGTGCATTGTAATTTGCATGTGCCAAAATACTAAACGGCAACTTTTTCTTGAGCAAAACACTATCACGATTTGCACAGTGTGGATCACATATAAACCCGAAAATGAATGCCTAAAGATATCAGAAACATATGTGCCTTAATGCGGTTTCGCTGAATATAAGGGGCCTCAATAAATCAGTTAAACGGAGGAAGCTCTTTCAGTGGCTACATCTGAATAGATTTGATATAATTTTCTTACAAGAAACCTATAGTGATCCTAGCTTGGAGGATGTGTGGCGGGCAGAATGGGGTGGTGAAATCCTGTTTGCGCATGGTTCCAAACACAGTAAGGGCGTAATGATTTTGTTTAAGTCTTCTCTAAACGTTGATATTCTGGAAATCACTGTGGACAAAAATGGACGTTTTCTCGTCGTGAACATGAATATTGATCAAGATAATTTGTGTCTAGTTAATATTTATGCTCCCAATGACCAAAACCAGCAAGTTAACTTTTTTGATAAAATCATCGATCCTATTCGCCGCAGTAGTACTAACAACATTTTACTAGGCGGTGACTTTAACTGCCCTTTGACAGAGGTCGATAAAATAGGTGGTAGGGACATACTCCATAAGAAAAGGACCATCCAAGCAATCCAGGAACTTTGTAACAGCTTTGACTTAGTCGACGTCTGGAGAACTCAACACCCGAATAAGAAGCGTTATTCTTGGGCAAATGGCTCGGGAAAGATTAAATGTCGACTAGATTTCTGGCTAATTTCAAAACAATTACTGACACGCGTTACTGAAACGGATATCAGCGTTTATTATGACTCAGATCACTCGCCTGTCACCGTCTTGTTGACACCAGAAGATCAAGGCGTACCTAGAGGACCAGGGTTTTGGAAGTTTAATAATTCTTTGCTTGAGAATGAAGAATTCGTTACAAAATTGAAGTTTTTAATCCTAAATGCTAAAGAAAAGTACAGGGAAGTTACTGATAAAAGGCTTTTTTGGGAAATGATAAAAATGGAAATAAGGATCTTCTCCATTCGATTTGCTAAAAGAAAAGCTAAGGAAAAAAGAGATATGGAATTCGAACTTCTACTAAAACTCCAAGATCTAAACGCTCGTATTGATGCTGCTCCAGAAGCGAACGAGGCAAAAAAGATAAAAATTAAATTAGATCAAATGGCCGAGGAGAAAACCAGAGGTTGTATTGTCAGAAGCCGAGCTCGATGGTATGAATCAGGAGAAAAATGTAATAAATAGACCTTTTTCATAATGGCGGACGATTTTAATTATTCTTTTGTATATGTGTTAATTAGCCCTACTAACCTCACTTTAATGAAAAAATTCTATTGAATTTTGCACATGCTGACGAGGCTAGTAGGGCTCATTATCATAAAAATAAAAGAATAATTTGTCGGGCGCCATTATGAAAAGGGTCTATATTTTCTCAACCTTTCGAAAAGAAGTTACAATAAAAGACACACAAATCCTCGGCGGGGTCTACAATAGAAGACTCGAAAATTATCTTGAATGAAATGAAGAATTACCACCAACAATTATATACTTCCCAAGGCCAACCCTCCCCTGACCAGCTATCAGACTTTCTTAATTCTGGACCTTTACCAAGACTAGACGATGTCTCACAAAACCTTTGTGAAGGTTCCATTACTGAAGCTGAATGCTTATCTGCCATTAAAACTTTTCAACGTAACAAGACCCCCAGAACAGACGGTCTAACAGCAGAATTCTATCTCTGTTTTTGGAAGGAGATTTCTTGCCCTTTGATTGACTGTCTCAATCACGGGGCTCTACAAGGAGAACTTTCCATCTCTCAGAGACAAGGAATTATTTTGCTAATCCCAAAAAAGGATAAGGACCTATTGTCCCTTAAAAATTGGCGTCCCATTTCGCTTTTAAATACAGATTACAAAATTGCTACTAAATGCATTGCTAAACGGCTAGAGAAAGTTCTTCCGCTTCTTATAGGAAGTGATCAAACAGGATACATTAAGGGCAGATTCATTGGCGAAAACATCTGTCTTATTTCTGATATTATCGCACAACATGAAAATGACCAAGGAATGATTTTCTTTCTGGATTTTGAAAAAGCGTTTGACTCATTAGAATGCGACTACCTCTTCTGGGTGTTAGAGGAAATGAACTTTGGCCCAAGGTTTTGTAACTGGGTCCACACATTTTATCATAATATCTCTAGCTGCATTGTAAACAATGGACACGCTTTGGAATTCATCAGTGAGACAAGGGTGCCCGCTTTCTGGGATGCTTTTTATTCTTGCCGTTGAGCCTCTTGCTATTCAGATCAGAACAAGCAAATCGATCAAAGGTCTTAAAAACGGAAACAAAGAATCTAAAGTCAGTCTATATGCCGATGATACCACTATTTTTATTCATGACGACTCGTCCGCAGTAGCCCTTTTCGCTTTGCTTGATCGATTCAGTACGCTATCCGGTCTGAGAATAAATAAGTCGAAAACTGAAGGGCTGTGGCTGGGATTGTGGAAAAACAGATTAGGTAATGACGAGCCTTTTGGAATCTCTTGGCCGAAGCAATACGTCTCCTCCCTCGGCGTAATTTTCGCTTATGAAACGCATGTCGGCGAGAAAATCAACTTTGATGAACGGCTTGTTAAAATGAAAAAGGTGTTAAATCTTTGGTTGGGTCGGCGCTTGTCAATCCTGGGGCGAATTGCTATTGTCAAAGCATTAGCACTGTCTAAACTTGTTTATAATTGCTCTGTACTTGATACTCCGACCGATTTTGCTAAAGAAGTTAATAAGGTAATTTTCCCTTTCATATGGAACTTTAAGCCTGATAAAATCAAAAGAAACACACTGACAGGCCCAATCTCCAAAGGTGGCCTTAATATGGTCAATTTCGTGGACGTAGAAAAATCTCTTAAAGCTGCCTGGGTAAATCGCTATTGTTCATCGGATGGTCATCATTGGTGCGCGCTTCTTGATTCTCATCTTGAAAAATTCGGAGGCTCTTTTTTGTTTCAGTGTAATTACGATTTGAAATTCTTAGATCTAGAGGGTCTCCCCCTCTTTTATAGGAACATTTTAACGGTCTGGCAGATCCTTAATTCCAAGGTACCCCTTAGTGTTAATGAAATTAAAGAGGAAATACTTTGGAATAACCGCTTTATTAAGATCGGCGGAAAGACGGTTTTTTATAAAGCATGGATTAGCAAAGGCATTTTAAGAATTAAAGATATCCTCAATGTTCACGATAACTTCCTCTCTTTCCAAGAGCTTAAAGATACTTTTCACATTCATGGTACCTTTCTTGATTACGGTGGTCTTTTGGCCGCGATTCCTAAAGATTGGAAAAATGCTATCTTACATGGCAATCAGGAACACACCAATGAACCAAAGGTAACACAACTAACTGTTGGAAATGCTTCAGTAAAATATGCTCGACTAATGTTTGCTGAGAAATCTTTCTGCCCTCCATTAATTGAATCCTATTTAAGAGAACAAACATTCACTCCTAGTGCCGTATATGAGCTTCCATTCAAAATCACCATTGAAAATAAGCTAAGAAGTTTTCAGTTCAAACTCATCCACAATATTCTTCCGACCAATCAACGCCTTTGGAAAATGAATGTTAAATCTTCTCCAAAATGCGAACAATGTGATGCTCCTTGTGAAACTATTAGTCATATTTTTTACGAGTGTCCTGTGGTAAAAGGTTTTTGGGAAAAAGTCATAGATTGGTGGAATCGTAAACGTTCTGAAAACATAAATCCCAATTCAATGGAAGTTCTTTATGGATACAAACCTGGATCGAACACCTTTCATACTTTTAACCATTATTTCTTAATTGCTAGATATTACATTTACTTAGCTAGAGACAAGTTTGAGACCCCAGAGCTGGAAGTTTTCATTGTTCTCCTGGAAATTAAAATCCAGTGCGAAAGAGAAATCGCAATAACAAACGGAAATCTTAACAAATACAGAAATAAGTGGACCACGGTGTGCATTTCTGATTAGTGTTGGATTTATAGTAATTTAGAAAACATTTTTCTATTTGTTCTGCTTGTTGTTGTTAATGTGTTGAACATTCGTAGTTCGCTTTTTTTTACTGTTTCGCCTCCTTTTTATTTGCCGCCCTGTTATTGTAAAGTTTATTGTAATGTGATGTTAAATGATGTTTATAAATAAATAAATTATTATTAAAAAAAATCCATGAAGTGCCTCACGATAGCTTTGCAAACTCATTTGTAGACAGTACGCAGTTGCCCTGCAAACATCAAATCAATTGGCAATAGACCGTAAACATTCTGGATTGCCAAGTATCCACAATGTAAGAATGATTTACTTTCTTAACTCAACAGGTGGTCTTCCTCCATGATCGGTATACTGAGGTATATTGTTGTGGACCGAAAGCAAGTGTTCCAGAACTGTAACTGTATGCTGTGACATACGGAAGTGACTTCGGAAGTCCTCTGGTATGTAACTAGGAACGGTTATTTCATAAAAATTCTTTGCACAAACGTGTTCTCTTCGGTGTAGGTGTCCGGCTGCCAAAAGGAATACAACTGCTCCATCATCGGCTCCTAGAAGAACCTGTTCTTGTGGTAAATCTTCAGCAAGGACCTCTTCGAAAAGTTCGAAAAACAAACTCAAACTTTCCGCCATTTTGAAAACTCCCACCAAACACATGAACTGCATGCTGGGGTTGTCACGGCTAATAGAAAAAAATCCATTTTCGAATTTTTTGTTTCTTTGGAGGTAACGAATCCACATGATCTCAGATCAAAAATCCAATCTTGGATTCTCCCAAAGAAATGCACCCTAAGTAATGAAGGGCGTATGTATATGTACTTTGTTCCTTATTTTGACATTTGACTTACTGGTATTTTTATTTTGACTTTTGTTTGTCTCTTCTTTATGTAACATGCTTATAATACATTAACCTTAACATTAACAACAATCCAGGACGAGTAGTAATTGGCAGTGAATAGTCACCTTTGTTCTGAAAGTTACCCATTATACAGTGACCTTAAAGATGGATGGCACATTCAGCCAAAAATATAAGGTGATTAAAGGCCCACTGTTACGCCACATATTGTAATAACTCACACAAAATGTAATAGTAACGCAAAATGTAATAACTTTTGCCACAAAATGTAATAGTAACGCAAAATGTAATAACATCCGTAACGCAAAATGTAATACACAAAAGTAACGCAAAATGTAATAGCACAAAATGTAATAGTATTTTGGGCGGTACGTGTTTCTTTGAAATATATTTTTATTACGACAACAATTTAAGGCACGAGATATTAATTTAAAAGCTGAAATATTTTGTGAAAAAGTGTTCACTTCGATCCTAAATAGGGCATTTGGTGAATTTCATATAGGGATGTGGGGCAGAAGGGGGTCAGTTAAGCGACTGGGGTTTCTGTTTCATCGTTGGAAATCTGAAACCAAAGTTTCACATTCCTCTGTCGTTTAACTGGACTATTCCCATGCTGGTCACGTTCACATTTTAGTCGACCATGAACACCATGTTATGGGTTTTGTTTTTACTGCTAATGATTGCCAGCAATGCCAGCTATTTCATCACTCAAGGATGAGACTTAGATACTTTTCTTGACTTGCTCAAAGGGAAATTTAACGTCCCTTTGAAGCAAAGAAACAACAAGCAGAAGTCCGCTTTGGTACGATTTTGGCGAAATTGTGACCATGTTTCTCTGAAAGGGGACAAGGTATGCTATGATGGGAAGCCTGTATTCAGAAAATCAGTTGTATTGGACATTGTAGCGAAAGCATTTGAGGAAACAAAAGGATCAGGTGTGAGGAAACTATCACCATTTGAAAGATGTCTGTAGTGGCGCGGGAGAAAGATGTTAGAGCTGTGCTTGGTAAGTCTCGCCTACATCAACAGCTAAACGTTCGATTCCAAAACAAAGCTGCTTTTAAAGCCAGTACTTGCTAGAACAGTCCAAATCCGCAATCAACTGGATTTAATAAGCATAGAAAGTATGCCAGTTAAGTGGAAGGGAAAAGTATCCAGGAATGTGCTATCTCTTATGGATGTATTAATAGCCGGTACCATTGGCATATTCCACTGGAAAGAAAAAAAGTGGTCCAATCGCAGCAGCGCTATCGACAATTTACAAAGAGCATGGACCTCCTCGTGTCCTTCAGCACGACTAGGGGTGAGAATTCGACAGTGCTGTGAATAAACTGTGTAAGAAGCTTGGAATAAAAGTAATACAAGGACATCCATACCAACCACAATCACAGGTCATTTAAGAAAAAGATTACGTACGATCTTTTAACTGTGCGAAGAACGGGAGTGAACTGGGTAAATTGTTGGCCAGAATACCCAAGAACCTTAACTCAAGAAGTTAAGGAGGAGCTTTCTTGAAGTTTATTATGGGCGCAAGCCTTTTAGGAAAGACGACATATCAGGAGCTTCGACTGCACAGGAATGGAATATTGAGGGGAAAGCGTATGAGGAAATGATATTGGCGCGACCTAAAGATTACGATTCCCACGAGTTACAAGTTAAATGAATACGTCAGGCTGCTTCCGCGGCAAGTAGAAGATGTGAAAACCGTATGATCCAAAAGGACTGAGAAACAATCCGCCTTCAGTTTATAATATTGGCGAAAAAGTGCTAATTTGCTACCCTCCGGCGAAAAAAATATCTAGTGAGTGGTCTATCTTAATGGCTAAAATACTCAGCAGAAAGTTAAAAAAGTTGTAAGTAAAAGGTTCAATTTAAATACCCGCCTAGTTCCTCCAAGACTCTTACTAAATGGATCTCCGTTAATGACATAACAATGGACAAAGAAAAGAGGAAGAGGAAGCTCACATGTCAGAGTAACAAGAAAATGCACAAAAAGAAATATTTGATACCTTACTCAAATCATAGGGAGAAATTCACTGACATGCAGTCTGATATTAATTTTTTAATTACCTATGACCCAACAAAAGACGACAACTGCCAATTTTCTGCATGTCTCGAGCTTGCAAACATTGGTATCTTCCACTCGGCAGAAACTTTGAGAGAAGGGATCATCTCATACCTGGAGTAACATCCAAACTCTCCAGATGGCACTCCTATCGAATTATTCCCTGGCACACCTTGGGGACCAATATCTGCGATTAATGGTGCGTGATGGAACATTTGGTGATCACTTAACCCTCCAAGTAGCAGCTGATGTATTTAATATACAAATTGTTATATATTCCACACTCGGTACAATGGCTACGCAGACAATTTCCCCTGTGAATAGCAGCCCATTTGCGACTTTATATCTAGGTCACTTCGCAGAGGGAGCTGGAGGGCATTACGTGTGCTTATCTGATGAATGTCGGGAGGAAACAATTTCGGGTCGACCCAACACAGAACACAGTTGTCTTTCCCCAGCCCAAGAAGAACAGGTCCAATTAGATAGCGCATCAGACATAAACATGAAGAAGGATAAGTCCCATAACAATATACATGTAGATCAGCATGCTCCTGGTGTCAGTACAACACATAGAAACTGAACCAGATTACATGAAAATGAACAGAAAGATATGACAACAGAACACAAATGCGAATATCTGATCCACTTGACACAGAGTAGAATTGTATTCCTCCCGTCCACGATGAACAGTCCGAATTAAGTAGCACATCAGGAATTAACTTGCCGGAAAGTCAACCCCATAGCAATAAAGATCCACAACATGTCAATACCACCCATGAAAATGAAGAGGAAGATATGAGTAACCAATGCGGATACGAAAGGCAGGGAAAGGACAATGCATAGATAGATAGATAGATAGATCTAAAAATAAGTCTATTCACATAGGACGCCGGATTTGAAGCGCTCTGTTGCCACTATAGGATGGTAAAAGCCTGTTTTTCTCAGCGCGTAATTGGTGATATTCCTTTCTGGTAAAATCTTCACAAGGGGCGAATTTGTTCTCATGGCCTTTCTAAAAATATGGCAATCTGATCTTTCAAGCAACTCCCTTATGTACAATTTCTTCTATATATACCTGCGTTTATAGCATCTATCTAAAAAGTTCTGTATGTTCAGAAGAGGAGGCTCCGTGCACTGATAAACCATACAAAAAATTACGCATAACAATTGAATGAAACAGATAATCCAGCTACTCCTGATTGTACCCCTCTTGCCAGAGTTCTTATAACGTGCAAGCATTTATTAGCCTTAACAAGCTTTTCGTGCACGTGACTAGCGTATTTACAGTTGTGCTGGAATATCACACCTAATAGTTTAAGCTCGCTACATTGCGGAATGTTATGTATTTTACACAGTTCCTCTACAAACCCTTTTTTACGCAAGGTGAGTTCTTTCCACTTTCTAGGATTGCAAGACATAAAGACATTAGGCAAGACATTAAGCAAGTCAGCTTAATGGGTGTAACACAGACTATAGTCCTCACCTTAATCCTGATAGTTTAGAGAACATTATAAAACAACAGTGGGGAGATATCCACAAATGCGACAGACTTTGCGAGCTGTTTCCAGATTTTTCCAACATGTTGTCGACACCTTACCGCTTCCACAATTTTATATTCCAGAGTTAGCAGAGGTTGCTAATATATGCCATCTTAGTGTACGGAAAATAATAAATATGAAGGGAAAGAACAGTGGAGCAGTAATCGCTCTAAGAAATATAATTAACGCTAAGAACTGGACAAATGCGTGGGTTAGCCTCATAGGCTATGGCTGGTACGGTATCTCCAAGATTTACTGGAGAACCCGCAATTGAGAGACCTGATTTAGTTCACTTTTCTTCAGAGTTACAGTTTGGTTACAGTTTAAGGTAAATTAAGATTTAAAATCAATCAGTGAATCAATCAACCAACAAACCAATCAATAAGCAAGCAATTAAGATACCCGCCCAGGCAAATTTAGTGCATTTTGAGTCTTTATATCTGTAATTTTTTCAAAACAATTTTTAGTTAATTTTCCATTGTTATTTTTATTCAAAAGAACAAGCTAAGTCACAAATAGCTTGATTTAGCAAGAAGTTCATTAGTGTTATTCAAAAAGAATAACATAGTGGAGCATATGTAGTGTTTGTTAAAGCACTATCGGTAAACATCACAGTTAATACAAACGTTCAGAAAATAAAAGAAATGCATCTGTTATTTCCATGGATTTTGTCTGAATTAGTCTATTTATGGGTTTTTCCCTGAAAAACCCTCGAGGAGTTCGTCACTTTACGAAACCACAGATGTTATGTCCTTCACCGACACAAACACTTATATTTCTAGGAACACATACCGCCCAGAAAATTATTACATTTTGTGCTATTACATTTTGTGTTACGGATGTTATTACATTTTGCATCAAAAGTTATTACATTTTGCGTTACTACTACATTTTGTGGCAAAAGTTATTACATTTTTAAAAAATGGACAACCACTTTGAGTTTAAAACAAGACATGTTTCGATTGCTCAACGATCATCATCAGTTATGAGATAGTTTACAGTTGTGATTTGAATTTATACTACCATTGACGCATTTTTTCCATTGACGCGAATTTTTTAAAAATTAACGGGCAATACTTAAATGCGCGAGACCTGGGACAATACATTTTATGAAATAGGATGAACATAGAGAGACTAAGTATAAACAACAAAATAATTACAGCTATTGCTATCATAGTAAGTAAAACTAAATAACAAAAGGACTAACGTAATGGGAAAACATGTCAGAAAGAAAGAGTCAGCTCGGCATGTTTAAGCTGCTTGTTTAACGTGGGATTTTCCCAACGGATATGATATGGCTTCTTTTAAAATTAGCTGAAATCTATTTGGTGCAGAATCCAAAATAGAAAAGCACCTTGTTGAACAAAGTCTGCGGCATGTCTCAGACTGTTGTAAATGCTGAAAAATGTGCGAGTTCCTGTCCCTACTCAGATGCTCACGAATGCGTGTTGAGAGATGTTGACTGGTTACGCCGATGTTACAGGCATTACATCCTGCACAAGAAAATTTGTAAACAACGCACGAACGGAGATAGAAAGGTACAGGGTCCTTCACACTAAACATACTACCGACTTTGAAAGAAGAAAAAACCAACTTGATTTCAATATTTGCACAGTAACGTTGAATGAGTTTACGTAATCTTTTCTGCGCTTCCACAGAAAAGGGACCTACATAAGGTAACTTAAAGTAGTAAGATGAAACAGATGGCTGAACCTGCACGTTATCTGAAAGGCGGTTTCAAGTTCCATTAACGCATTGATTGACAACCTTCTCTATAATATTAACAGTTGAGAGGTTTTTTCATAAAATAAAAGTGAGATTCTTTATGTCATTATGAAAGTCCAGCCAAGAGTTGTTAATTTTGTAAACCCTGTCAACCAGCGTTCTAACAAGTCCAATTTTGTAGGAGAATGCAGTAAAACTCAAATAGTTGGTAAGGAGACCTGTGAAAGTTTTCTTGCGGAAAACGGACGTCCGAAGATGTAGAGGATCGTTATGAACTAGGATGTCCAAGAACGCTAATTTATGATCTACTTCTTTCTCCATAGTAAAACGTATGTTAGGATGTTGAGAATTGAGATAATTATAGAACGAAAAAGCATCCTGCTCACTCTCAAATACGCAAAACGTGTCATTGACATGTCGTTGGTAGAATAAAATCTTTGAGGCCTTGTAGTTTTCTATCCAAGCATTCTCATTGTGACCCATGAAAAGGTTTGCCAAAACAGGGGCAAGGGGCGAGCCCATGGATACACCATCCACCTGATCATAAAAAGAACCCTTCAACAAAAAATGTGTTTGAGCAGTGGCAAAACGGAAAAGAGTTTTAAGCTCTGTTTCACTTAACTTAATATCGGTATTTCCCTCCTTAATGTACCGAACTGCAAGATCAATGCATTCATCCAGGGGTATGTTGGTAAATAAGCTTTCAACGTCAAATGAGATCAAATATTTACCTGATAGTGGTAGACCCTGAATTTCAATGACAAATGTAAAACTATCCTTAGTGCAGTAGTTAGAAGGGATGTGGGTTTGTAAGAGGGTACATAAATATTTAGCTAATTCATAATTATAGGTCCCAATCGACGAAACTATAGGTCTGAATGGTGGCATTGAGTTAGGTCTGCGCAGCTTGTGCATCTTGGGGAGTCCATAAATCCTGGCAGGCTGGGAACCGGAAGGGCAGATTTTAGCCTACACCTTGGGATCCAAATGTCCCTTAGTTTTCATTTTCCTAAGAAATCATTGGAGCTGACTTTGACGTAACAAGGTGGGATCTTCATTAATTGGCTTGAATTTGGCGGGATCACTGATTATTTTGAAAACACCACTGTCATATTTCTATCAAGTATTACAACACCGTTTCCCTTGTCAGGCTTCAAAATCACAATGTTAGAATTTCTCCTTAGTTCCTTCAGAACTCTGTACTATTTAAGGTCAGTAGCTGAAAGTCGATGTGTAAGGACATATGAATTATGTTGCATTACTATTACATTTTGTGTCAGTTATTACAATATATGGCGTAACACCCATTATCACCCTTGATGCATCACGTGCCACAACTATTAATTCTGGAATTACGTGTAAGACAAATTACTCAGACTTCGAAGCCCTTGTTTTATCGCATTGCAAACAAATCTGCAAATTTATGGTCGTAAATATGCTCTCTGCTTGTTCTTCTCCATGTTCCTTGTATTACTTTTGGAGTAATTTGCTTTGAATGTTGAATGATGTGTTGAAGGTTGAATAAAAGTTGAATATTAAACAAATAGTTGAAACAAAATGCATAACTGAATATAAAATTAGACGAGTTGGATATTGCTACGTTTGGCTTGCCATACTTTATGTTCACTTTGCAGTTTGCCTAAATTGCATGAAAATTGATTTCTCTTTCTCACCGAGATCTCCATGATCGGTGAGGACTACACCACTTTTGTTTCCTCCTTTGTTTAAATTTGAAACTCAAAGTTTTCCTCCTTTTGTCAAGCCGCATTGTCAACTGTATATTCACCACAGTATGTAGCGAAAGGACAGGATAATTGAATAGGAACGTGCTAGTATTTTTCTAACTGCAAATTAGAAACCATTACCTGACAACAGGAGCTGCCATCAATAAAATGTTTTCTTGTGGATATTTTGTCACCATCCTCACCAGATAATTAGCGAGTTTTTAAATAATGGATCATTCATTAATAAATAAATGTGTGAACAGATTGTTCATGGTTTTAATGAAGACATATGAAGAAATATGCAGAAATATGCAAGTTGAATTTGTAGACATTTTCTTTGCGAAACCGGAGACAAGCGAAAACTTGGCGTGATGAACCAGATCAAAAGGCTGATACAAATAACTTGACCAATCAGAGGCATCATTTAACAATAGTGCAATTTCAAAACAAAACCAAACGACCGTGTTGGATCAAGAGTGATAATGGGCCTTTAAGATAAAACAATTATTACCTACTCTCCATGGCCAAAAGCCACCATCTTGCCGGAAGAGCTATTCTTGACCCAGTCCACCTTGGTGGAAAATACCCCAGTCCACTCCCCTGCTGTTCTTGGATGGCATGCAAAAAAGTTCCCGATACCTGCAGCCCTTTAGCTTGTCAAACAATGCAAAATTCCTGTCAAATGCCCCGCTATGTCCCGGCTGGGGTGGGGAGGGGGGGGGTGTGGGGGTTTACATTGACTGATGAATAATTCAGTTCTTCAGTTTGAACTACCGAACAACATTCCCAAAGCTCTTGTCACAGAAATTTATGTTTCAACTTTGACATGTGCGTAACTTTGCTGTAAGAAAGTCAGGACTGACAATAACAACCAGCTGCTGGCTATTATTGGTAGAAACTACACTTTGGTAAAGGTGACCTTCTTTTATTTATGACTGACTACTTTTCTTGAAGAACTTGTAAGCCAAGACTTCACAACAATCAAGAATCAGCTATTAAGTTTTATATACATCCATACTGATAATCCCCAACATGAAATTTAAATTGTTCAATTTCCAAACATAACCTTCTCTTTTTCTTGGGGCCAGTCACCAAACCATGTTTCTGTGGATACTTCCAAATATTTGCATATACCTGTATCAGCATTAAGTTAATATTCCTGGCTTCCACTCTACAGATGCCTTCAACTCTTCCATCTGATGTTGTTTATGTTGGTTGGAGGACTGCTGTGGTGAATTGCATTTTAGAAAGATCTTACTTTCCTTCTTGCATCTATATGAATGCCTCTTTATGTCTCGTCAACATGTTTAAACTTTCTGGCTGGTGGGTATAACAACTGTCGAGTTTTCCTTGTTCATGTAGTGGAAGCTGTACCCTCAAACATGCTTTTCCAATCATGTTTTTTTGTTGGAACGTTGAAATTCTTGTCGAGGTAGACCAATTGAGAACCCAAGCCTTTCTTCAGGAATTCTACTTCGCTGCTATCAAGATTACCTTTCAATGAATCCAATCTTATGTTCCAATTTGCTGCGCTCAAACGAAGGTAAATTATTTTCTACTTAAATAATATAGAAACACAACACCAAAGGAATGATGGTTGGATGTTCAGGCAATCCAAGCTTACATTTATTGATACATTTCACAAAAGAATATTGAGTTAATGAATTATAACAGCTACAATCCCAAATTAGTAGTTATTTCTAAACACTTAGATACGTCTTCAAGGACATACATGTTCTTAGCACAGTCCGACTTCCAACGTCCGTGCAATTTAAGTAAACGCTCCGAAAAGTTGGTGCTGTTACTAACCACGGAAGTAGCCCCTCCCAGTCTTAAGCTGTGCAGGCCATAAAGCTTGTAATCTAATCCGAGTTCCTTAAGTCAGATCTTAAATGTCTCCCTACATCTTATGTGCAAGAGCTTTCTTCCATACAACTTGTAAGTATTGGAAGATTTAAACAATCTTAATGGTCTAAAGAGTGGTAAATTGCTGTTAAGGTCTACCTTAGCCATCAGAATGTACCTTTCATATATTCATTATCATAGAATATACCTTAGTTGTCAATGGTTTTCTTAATAATATCAGCAGAGTTGGGATCCTTCTTAGAAACAACAGGTTTACTATGTTTAGCCGCTTCTAACAAATTATGGCAAATTGCACTATCCAAAGGATTGCTAATGATGCCAGGAATAAGGGAATGAAACCATTTAAGGGTTGCTTGTGTCAATACTAGCACTGCATAAGACTTGGAACTAACGTATACCTTGTAAAGATAAGCAATTACAACTGAAACCGAGAAAGGTCAGGCAATGGCTGAATACTGGACAAATTGCACCATCTTGAAAACTTGACCATTTCTTTTGTATATCTTTTAACTGTGGAATCCGCCATAGACTTCATTAACAAGATCATGAGATCCCTCGTGTTTGGTTTCACGTGATCGGGGAGGTTATTCCAATAACCCTGAGTGTTGAACATCTAAAGAAAAACAAAACAAGACAAAAGAAAACATGAAAAGAAAAACACTGAAGCCTAAAGTACAGGATTCATAGCAATTACTTGCTCTCCGAAATCAGGCCAGCAACCCTTTCTGACGTATGAGCGAGCAAGCATTCTACTTACACTACATAACCTCAATATAAGCTGGAGACGATTAAACTGCTCTCCCAATCCGAGGCCTGCACCCCCTTACTGATGTATGAGTGGACAAGTGTCCATATACCCCTACACATAAATCTCAAATAATTCATCGCTGATCATTATAAATGTAAATAAAGACCCAGTGGTCAGGGAATCAAAACTTCAAACGAAAAGCTAACATTTGTCCAAAGAAGCTCTTAGAGCCTTACAGCAAATTGGTGTTGCGACCATGTTCCAGAACAGTCCTGCCGCTAAGCACCTTATCATCCATGACAAAACTAAAAAAATTTCTGCTCATAATGGGCCAAAAATGGGACGAAGGCTAGAATGGTGCAACTAAAGTAGCAACGGCCTTGGATGTATACAAATAGTGAATTGTTCTATGGATTAAACTTACTGGGGGAACAACAAGACAATTTTCCCCTGTCAAATTTTGGACGAAGAAATCCACTCCGCTACATCCTGGGTTCCAAAACCTCAAATGAAACTTGTTCACTTTCTTGTTATAGAAATTGGCAAAATAGTCCACTGTATGAGGCCCCCTAGTATAATCCAAAAAAGAGTACAATCCAGCAATTCAAAAAAGGAAGATATGATTTGCCAATCGCCTACATCTATAATACGGCTTATACAATCCCCCTATCAAGCTCCGTTCAGGGAATCCATTGCATTTCTAATTTGACGATACCATTGTCAACACAAAAATTGAAAAATCTTTAGGGCTATAACATGCAAATCTTAACTCTACCAACTTGGATAATCCTACAAGCATTTTCACTGTCGGAAAACCATTTGATGAATACAATAGCTGTTAACTCCCTCCAAGTAGAACACATGCCACACTTGTGTACATCCCATTGCTTATGACATACCTGCTCACCATTAAAATTTAAATGCGCACCACATGCAGTGGCACTAGCATCTGAATAAACAACATATTTAGATGGTCTGAACGGACAATCTACAATTGTTGTCAATTCACTCTATCTAAATTGGTTTCCCAAAACTCAATTTCTCTAACACAATACAGATCCAAAGTAAGTTTGGAATCCCAATCCTGCACTGCTGCAACAGATATTGAGCAATATCTGGTCATAATTCTGGAAATGTCCGCAAGAATTTATTTATTTCTTTATTTATTTGCCACACACAATGAACTGGAATGATTAATAAATTACAATGATTAATACACAGAAATAGCAATGGTAAACAAGAAAAAAACAGATAGGACAAAAAGAAAAAAAAAGCAATGGCAAGGGAACCTAATAAAAACCATGGGGCTTGTAGGACTTAGGTTCTCTCCCAATAAATAATAGATAACTAAACCTAGACAACATGGTAACAGAAATACAGGCAAGTCATATTTGTACACATAACAGAATTAATAATTACTGATAATAAATGTTTTAAGTTTTTTCCTAAAAGATACAAGAGATGAGGAACCAGTAATATCAGGAGAAAGAGAGTTAAAAACTTTTGGACCTTGAAAGAAGACAGAGTATTGCCGGATATTTGTTCTACGAAATGGCAGACAAAAGGAGTCTGCATACCTTGTATTGTAGCTATGAATTTGGCTGTTTGTTGGAAAAACGTTTTCAAATTTTCGAGGGAGAATAGAGTTTTAAAACGAGTACATAAACTGTCCTAGATGTAACAAATGAATGTCTTGAAATTTGAGCAAGTTAAGTTTCTTAGAAATAGGTTCTGTATGAGCATTATAGTAAGACTTGTCCACTATCCTTACCACACGTTTTTGCAAACTGACAATTTTTTGACAGTTAGATTTATAAGCTGATCCCCAAACTAGATTACAATAATTATGGTAAGGAAGTATCATTGAGTTATACGATATGCGAAGAGAAGGTGTTGAAAGAAAGAAACTAGATCTAAAAATTACACCTATGGATTTAGATATTTTATTTGCTAGGCTGGATATATGAGTCTTCCAATTTAGGTTTTCATCTAGAACTACCCCAAGACCGTTTCATTGACCAGTGTAATGGATCTCTCATTTATAACAACGTTAAAGTTAGAAGAATACTTTTTCTGCCATGGTTTAAATTCCATAAAATTTGTCTTAGTTAAGTTTAGAGATAGTCTGTTTGCTGCTAACCAGTTTGACAGTTTATTAAGGTCACAATTTAAAGTGCTGATTAGAAAATCTGGATCTGTGTGTGAAATAAATAAATTGGTGTCGTCTGCAAATAAGATGGACTCAAGCTTTGAAGCATTATTCAAGTCATTTATGTATAGAATAAAGAATAGGGGACCTAGAATTGACCCTTGAGGGACCCCACAAAAAATCCTACAGGGTATTGATCTCTTGCCATTATATTCTACAAATTGTGATCTCTCAGAGAAGTAACTGCTGACCCATTCTAACGTCAGTCCACGAATACTGTAGTGATATAGTTTGTCAAAGAGAATTTCGTGAGTCACCGTATCAAAGGCCTTGGAAAGCTCTAGAAATACACCGACAGCATGCTCTCTGCGATCAAGAGCAGACGAAATTTTGTCATACAAGTCAATCAGTGCATGAGTGGTAGAATGGTTTTTCCTAAACCCATATTGGTTGCGACAAAGAATGTTGAAATCATTTAAGTAACATAAAGTACGATTATAAATGATCTGCTCAAGGAATTTTGAAAAACAGGGGATGATCGAAACAGGTCTATAGTTAGAGAAGATAGATTTGTCGCCAGCTTTGAAAATGGGTACCACCCGAGCAGAAATGAAGTTTATAGATTGCTTTATAATAGACGTAGGGATATTATCATAGCCAGCTGCCTTACCTGATTGAAATTGGTTTGCAATAGAAATAATTTCTTCTTCTGTTGTCAAGTCTAGAAAAATCGATTGATTGAAAGTTCCAGACAAAAATGTCTCGTGGGATGTGCTGGATCGTATTCCCTTGGCTAAGTTTGGCACAATGCTGGAAAAATATTACAAAAATTGTTTGCAATACGTTTGGATCAGATATTTCCTGCTTTCCTGCTTTAAATGCTTTGTTGGATTTTGCATTTCTTTTTTTTTATTTATGAGATCGTTAAGCAATCTCCATGTGGCTCTCATGTTGGACTTGGATTCGTTTAGCTTTTTTGCAATTCTCAAGGAGTGGTTTAAATTGTTCCTGACTGTCAGCCATCTTTATCAAAACTTGAAAAACATTAAAAGTGTCAGAAGCCTTAAATAGGCTTCTGAAGGTGTTAATTATTGTGATAAACGCGCAAAGTCACCCTGTAGACGCCCCCTCCCCCCCTGGTTTGGGGGTGGAGATCACTTGTGTCCATATGGGAGAAAGCTGATAGGCTCCCTCGTCCCTGTTCATAGTAGGAGTGTTCAATCTAATACATATGCTTTCCTTGATCCATCGCTTAAACTTGTCGCTTTCCTGCTCAATTATTTCACTTGCTTCCCAATTCATAATATGATTGTTCTGACAGACGTGGTCTGTTATGGCTGATTTATGGTGTTCATTGGTGGAAGCTCTGCGGGTGGATCTTGTGAAATTTCTGTCAGAGATCTTTTCTGCTTCCTTTCTGTGTTTTGTGATCCTGGTTCCCAGCTTCTGACACTTTTAATGTTTTTCAAGTTTTGATAAAGATGGCTGACAGTCATCGAAACTGTCAGCATCATTAAGGCGTTAAGACCGGCTATGTTTTAAGAACATTTAAATCGACTAATTAACTAGCCTGATGAATTTCTTCAAGAATTGTTCCTGTACTGTTTATACAGCGCTTTTTTCTGTGAAGATGGATCAGATAGATATTGCTTGTATAATTTGTTCTTACGTTTTGACAGATTTAAGTAAACCCTTGGGACAACCAAGGCTTTCCAAGCTGATTCTTTCCCTTTAATTTTTTTCGTGGAAAACGTGTCATAAATCTGAGAAAATTTGTTGAGAAAGCTACCGTAACACATTTTTGGATCATTGTATCCAGGTATTTGTAGCTGTCGTAGTTAATTTTTATTTTCAGTTAATTTTGTTTTTTCGCTAGTTAGTTTTTTTTTCTAACTGGTTGATTTTATTTTTAACTGGTTAATTTTTTTCTAAACTGGGTTTTTCTATCAACTGTCTAAAAAGGGATTTAATTTTTGGGGCGTGGTTAAAAAAATAGGGACTTGGCTTTTATCGTACATAAGCCAAGCGGCGGACTTAAACTTCCTGCTGTATTTACATATTTGGTCTTGGTATGCAAGGAGGTCTGGGGCGAGGTGGGGGTACAGGGACAGGGTTGAGCGAAGGAAGACATTCCAGGCCTCGAGCCAAGATGATAAGCCGTCAATACGGCATTTTCTACGTTGAGAACGGACAAAGGATAACGAGTCGCCATCTTGAGGGTCTACGCTGAGTGTAAAGTTGTTCTGTGATGAGGCATGGGAGGGGTGTGGGTACATGTTATCCGTGAGCAAGTCATTAAAATCGATGTACTCACGTTTGGTAATCTTGGTGCGGATCTTTTCCGGCAGCGGCGGCAATGTGCTCTCGTGTGGAGGCTGCGGGGCAGGTTGGTGGTTTGGGACGCCCAGGGAACCTTGAAGAGCCATTGAGAGGAGACTGGGCACTAGTTGAGGTTGTGATAAGCCGCCATCTTGGTATTCTCCCGACGTGGCGTTTGAGTTGTTTAGGAGGGCATTCGGCGCGTTGAGGCCGGTGGTGGGGCCGCTGTTGAGGCCGCTGGCAGGAGAAAGTAGAGAAATGTCCTGTGGCAAGCCAGCAACTTGGTCAGAGCGCTGAGGGGCAACCACTTCAGCGATGATCTCGCGGAGTTAAAGAAGTTAATCCGGCGAAAATGTGGAGACCGAAGGCATCGGTTGGCGATCTGGAGGCTGTGGTCGCCCAACATCCAAAGGATTTTTGTTCAAGGCTGTTGGAGCTTCCCATTGAGGTGCGTGCGTGCCTGCCTGTTCGTGTTCGAAAACCCGCTGGGCCAAGCGGGTCTTCATGCCAGTTGTCACAAGATTATGAGCCGACGCGAGAAGAAACAAAGAATTCCTAGGTAAAGCATTTAGCTCCGCCAGAGACATGGTTTTCGGGTTAAGGCTAACCGGGCAGTTACGGCGTTTGGCTGGTCGAGGAGGCATAGTCGCAAAGACAAAATACAGCACTAAGGCGGAGTAACTTGATAAAACTTATTGTGCAACGTGTACTCGCAAGGCAAACAATGAGGCACACAATTCGGACCTAGTGGATATAAGCATACCTTGGTATCGATTACATTTAGTAACAATGTCCAGTTGTAATAAAGTACTGTTCAAAGACACAAAGGTCAGTTTATGTTCTGCTATGCAGAACAGGCCGCTATATAATAAGTAATGTCACGCAGGGTCCCTTTTGTGCGAGATGAGTGTAATAGATGTTTTAGTGGCGATGAAGACGCTGATATGCGTTAAGGACCAAGGTTGTGCTAAGCTCCCATTAGTTAACTATATTTTACAGGTAAAATAACCATTTGTAGCTGTCGTAGTTAATTTTTATTTTCAGTTAATTTTATTTTTTCGCTAGTTAGTTTTTTTTTCTAACTGGTTGATTTTATTTTTAACTGGTTAATTTTTTTCTAAACTAGGTTTTCTATCAACTGTCTAAAAAGGGATTTAATTTTTGGGGCGTGGTTAAAAAAAATAGGGACTTGGCTTTTTTTTGGGGGGGGGTATAAAAAGAATAGTTCGGATTTGCACTATCTTCCTCCTCCCCATCGCACAAAGTTCTCTGCCAATGCCATTCCTCTACAGCACACAGAGGAAGAGACAATACCAACAACTACATCAAAGGTATTTACTCTGAAATCCAGCAGCAAGTAGTATCTTTGTTTACCAGCTTGTGTCGACTTCATGCCCAGCAGATGAGTATTACTGACCACAAGAAACCCGCGATAACAAACCCAATACATGCTGAAACGTTTCTGTCACACGTAGAAGTTGATCTTATTGACTTCCGAAATCTCAAATGTTCATGTGATAATACAAGCCACCAATGGGTCCTACACATTAGTGACCACCATACAAAGTACTCCTGGTTATACAGCAAAATGGCTGAAGAAGTGTTATAAAAATTGGAAGCATTATTCTGGGATTTTGGGTTTCCTCAGACCCTCCACGCTGATAACGGCAAGGAATTTAAGAACAAAATGATGCAGGAATTTTGCCAAAAGCATGGAATAAAACAAGTATATGGGACACCACGAACATCCCGAACACAAGGCTTGGCAGAAAGAAATAACATGACAGTGAAAGAAAACTTAACCAACATTCTGAAAGAGATTCAAGCTGACCTTAGTTCATGGCGTTCAAAACTCGGAGAAGCAGCATATAAAAAACAAAATATCACCACCCACAGGGCTGTCAAAGAGACACCCTATACACGACTTTCATAATGGCGGACCACTCCGGCGGAATGGGAACTACTGACTTGGAAGCGAGGCTAGTTGGGCCTCGAGTGTAAACATTGCACACACACAGCAACAATTGAGACGTCGAATTTAACTCTTGAAGAGGAAGATATCCCTGGAGCTTCATTGTGTGGAAGAAAGCCTTCAGAACTTAAAACTGAAGAGCTAAAATTTTGGTTTAAGTGTATAGGGGATCGGGGAAAAGGTCTTAAAACGAAAGCAGAGCTAGCAAAGAGGTAGGAAAATGCTTCATATGCTTGCATGCACTTTATCGCTCAATTTTTTTGGATTAATGCCACCTTTCTTATTCCGTTTATGAAGGTGGGAAGAATACATCAGATGTGGGAAAGATAAAAATATTGTAAGTAGTATAGTACTTGGGGGTACCAGCACACTTTGAAATCAGATGATACAATCCAATGGTACAATCCGATGATACAATCCGATGATATCATGATCTCGTATTTTTGGCAATCTATATGTTTTTTAAAATGCGTGACATTCTCAGAAAAATCACCAAGCGTGACTTTCTCGGAAAAATTACCTTTGAATTTGTTGAAGCAATTAAAGATGCAGAAAAAAATAGCAAAACTGGTGGCCACCAGAACCTCTCATGAGGGACTTAATTTGGAATTTGAATTACCACCCGTCCCTCATGAGAGGTTTTTTTGTTTTTGAATTCCCACCTCCACACCACCCGAGCACTATCATTGATGTTTTTCCCACCTCCACTCCGCTCGGGCACTATCAGACCCTCTTAGGGCCAAGTATTTGTTTAATTGTTTTTTCACCCTCCGGCTTGAGGTTGAACCGGCACTTCTGACAAGCCTAAGCTCGAATATAGCTCTACCCAACAACCCGACACCATCTCAGGGTGATTTTTTGTGTTTTTAACCCATGGAATAACGGCGGGGTTTTTTCGTTATTCCATGGGGTGGCTTGTATACATTTCGCTAACGAAAGGCCCCCGCTTTTTCCAATCGTTAGATACTTTGTATACGAGCCACACTTTATCTGTGTAAAAAAACCCTTTTATATGCGTTTGTATTTTCATTTTATGCTTGTGGTACATAAATGAAATTTTCAAAGATAAAAAATAATACGCATGTGTAAAAATCGAAAAATCTAGAATCCCCAAAACATAGTGACGTAGTTTGATGACTCATTCGAAAGGGAAACCCCCCAACAAATGTTCCTGTCTCATATGCTAATTCTTCGGGTAAAGGGTCAGAAAAAGGGCAGTATTTTAAATTAAATATACAACAAAACTCACAATACTATCCTGAACTAGGCAAATCAGTGGGTTTGAGGCGATAAAAACACCACAACTATGGTGTGACGTCAACAGCTAGCTGAACTTTTTTAGATTTTATAATGTCCGTATGCGTAGCTTGTCACGCAATTATCGTGAATATACCGCTTGTCATCGAAACAGCTGAGTGATACTTTATTGATTTCATAACTTCCTAATTGATGATTTTGACTTCTTATTGTTTTCATTTTATGGTGTATCTGTTTATTATTGAAGAGTGTCTCTTTATAGTTTTCATGTTGAATGTTCTTTTTAATGACGTTCTTTTTGATCCCTTTAGCAGTCTTTCCTCCTGTTTGGTTGTCTTTCATGTAGCTATACATTTTTGATCGTAGACCCATGAATTCACAAACGGGAACTCCTGCGGCTTCATCTTTGAATTTACCAATTACTTTTTTATTTGACTTATTAAAATACGGTGAGCTTTCAGGGTAGTCGCTGTTATCGAATTTATCTTTATCGTTCCAGAAATTTCTATAGACGTCTTCGGTTTCAATTTCGTATGTTAATGAGTCAGTGTCTGTGAATAGTAATTTGGCTTTGTTATTGTATTTATTTTTGATGTAGTTATAATGAAAATCATACATTAACGTCTTGCTTAGATCCAAGATGCACATACCCACATATGCCGGCCTGTTAAGGGTAAGTGTTTCTTTAATCTTATGCACAGCTACTAGATTTTCATTGAATATTTTACTGCTAACATATGTCGGTTTAGCAGCCATTTTTAATAGTTTCTTTTCATCGGTGACTAATCTGACGTCTACTCGCTTTCTGAGGTTTTCCATCGTTTTTCCAAATACACTGTTATTCATCAGCTTGAAAAAGTCTTTTTCAAATGCGTTTTTGGCATTAGTTCTTTTCTGAGTGTTGTAATCAATATATTGCCTGAGCCAAGGGGATTGATTGAACTCTAACACTCGATGGACTTTAGTTATTTTCAAACCGAGATTTGTATAGAGTTGAAGGTTTCTGTAATGAAGCACGTGTTTTTCTTTGTTGCTTAATGTTGGTATCAGTTTATGTACCAAACCAGTTGATATCTTGTATTTCTTCGCGATGTTTTTGCAATAATCTGATAGCATGTCCTCGGTCACTTTAATCTTTTCCGGTCCAAGTGGGTAGTCATTATGCAGATCATGTGACTCTTGGGGGTATTCTAAATCAACTTCAAGTATCAAACCTTTGTTGCTATCTTCTTGGTACTTTGCTAGGTTTATCTTATCGATTTGCATTTCTGTCATCCATCTGAATCCGCCTGTTGGAAGGTATTGACTCATAGCCCAACCGTATAGATTATTAGCATCGAGATACATGATATACTTTGAGGGCGCCTTCTCATCGTATTCTTTCATGTATTTATTGTTTGCTCTTCCATATCGGTTTGCTATATAACGGATTCCTCCACGCATACCCTTTTCAATGAATTGAAACATATCAATATCAACCATAAGCTCTAGTTTAATGTCAGTCATTTTAAGCATAGCATCCCACGAAAGCCCTGGAGACGTGAAATAATGACATGGGTCCAGTTTGTAGTATTCAAGGCATGTTTTCCTGAAGTTTTCAAATACATCAGCTAATAGGAGGATGTCAGATTTCAGGTACAGGTCATGGTATTCACCCATATTTTTGAGAGAGAATGTATTCCACACATTCTGAGCATGTTGATAATCTTCATCACTTATATGTTCATCATATAATAGGCTGTAAAATTCTTCTTTTGATGGTAGCTTTTTATTGAATTTATTAAAGCTATCCATATAATCGTAAGGGTAGACCCCTTTTTGTGCCATCAACTCAAGCTTTTTACCTTTGAATTCTTGGGAGGTGTACTTTAATGATTTTTTTGGTAGATTACTCACTAGTTTTTCCAAACAAGAGCTCATAAACTGGAAACTATCAAGAAAGGTTAAGTGATTACCCAACATGAAAGCCATATACTTTTCCATGTTGTTGGGTATAGCATTTATATTCATCTGTTTCTCCTCTCCTTTCTTATTTTTGTATGCATATTTCTTAACAATAGCTCCAATTTCTTGCATAATGAAATGGCTGTCATAACCTCGTAGATTATGGAATATAACAGGTATTTTTATTTCTTCTGGGTTTACTCTAAGTTTTAGATTACATTGATTGATTGATTGATTCACTTTTATTTGAATACGGTAATTTCATAAGTTACATAACTTCTTTACATGAAAGCCGTATAGAAACAGAAGTAAATACTGTACAACTACACTAAAAATATGTACAAATAATAAAATATGGTAAAATGTAGTCAACAGTTTGCCTGCCTACTAGCCAGTTTTCTTTTAAAGATAGCTTTAGATTCGGACGCTTTTATGTCATTTGGTAATGAATTCCACAGCATTCCTCCTCTGTATGAGAAAGACCCCTTATAATATTCTGTTTTTGGAACGTGGTCCAATACAACATTATATTCCGCATTTCTTAGCATAGACTTATAAGGGTTGTTCCCACAGACATTCGAGAAAAGATCGCTTAAGTAACTAGGTACATTTCCATTAACTGTATCATACATTAATAGACTTAAGTGCTTTTGACGCCTTGAGGCAAGCTCTTCCCAGTTTAGTTGTTTTCGTATTTGTGCTGAACGAACGTCATAACCTTGAAAGGTTATTATGCGTGCAGCACGATTTTGTAATTTCTGGATCCTAGTGGCAAGTCCCTGGTCTAAATTGTCCCAAACAACGTCGCAGTAGTCGAACACAGGCTGGATAAGAGATTTATAAATAATATTTAGAACATCTAATGGTACATAATCACGTGCCTGTTTTAGACCACTGATGGATCGATTGACTTTTGAACAAAGTTTGTCAACATGCTCGTTCCATTTAAGATTTTCATCTAAGTGAATTCCTAAATATTTTGTTGTTTGGACTCGTTTAACATGATTGTTGCCAATCTTAATTGGAAAGTCTCTTCCTAAGTTAGATAATTTGAAGGTAGTTGTTAAGAACATATACTCCGTTTTAGTGACATTTAAGCTTAACTTATTTGCAAGAAGCCAGTCCCTAACGCGAGTTAGGTCATTATTTACCTTGGCATATAGTTCAGCAGTGGATACAGAGGACGCATATATCGTGGTATCATCGGCATACATGTGTGCTTTGGTATGGAGAAGACATCCAGGGAGATCGTTGATATAAATTAAAAACAACAAAGGGCCTAAAATTGAACCCTGTGGAACGCCACAACTTATCAACTGGGGCTTAGATACACAGCCCTCTACTACACACTGCTGTTGCCTATCTGATAGGTACGATGAAAACCAGTCGAGCGTTACACCCTTCAGACCATAGAGCTCAAGCTTTTTTAATAAAATATTATGTGAAACGGTATCAAAGGCTTTGGCAAGATCGAGAAGCACAATCAAATTGGTCATGCCTTTGTCAATGTTAAGATACCAATTATTTGTTAAATGTAACAGCGCTGTCACTGTAGAGTGAAGGGAACGAAATCCAGACTGGTTTTTTGTTAACAGGCCATTTGAATTTAAGTACCCGTATAGTTGATCGTAAACTACCCTTTCACAAATCTTAGAAATGGCTGGCAAGACAGATATTGGTCTATAGTTTTGTGCATCTGTGCGATCATCCTTTTTATACAAAGGAAATACTTAAGCCATTTTCCACTGTGAAGGAAAGAGGCCAGTATCTATGGATTTGTTTATGATACAGGTTAAAGAGGTGGCAATAATTGGGCCGGCTTCTTTTAGAAGCCGACATGAGATGTTATCAAGGCCAGTGGCCTTGTTCGGAGATAATTTACCTAATAACTTTAAAACTTCAGTGGCAGAGGTATGTTGTAAATTAAAAGTCGTGGAAACAGGCTTTATGTAAGAGTCAAAACTTGTATTACCACTAGGCAGTGTGGAGGCTAGGTTTGGACCGACAGATGTAAAATGGTCATTTAAAATCTCACACATTTCTGCGGGTTTTGTGAAGGAATTATCACCACTTTTTAGTTCACTTATTGAAGAGTTACTAGTGCACTTACGATATGTTAATTCATTGATTGTCCTCCATATTTCCTTCGGGTTACCCACATTTTGTTCCACTTCTGATTTGTAATAATTCGCTTTTGCCATTTTAATCTCATTATTTATTCTATTTCTTTCTTTTCTATATTTATCCCAGATAGATGGCTGTTTTGTTAATATAGCCTGCCTTTTCAGTCTGTTTCGACCTGTTATCAGCTCCCTCAGATCAGTAGTAATCCAAGGGGATTTTTTATTTCTTACTCGCCGCGTTCTTATGGGCGCATGAGCGTCAGCTATTTTTAAAAACATATTTTCCCAGATTTCAACCATTTCATCGGAAGTAGTGCAATTTCTTAGGCTATCCCAGGGCGCTGACTTTAGGTCTTCTCTGAAAGCACTTGCATTAAAGTTTTTAAAAGAACGAGTGGTCACATGCTTATGAGTGTTTTTAGATGAAATGGCAAACTTACGTACTGCATAGACCATACTATGGTCACTTAATCCCATATGCACCACTCCTGATTTTAAAATCCTTGAGGGTTCATTTGATAATATTATATCAATAAGTGTACTAGAATTTGGCGTAATTCTAGTAGGTTCATTGATTAATTGTTGAAACTGATAGGTCGAACTTAATTGCTTCAACTGAGACAGGTGCATGTTATTTCTATCCGATAGATAATTGCAATTTAAATCGCCTAAGATAATTTGTTCCTTAGATTCCATGTCAATAATGCGAACAATAGCTTCTAAGGCTTCAAAGAAGCCAACCGTACAGCTAGGGGGCCTGTAGGCCGCAGTTACGTTAAAAGCTTTACTATTAGGCTTTTTAATATCAACACTTAACATTTCAAACTCGTTATTGGGAATTATTTCATTTCTAAGGCAATAATTAATATTCGATCGAAGATAAATGCACACGCCGCCGCCATTACGGTTTCGATCCTTTCTTAGGATTGAATAGCCGTCAATATGAACCAAGTTGTCAGTTATTGTAGAATCGAGTCTAGTCTCATTAACAGCTAGCAAATCAAGACACTGATCAGCCATAATTAGTCGAAGCTCTTCAATGTGCAGCGGGAGACTAGCAACATTAATACTCGCAATTTTGAAGCCCCTCACTTTCAAGGCAGAGGTCATATCATCATAACAATTTGGTTCACATTCAGGCAAAAAACTGTTGACTTCTTTAAATCAATAACAATTACTAATATGATTCAAAATATTCTTAGCAAGTGCTGCGCTACCTTTCTGATTTAGGTGCAGGCCACTACTGTTCAGCATGCTGCTTCCTATTTTGCTGTTGTCAATAAAACTTAAGTCACGGCCACTTACAAATGACTTGATAATCCTGTTCGTTTCGGTTACTTTGTCCCCCATGCTTGGCTCGTCTGTTCTATGGGTGAGGCCTGAAATGGTTACACTAGCTGTGGTATTCTGCGATATGTCTTCGCACAGATTTATAATATCTTCTGCGACTTCCCGAGGAGATCTGTTGCGAAGATCGTTCGTGCCAACATGTAGTATGATCTCACTTGGGTCGGTACGAACAGTTGGGATGGCATAGCTTTCCATATCGCTCACTGTAGCACCCGGGAAACACCTCATCTGAACTTTAGTGTTATTTTTTGACATTTTCCACCATTGTAATCCCTTCACAGTAGAATCGCCAAGAATAACTACCCGATTTTCTGAATCTTGTTGGTCAGATTGCCGATTGAAGCTTGTGCCGGGCCGTGAGTTACTTGATTCTAACAATGTATACTGCGGGCCGTGTTCCTGCTCTTTTTTCTCATCTTTTCTGTTGCCACTGCCTTTCTGGTTCTTCTTCTGGCTCTGGTTCTTTTTGCCGTTTTGATTGGTTTTCTTTGCAGGTCTAACAACAGGGATACTTGTTTGCGTGACTGCTTCTGATGGCGTGACAGCTTCTGTTATTGACCCAACAGCCGTAAAATTATATGCCTCATCTTGACTGAGCTTTAAATCATTTCGTTGCAAAATTCTTATCGTTGAAATAAGAGTTGATTTTTCGCTTTCAAGGGTTCCTATCACTTCCTTCAGCTCGGCTAGATTATCTTTCGCGACTTTCAGTTGATTACGAAGTAGATTATTCTCTTCCTGTAATTTGAAATTCAAATTTTCAGTTTCAGCAGCACCAGCAGAAGATATGTTAATTTTCCCGCCATCATTCAAAATATATGAGATATCATTTTTCATCATCTTTATCTCCTCTTTTATTAGTTGTAAATCAGATTTTACCTTATCCTGACTTGTAGTAGTCAAAGCATCCGCCGGATCTAATTGTTCTATTGCATACGTCTCAATATGTTCATCTGCTGCCGGAGCTTCGCTTTGCTGGCCGCCATTATTACTATTCCTTGCTTCATCTCCGTTGTCTTTAACGTTCAAAAAGTCGGAGAATGCCTTTGTCAAACTTGCACTGCCAGAACCTTGAATAATGATCTTCTTTGTAGTAGTGTACAATTTAATTGTGCAGTCCGCGGCCTTGAACGAGAGCATTTTGTGATGTTTATCTTCGTTCACCTCGGCTGAAGCAATCGCCGTGTTCTTCAAAATTTCCGACACCAAAATCTTGAGTGAGTCAACATTACTTGACCAAAGAAAGTAATTTAAAGTACTATCATATGATAAACAATCCTTTAGCGTAGAATTTTCCATCGTAGAACGTACTATTTTGAGCAAATAGTCCGATTTGTTAAGAGTCGCTTTCAGCGTGTGTACACGTGAGAGTTGAGAGAGACATTCTTGATGGGCAGAGCCTCTGTATTTACCAGTGATATGGCAGTGATCTCGAACTCAAATATCTTTATCAGTATATTTTTTATTGCAAATGTGGCATTCTTTTGCTTTTTGAAATTCATCCTCATCCTCTTTCGTCATTCTCAATGGTTTGTTGAATTCCTTTTTCATAATTTTCTTACAATATTTGACTTCCTCCAGCATAGCTTCCATAAATTTGTAAACGGCTTTTTCACCTCTGTATATTGTCACAGGTTTGCTGTGTTTGTCATCATTGCAACAAACCAATTTGTAGCCATATCCACAGTCTGTATGCTTCTGGTATGCTTCTGGTATGCTTCGGTATATGATTTATCATTATTAGGTTGACAACCGGATATCTTTTCTGTTATAGCCTCAAAGTCAGCGTAGATTACAAATGGCACTGGTAGTTGTTTATGAAAATTATTGAATTTCAATATGTTTTTACCTTTTTCTGGCATTTTTATTGCTTGTGTGCCATTCACTTGTATACAGTTTTCTTTATGATCAGTTAATACTCTTTCGGAGCTAAAACACTGAAGACAATGCATGCAGAAATGTTTTCTTTCTTTGTGTTTTGTTTGTTTGTACATTAAATTGTTGAAATCTTTGATCAGTACATAGTGCTTTTTTTCATTTTCTGTTATGAGAAGCAGATTCAAGAAGTCTGCATATTTTTCTTTTGACACATGAATTGGATATGGTTGTTTATCTTCATAACCGAAAACATTGATGTTGATGTCATTTTGCTTCTCAATTTTATTGTACTGTTTTGTTGTGACTGGAAATTCAATCCCTGAATAATCTAAATTTTCAATAAATTGCTTCTCTGATTTTTTGATTCTCTGTGGGTTTTTGTCTTGTGGATTCAAATGTCTGATGTGACACCATCTGAAGCATTCATTATCCTCATTTTTCATATTAATCAATCCTTTTGCATTGTTTCTGAGTTCCTGTGGTAGTTTAATATATGAGGAGCCCTTCATTGGTTGATATTTGACAACATTGAGGTAATGATTGTCAACAGATTCAATAGTCCAACCAGAACCTTCAGATACCCATACAGCTATTTTATTCAAGATCTGCTGTTTTGATATTTTTAGTTATTCAACAACTTCCAGATTATTCACAATTGTTTGAGCTGGACTGTTGAAATATGCGGTCTTATACATTGTTTCTCCATCTGATGTTTTTGTGAATGTCACCCTAAGCGTTTCAATGAATTTTAGACCTTTCATTTCATTTAACAATTTTTCAATATGTATTTCGATTGCCTTTCTTGTGTTTTGTAGTTGCGCTAGCGGGTCTTTATCATTTTTTATATCAATTTCAAAAGACTTGTCCTTTCAGAGCTTTATCAACTTGCTCTATCTTAGCTCTTTGTGGTGGCACTGGTTTTTTGGTTCTTGGTGCTGGAATAGGTTTCATTTCTTCTAACCATTCAGAAGGTGGGGATGGCAATCTTTTCCTCTCAAAATAATCAACCAATTCTTTAACTGTTCGTCTTGGGGTGGGTGTTGGTTTTTTAGTCCTGGGTGCTGGCACAGGTCTCTGAACTTGCTTCATGGTTCTTGGTGTCGGCATCGGTTTGGTATCATCTACAACAATAATTTTAGGCTTCTTCTGTTGCTTCAATAGCAATTCGATTAGCTGGGATTTACTGAGTTTTTTCAAATATTTCTTATCCATACTATACAATC
Organism: Pachyseris speciosa; assembly: GCA_016490735.1. Taxonomy (NCBI): domain Eukaryota; kingdom Metazoa; phylum Cnidaria; class Anthozoa; order Scleractinia; family Pachyseridae; genus Pachyseris; species Pachyseris speciosa. Next base: position 448,977 of record JAEMWC010000348.1, read on the forward strand.
ATATTATTTTTTTATATACTTTTTTAATAATTGCGGACAAAATTTATTTAAACGATTATTATATAGAACTATATTATAATGATCAAGATTGAAATTAACGAATGCGTTTACTATGTTCACCCAGTTTATGATTTATACGCCTCAGATGCAGATGGAAATATTATAAATATTGTCAAAAAAGTACCAATGAAAGGGGTTAAGCAACGCACAGGATATATGAAATGTGGTGTAAGAAACCATGGTCAAGTGGGTCGAAAAGCGTATTATGTCCATCGATTTGTTTGGGAATGTTTTAATGGTATTATTCCAGAAGATAAAGTGATTAACCATATCAATAATATAAAGGATGATAATAGATTATGTAATCTCCAAATGGTTACACAACAACAGAATTGCAAGAAATCAGTAAAAAGTCGGGATTATTCATTTGCTACTGCCCAAAGAAATCCAAGATGTGTGAAAGCTACTAATTGTGAAACAAATGATGTGATTTATTTTAGTAGGATATATGCTGTTCAACAACACCTTTGTGTGAATAATGGAACTATAAAAAGAGTTTGTGATGGATTTAGATATTATAAATCCGGTTTATCTAAAAAGGACGGATGTTCATATAAATTTGAGTATGTTGAAAAAGAGGATATGCCTGGTGATTACATAAAATCAGCTAAACGTTCAACAATGTCTGAAGAAGATAAAAAGAAACACCATTCACAAGCTATGAAGAAGTGGCAAAACAAAGAATACAAATGTCCTAGATGTGACAAAGTGATGAAAAATGGTAATAAGTTATACCATAATAAAAAATGTTAATGAATAGCCAGAAATAATAATATCTTTGGCTACATAATAGCAAATAACAGTATTTACACCTGTATCTTCTGTTATATATATGTTAGATAATTATCTCTTTATAAGTTTTTATGTATGTGTTTTGAATGGTTTTTTAATGTTTTTGATGACTTGAATTTTCTAGAACAGTTATTACATTTGATCCTTACTCCATCAAAATAATGAATGATTTCTTCTAGAATTTCATCATAATCATTACTGACTAACACTTTAAAATTGTTGTTTCTATACTCTTGCAACATTATTTTTTGATCCTCTGATAATTTCCCATTACCTTTTGGGTTTTTGAATTCAATAGCAAATCCTGAATACACTTTATGTAGATTTTGAATGATCAGATCAGGTGATCCTTTTTGATAACCCATACTATAAGATCTTAATCTCATGACACTATTTATTTGGTTTTCACCTAGTGATGCATTTAAAAGTGCTTTTGGATGATGGTTTCTTATATAGTTAACCACTTTTTTATGTAAGTCATACTCTGACTGTATATTCAAAGTTAACATTTTAAAAGGTTTGTGGTTATATTCATACCGTCCAGTTTTTCTGATTGATGGTAAAACCTCTTTTGTGACCCATCGTTTGAATTCCTTTGCTTTGTCCATATCAGATCTGAAAATGAGGCTGTACAGTCCAGATTCATTTATGTAAATCACATGGTCATTTTCTAGGGGGGGGGGAACGATTCGTTCCCCCTAGATTTGAGGTTGTTTAAAGTAATTTTATCTTCAGAATCAACATGATCACGAATAGCTTTGCGAGTGTTTTTATACTTTAATATTTTGGCAACAGTCTTGGCTTTGAACCATATGTCATCATCCTTCTTGATAATATCTAGTTTAGTTTCTTCATAAATAAAAATTTCTGTCATAATAGACATATTATATCAATATAAATTATTCCATTTAATTGACCGCAATGAGATAGCCAGAAACAATTTCATATATCTTTTAAAATCATTCATTGGTATCCAACTGTTAAATTCATCACTATATCCCTTCCACTTCACCAAAGCTTGTTTCTTCTTGTAATCTCTGCGAATGACTTTATCAATACGGAAAACATCCTGTCTGGCTTTTAATAATTCTTGTTCATAAAAACTTCCTTGTATTTCTTCATCGTTGAGATCCTTTAATTTGTAAGTGATTGGGTTTGTATATTGGATTTTATCAATTATAAATACTTCCTCAGTCCAATTTGGTGTATAGCCCTTGTCGAACACATTCCGTTTATACTTAGATATTCGGACCTTGTCACCAACCTTGAATTTTGGTTTAGCTGATAATGGCTCCATATCACCATATAGATTAAAGTAAACTATACCTTCATTCCTCTTTTTACTAGCTTCTGTAGGTGTCATCTTTATGCTTGAATGTTTGGTATTATTATACTGTTTTACTAATTTTGGTAACATGTCTAAATACTGTGTATTACCTTGAACTGTGAACTGTTTCCACATTTTGGATTTAATTGTCCTATTCCATCTTTCAACTACTGATGACTTCTCCTCATTCTCAGTTGAGTACATATGTATCCCATTTTTCTCTAATAGGTCTTTCACATGTTTGTTATAGAATTCTTTTCCCTTATCAACCCATAGATATTGTGGTTTTCTGCCTTCCTTGAATATTGACTTAAATGCTTCAGTTACAGTTTCACCCTTTTTATCCTTCAGAGGAACAATCCAACCATATTTGCTGAAGACATCAATAACCATAAGAAGATATCGATAACCTTTATTCCATTTACTGAACTGTTGCATTTCAACTAGATCACTTGCCCATATTTCATCAATTTTAGTTACAATCACACGCCGCCGAGTGAAATTGCGTTTTATGGGTGCATGTGACTCATCTGCTAATTTTTCTTGCCAGTTTTCTTCACTCGACGGCTTTTTCCGTTTTTTGGAACACCCAAACCTAGTTTCTCCTTTGTTGCAATTGCATTACGAGCCAACATATGTCCCCATTGTCTATCTTTCCACGGAATGGCATCAAGAGCAGCAACCATTTTTCTGTCTGCTTTATTCTTGCATTTCCTATCATCTTTACAAATGGAGTAATCAACATCATGTTGCATGGCAACAGCATCTGTTCTTCCTGTTGGCTGTTGATATATCTCAAGTATTTCACCTGTTGTTGGATCGTGTTTAAGCTGCTTATGAAGAGGATTATACGGTCCAGTATAGTTATGACCTGGCAAAGTCCATCCACCTTTTGGTTTAGGAAGCTTGCCAATAGCTTTATGAATATCGACAGCACCACCGAATCCTGGAAACGTAAAAGTTGGTTTGGATCCAAAACCTGATTCTAAAATGAAAGAATTATAAGATTTTTTGTACCCTCTTTTTTTTGCAATTTCATACAATTGTTTATACACTTTCACTCTTTCCTTTGCATCTTTTATCTCACTTGTATTTGGAAATTTAAATAAATTTGGGTCAGTGATAATCTCTTTCCCTTTTTTCAAATCTACTTGCCATGCAGACCCTGCTACACCCGATTTTATTGCACTATCAATTAATGGACCTCCACGTGTATAATCAATACCCTTAATATCTGTTTTATGGGTTTGTCTCTTATCAGCGCGCTTAGGACGTATTTTTGTACTTAAATCAAATAATGCTTTTTCCCCAACTGAACTAATTGCTGGTTTTACAAGGGAAAGTCCTTTATTTATTAAATACTGTTGTGTTTTAGGATTTCTCAATGCTTCAGAAGCGTAATATCTGCCAGCCTTCCATGCTTGTGGAAGAATTACATCCTTCATTGCCATTCCTGCCAGATCTAATCCAGTTGTCAAAATGCCCGCTCCTTCAGACGGGCCAATCAGTTTCCCTGTCTCCTGACGAATTTAGTTTTTGTTATCCCACATTCAGCACAAGTACATTTCATCATTGTTCGACCATTTTTTGTCTTTTCATATCTTTCACTTCCTGGTACACATTCAGTTACTTTCTTCTGTTTAACACAATATGATTTTACCATTATACATATTAGTTAGATATTTTCGAAGTAGTCTATGATGAATCTGTGATTGACACTCGTATCTGTTGAACTGAATTTGGAATTGTGTATTGTATCCAGAATCGATCTGCCTTTTTGTCTCTCGAGAAGATAGTACAAACACCAATATCCACACAAGACTGAATCCCTTTCTTGTATCTCATCACCAGAGTATTCAAGTTGTTTACCGCTTGTCATCATATATTTTTGAACTTCAATAGGCGGGTATAATCCAAAACTATCAAAATACTCACAATATAACCCATCTATATTCCGATAACATACCCAATGAGTGCCAGATCCAATCCGACTGTCAAGATTGACTATTCCACATTCTTTGTTTTTGATTTGTTTTGGTAAATTCTCCCGACTGAAAACACCTCTGAAATGTTTAATGTTAAGAAATTTCACCCAATTCAATAAATCAAAGTTAGATAATGGTTTATTGATAAATTTTAGAGTATTGTTCCTAGTATTGGGATTGAATTGAAAGGACTGTTTTTGCCCAATAGAGGTCCTTTTCCTGTTGTCTTTTTTGAAGGTTTTTTTTTTTCATTCCAAGACCGATTGGGTTATCCCATGTACCAACAACAGGGGGTGATCTCCATGGAAACACATCATGTTTTCCACCACTTTTATTTTTTGCTATGGTATCTGGAACGTAAACTGGTAATGACCGTCTAGGACGACTGTGTTCAACATGCAAACCTTTTCCAGTCAAGGCATTCATAAGCAGAGGAATTCCAATACTTGCCAAAAGTGTTCCAAGAAAACCACCAGACTGAGTTTTTGTTGGTTTGATAATAAGTTGTCCACCAGACTGCATCGAACTAATAAGATCAGCCATTTGTCTCACATTGAACAAATTTTTATAATTCAATAGTTGTGATAAGTTTTCATTAGGAATAAGAAATCCTCCTTTTTGTTTCTTTCCAAATAATTTATCAACACCGAGACTTGCTAGTGAAGAAAGAGCACCTGTAGCCAATGCTGGAGCTGCTTTTGATATAGCTTTAGTTGCATATGGCAATAGTTTTGTTCCAAGTGAAAAAAGACTTGTCCAAAGAGAACCTCCATGTACAACAGCTTTTCTGATTTGTGATTTTGATATAGAAATATCTGAACCTTTTCCTGATCTTTTTGATTTCATCAGTTTGTTGATTTGTCTTTTAGTCAACATGAGTTGATCATTGCCTGATAATTCACTATGCGATAACCTCAATGTTACTGCTGAATTTGATTTTATGGCTTTTGCAAGCTTTTCTTTCTGACCTTGTGAAAGTTTCACTCCATGAGGATGATAAGTAGTCATATATTATATGTTTATACTAAATTGAATATAATTTATTTAATTTAATTATTTATTTAATTATTTGATTATTTAATTAGAAACAATTACATGGATCTCAAAACAAGTTTACCATCTGTCTTTCTCATCTCAATGTCCTGTTCATAGAGGACTAGTGCATACACACTGTAATCTGCATTTGTTCCAGCACTCAAAGTGTATTTGAAAGGCAGTTTTGTCATCCCATCTTTTATGTCCTGTTTTTGTTTCGTCAAATCAAAATAAATGAAAGGGAATATTGAACCAAAGTTACCTCTGTTAAGCAAGGTGCTATCACTGAAGTCGTTGATGGCTTGAACGTATTTCAAAACATCTCTGAATACTCTTGATGGTTCTGTTGATGGTTCATAATGAACCTCTGGATAATCATTTCCATTACCAACTTCGAGATAACAATTTGTCATTGTTCGGGCATTTGCAACTGAAAATGTGTTGTACAAGAATTTATTGGCTGTCTGAGACGCATCATTGGCATCATTAATAATGAATACAAATACGTGCCTTGGTTTGTTTATTCCTGTGGAAATACGGAAATTAGCTGTCTGTTGTCTTGTTGAATTGCCTCTCTCAACCATTTCTCTCAGATAAGTCCACTTTCTAGTGTCAAGATATTTGCTCATGTACAATGACTTTCCAACTGCATTAAAAACAATACGAGGAACAATTAGCTGAAATTTGGTGAGTACCACACGACAATTATCAGCAGCCTGCCAAATTAAATTATCATCACTTTCAAGTGTTAGGTTCAACTCTATTTTCGAGTTAGGCAAAAGTTCATCCCAAAGGCTCTTGAAAAATCCGTATCTATTCAATGATATTTCTGCATTTGCAGTACCATTTGCACCATTCAACAACATTTTACGAGATGCGAATCCTTTGTTATAATTGGCTTGAGCTGTTCTGTCTTCAGCATGTCTGTTGGTGTCAAGATAGAAGAACTCATTTGTTCCTTGACTTGAAGCGTAACCTTTTGAATACTCAAGCAATGATTTAATATTTGTAGCTTGGTTTGCATCTCGACATTCATAAACATCAATGCCATTCATTTTCACATTTATAGTGTTAATGAGAGCGTGAGCTGAATTCACGATACCGTTTCTATCATCAGCAGCAATATCAGCTCCATCTGCAAGCTTCTTTACGATGAAAACAACATTTAAACGAGCATTGAACCAATCAAATGGTGTAGTCTCTCCACTGTTATCAATAACGAAACGGTAACCAGTTTTCTTCTGATGAGCATTGTTTGCAACAACAGTATTAAGTGCTGTCTCTAGTTCAAACACCACATCTTCATATCGTTCGATATATTTTGATTCTTTATAGTTTGACATATATTATTGTGTTAGATAAAAGTTATTTATTTTTCATTCAATTTATTTTGCGTGGCCTACCTCTCTTTCTTTTGATCTCACTCCCAATCTCACTCCCACTCTTCATCTTTCTCAAAAGTTCTATTATTTTATCACCAGCTTTTTTACCAGCGTGTTCACCAATTGTTGTAGCTGTTTTTTCGGCTGCTTTTTTTCCAACTTTTTTGATAATGTCAGTCTGAACACCTTCACCATGTTGTTCGTATTTCTTATATTCAAACCGCTTCATATACTATTAGGTTTTATAATTCCGTCCCTCTCAAGAATATCTCAATATACCAATCTATCCCATTCAAATCAACTGGAGCTCCGGAAGAATCAGTGACGTAAAAATGTATTGAACTGATTGTATGTGTTGAGACAGGATTCCATGAAAGAAAACGAGGTTTATGAGTGAAAGGTAAACTTCTGACAAGTTCTGTGACTGGAATAACAGCAATTGTAGATGTACTATTTCCATCGACGTTGCTATCAATCACCTTATCACAATTAATATAAATTTCATCCACTCCCCGTGTTATATCTGGTAAATTGGTTCCATGCTCTGTGGCTGAAACTATTTTTGACTCAAAACCAATTAATTTTCTGAATTCAAGATCTCTCAGATCCACACAATAATTTTCATCAAGCTCAATCAGAATACGATATGTTGATAAAACGAAAAATATATCGACACCGTACTTCTTTTTGGCATCATCTGGGTCATCAACAACCAAATGGTTGTTTTTTCTCATATACTCGTGGATGAAACTGTTTATGTCATCATATGAGTACATTCCATCAACAAAAGTTATTGTTTCCCAGTTTACACCTTTGTCATGGCTATATTTAATTTGATTATTCCCAAAAGATTCTCTGATGTTATACCAACTGTATGTCATATTGATAGTCTTTACAGCGATTTCATATTTCATATCATTCGATAATATGAGAGGAGTATTAAATCTTTTTGTGAAATCATGACTCTGACTGACACCAATTTTGTCTCTGTTTTTACTGTTGAATCGTAATGAAATTTCTGTCATATACTATTAGATTAGATATTTGGTTATTATTTTATTGAGCTCCTTGTTTGAAACAATACCCAGTCTGCTTAATACATGCAATATATTTACAAACTCATCTCTTACACCTGTACTATTATTACCGGCAAAAATAGACCCACCGAGTAATTGAAGTCGTGAAAGCAAGTCTTCTATATTATTGTAATAAACAACACCTGCTCCATATTGTCTTTTTCTCTTCCTAATACCTTCACCGAGAGTTTTTGAACCTTCTTCAATAAGATCAATTCTTTTTCGGTACTTTTGTAGTAATTTGATGTCTTGAGTTAATTCATATATTTTTCCTTTATTATTATCCCTATCCTTTTTGGTTTTTGATAGTACTCCTTTTTTACCTCCAAGTTCTTGGGTTAATTTACCAATTTTTGCATCATAGTCATTAATATTTATTGTTCCATCCACGTATGAATCAAGTATTTCTGATGGAGGAGGTAACTTATATTTCATCAATGTTTGCATCTCATCTAGTGTGAAACCCTTATCAAGATTTGACTTATAAGGTGATTGTTTCAGACATCATTTCTGGTTTATAATCAATTGGTAATTTTGTTGTTTCTGTATGTTCCGATGTGGGCAATGTATTTAAAAGCATAAGATCTTCAAATCCGCTTGTCAATGCTTTTTGATTCTTTTTCAACTGTTCAATAACTTCATCCTGTTTTTTGTCGACACTTTCACACTCTTCTGAGCATCAGTTGAAGGTTTGAATAATTCTGATGTTTCATCATATGCATCCTGTTTTCTGTTTTCGTAAGTCTTGATAACCTCACGAACTTCTCTCGTCCTATTTCCAGCTTCAATTCCACTTTTAAGAAGCTTTTTCATACGCTCTATATCCATACAAATACATTGGATAAAATCTAATCTAAACTATTTACATATGGAAATTCCAAATTATGATATTATTCAGGATTCAAACAAGTCTTTTAGACAGTTGTATGAATATATGCCAAAAGATACATTCAGAATGTTATTGGCTGGAAATTCTGGATCCGGAAAGACAACATTGTTTTTGCATTTGATTATGGAACCGTTAGTCTATTATGATCAAATACATCTATACGCCAAAAACTTGGATCAAGACAAATATCAATATTTACAGCAAGTGATGGATAGAATAAGCAAACAAGTTGGTTACCCCGTTTTAATTTGTAGTCAAGATGAAATTTTACCTGTTGAACAAATTCAAGACACTGAATTGCAGCGGTTGGTTGTGTTTGATGATTTTGTGACTGATAAAAAACAAGATCAAATTATTAGCTATTTCATTCAAGGTCGTCATAAAAATTGTTCAGTGCTGTACCTAACACAATCATTCTATGGATGTCCAAAATCTGTTAGGCTTAATTGTAGCCACTTCTGCCTTTACGATTTTCCATCTACAAGAGAGAGAAACTTTATATCCCAAGAACTTGGAATTGATAAGCAAAAGTATATCGAAGCAACTAAAAAACCATATTGTTTCTGTTATGTAGACAAACCAATGAAAACAGTTAAGAGAAACTTTTATGGTGTAATATAATCTAAAATAATAATATATGGGTATTTTCAATTCTCCACCAAATCAGGATAATACAGGAACTGGTAACAGAGGTCCAAAAGGTGATAGAGGTCTAATCGGTCCAAAAGGTAATAAAGGTGACAAAGGCGACAAAGGTGATAAAGGTGATAGATGTCCAATTGGTTCAAAAGGTGATAAAGGTGATAATGGATTTAAATTGACACAAGATGGGAACTATGATATCGAAAACAAAAAATTGACTAATGTAGCAGCACCAACTGCAAACAATGATACAGCCACAAAGGGGTATGTTGATGACCTTGTTTTTTCAGCATCTGGTTCTCAACGTAAGCCATTCGCATTTTTACTAAAGGACAAATCTAAGTCTTCTGCGGTTCAAGGTGTGGAAAACCTACAAATTGAGAATTTTGACAAATCACCTTATCACATAAACAAGTCATCATTGTCTTTTTTCATGAAACAAAGTGGTAGCTTCGCATCCAAAATTCGTTTTGATGTTTCATCTTTGAGTGACGGTCAGTACACTTTTGTTGTTGAGTTTTACTCACCCTCAAACCCTCGAAATGCAAGAATTGATTTATTCCTTCCGACTATAAATATGCGCGACGCGGGCCAGCCGTTTCAAAAACCTTTTCCCCAAACTCCGCACGTTGATGGTTACATGAAAAAACTTTTCCAGATAGAAAAAACCAGTGGCGGGCAAGCATCAATTGAAGTTGATCTCAGTAGCACAACTGCTACACCTAATACTTAAACACATTTAATTGTTTATGGAGCGTATGGCTTTCATGCCAATTTGTCTTACTTTGTCCATGACCCAGCTTATGAAATTGAAAACGGCAATGTTGCGTTTGGTGGTAATGTTGACATGAAATTAAACAAAATCCTCAACCTGCAGGATACCCCCTCAAACCCACAAGACGCTGTAAACAAATCTCACGTTGACACACAAATTGCCAATTTTGACAAATCGGACTTAGTTAAAAAAGATGGAACTGTTGCAATGACAGGAAACCTGGACATGGGGGAAAACCTCATCACCAGAATGGGTTACCCTAAAGACATTCTCGACGCCACAAACAAAAGCTATGTTGACTCACAAATTGCAAGCTGTTTAAAAAGGGATGGAACCAACCCAGCTGAGGGCGATCTAAACATGGCCGGGTATGCAATTGAGGATTTGAAAGACGTTGATAACAGCACGCCGGCTGAAAATGCCGTCAACAAAAAATATGTGGACCAAGGTCTGCAAACCAAACTCGATGTGATTGCTCAACAAGACCTAAACATGAACAACAATGCCATTACAGGTCTTGCTCCACCCGTAAATTTAGACGACGCAGTGACGAAAAGATATACTGACGAATATTTTCTCCGACGAGACGGTTCGACTGCGATGTATGGAAATTTGTCAATGAGTGGAAATAAAGTGACGAATTTAGCGGACGTGGTGAATGAAACTGATGCAGTGAACTTTAGAGTTTTAAATCGAGCTTCACAAACCATCAGAGCAAACACTTTATTATTGAATGGAACAAATGCGATGGCAGCAGACTTAAAACTTGGAGGGCATAAAATCATTAACTTAAAAGAAGGAACAAATAAAACCGATGCCGTAAATTTAGATCAATTAGAAAAAAGTCATATTTCATCTGCTTCTCATCCAAAGAATGCTTTCAAATATTTGATGAATGATATCGATGAAGTTAGTACTGAATATGGCTTGAAAGTTAATGGATATATTAATTTACCTCGTTCACCACATATGATTTCAAAAAAGGTCTTGATGTAGACTTGAATAAAGAAGCTGATCATATTTTTAGAGCTAGAATTGGATTTAATATGTATACAATAAAAGATGGAAAATACACTTTTATTCTTGAATGGCTATTTCCTGATTATGAAGGAATGAATCTTAGTAGTGTAACATTCAGTGCAACTGGTGGAATTACAATTCATAGAACTGTAGGGAGAAAATTTGATAACAGAAATGAAGATCATTTATTATGGATTGAAAAACCTTCAGTAAGTTCACCACCTGAATATTTATATTGTACAATACATATTAATGCTAACCCAACTTATCCAAATAAGTACAAAGTTCATTGTGTTGCATATGGTATTGATTTTGAAGCTGTAGACGTTCCATCAAGTGTTTATGACTTCACAGAAGCTTATAAAATCGTGAATGAAAAAATACAATTACAAACTGATTTAGATTTGAATGGACATGTTTTGATTAATAATTCATCAAACTTATTTGACGGTCAAAATGGTGAATTGACAATGCTAAATAATATTAATATGAACAGCTTTCTTATAAGTGAGGCTAAACTTGGTGGTGATTTAAATCTGAATGGCTATAGAATTCATAATAATAGTTTGAATCTATTTCGTTCAAGCGTTACAGGTGTAATCATGGAAACAGCTTTCGATCTAGGTGGTTTTTCTCTTTACCAGCCGAAATTAGGAGGTGATCTAGATTTGAATGGGAATGGAATAATTGGTCAAATACAATATTTAAACTGCTTTGTTGAAGCCAGTCAAGGGCATAATAAGAATACTTTAAAGCCTGTATTGATAAATGGCTCTGAATATTTAGTCATTCATAACAATAACTTTTATATTAAGAAAATGAATATTATACAAGGAACAAAACCCGGAATGTTCTACTTCAAGAAAAAGAATGAAGGCGCTGGATTATTACCATTTCCAGAAACTATTTTCGAATATAGAATTCCTTCTATGAGTAGAAACATAAGAACAGTTACAGTCAATAAATCATTATCGAGAGGCTATTTTATAATTGACTATTCACATCCCAATGATAAAGCATTTGATACAACATTCACACTTGAAGTAATTATGAATTATCTAAAATAATAATATATGGGTATATTTAACCACACAATAGAACATATAAATGTGAAAAGTAAAGATGGAACTGGATTTAAATTAACAAATGATGGGAACTATGATCTTGAAAACAAACGTTTGACAAATGTAAAACCCGGCGATGATGTTAATCATGTCGTTATTAAATCACAAGTTTCTGATATTGTCAGAGATAGTTTTTTAGATTTATGGGTTTCTGAATATATTAGATCATACTCAAAATGTGTTTATCAAATCGACAGAGCGAATATAATTTTGTAGATATGAATGCAGACAGAAAAGTTGAAACATTATATGATCTCTCAAATGAAGAAAATAATGCAACTCAATCAACTTTAAATTTAAGACCCACTGTTTGTACCAAGGCTGAGAAACATAATGGACGTTATTTTTTAAAGTTCAATGGATCACAGAGAATGATAAGTCAAATCAATTTAAATAATGATGTTGTTAATATTTACATTGTTTATAAATTAAATTCAAATACAGGTGGAAATCCATGGAAAAATGGTCTTTTTGGTCATGATAATGGAGGTTATGATAAGTTTGTCAGCTATTGCAATGGTTCAAATTTAGTTATAAGTGGTGTTGATCAATCAAATTGTGTATATTTTGGTCCAACAGCATCTATACAAAATTTCACAAAATTAGCAGATTATTCCGTAAATGATTTAGGTCAAATTAATGTTTGGCATTGTTTATCTGTTCATTGGGATAATTCATCTTCTCCAAATACAGAAAAAAGTAAAATCTATTGGAACAAAAAACATATAGGAAGTTTTACATCTGCTAATAGAACTGGTAGTCAACAAATGACTTTTGGTGATTTAAATCCAAATTCCATTGCACCTTTAGACGGTTGTATTAGTTTTTTCTGTGTATACTTAGATTTTATATTAGATGAAAAAACAATTTTAGATCATCATCAAATTTTAATGCAAAGATATAATATATGATAGAAGACATAATTAAATACGTTAGCTATCTTTTCAATAAAACCAAACAACAACACAACAGCGTTGATGATGCCATACTAAAGTCATGCCTAGTATACCAATTTTTGTATTTCAAGCATTTCAAAAGAATACTTCCAATTAACAACATTTTATACATTCATAATGATATAGGACTTATTGGTCCAGGAAATGGCTGCCTTACACGATTTTTTGAAAGAACACTTGGTTGGATTCATGTATTACACTCACATAGTATTCTCCACGATGCTTTTGGTCGATTCTATAATCGTTATTCATTAGACCGAGGGTACACATATATCGCACCCAAGAACCTTACACCAAAATGGATGAAAAGATCTCCATTATGTGGTCAGATTTCCGGTTTAATATATTGCGTATCCAAGAGAATTATAATATAAAATATATATATGACAGAGAGTCGAAAAAGCATATTCAACTGGAACCATATTTCAGGTGAATTAACAGAAGACCAGATTAATGAATTAAAAGCCTATTACTACACATATCACAGAAAGTGTTGGGCTCACAAACAGGCGGTGAAACAGTTCAAAAAATGGAAATTACTGGGGAACTCATTGTCTATCATCTTTGCAACTGGAGGTCTCGCCACAAGCGTGGCAACTGGTGGTGTTAGTTTGGTAGCCATCAGTACAGCAGCACTTTTGATACAAGGGTGGATGAAGCATAAAAACCTCGATCTCAAAATCCAAAATTGCACATATGCTTATCAAAGCTATCAACATCTACTCAATACCATAAAAGACATGATGAGAAGCGGTGATTTCAAAGCGTCTAATAATATTAATAATTTTAATTAATTAATAATAATAATTAATAATAATAATAATAATAATAATTTAGAACTTATATAGCGCATTTTCCATGTGTATATGTTCAAATGCGCTTTACAAGCAGATGAAATTGGAATTTGGAAATGTTGGTTTTTGTGGAGAGGGGAAAACCGGAGTACCCGGAGAAAAACCTCTCGGAGCAGAGAAGAGAACCAACAACAAACTCAACCCACATATGACGTCGAGTCCGGGAATCAAACCCGGGCCACATTGGTGGAAGGCGAGTGCTCTCACCACTGCGCCATCCCTGCTCCCCTAGCATCCATGTCACAATGAAAAACATTGATGATTATGTGATGGACAACAGTCCTATTGTTGATAAGTACCTACTAAAATACGATGAAAAATTCACTGTCTGATAATACGAATAATCATATCAAATCTCAACAATAAAATTTCAACCCAATATCGATTATAAAATTCAAGCGTCTTTTTCGAATTAGTAATAGTTATATTCTCGAAAGGAAGACCAAGCATTAAAAATATTTGCTTAAGGACAAATTTCGTACTTATCATCCTTTTACAATTCTCATTCACTAAAGGAAGGACTGTGTCTATCTCTTCGAATATTTTTAATATTTTAGCACTATCTTTCAGAGAAATTTGAAATCCATTCTCACAGCATATACTATTTATCATATTTTCAATATGGTACTTCCGATGATATACCGATTTCCGTCGTATCCTATACATATTCTCATAAAAGTCAACGTACTCTTTACTATAATCATAACCATGGACGGAACCACAATTTAGACAAACATTTTTACCATCATCGTTAAACATTTCCTGATTACTACAGCATGACACAACCACACGACTAACAACTTCTACCAATTGCTGATCACAAAATGGACATGTCAACTCTCCCATATTCTTTAATTCATTGTGAATTACTGAATTACAACTCATTCTATACTATTATTTGAGATATTATTTTATGACTCATTACCAGTTTTTCCGAGAAAGTCACGCTTGGTGATTATTCTGAGAATGTCACGCATTTTAAAAAACATATAGATTGCCAAAAATACGAGATCATGATATCATCGGATTGTATCATCGGATTGTACCATTGGATTGTATCATCTGATTTCAAAGTGTGCTGGTACCCCCAAGTACTATACTACTATTGTAGATGTGGATCCTAATGAGCTCTACACAAAGAGAAAGCGGCGAAGAAGCAGCTTATCCGCGACTGTTGATCAGTTGCTTACCGACGATGAGGGTGTCAAAACTGTCACCTATCCTGAGGATGGATGGAACACTTCTTTGGAAAAACTTCCATTGTTTACAAGAGCGGAGATGAACGAACACATCTCAAGGTCTGGGAAAAATATTGCAAGCAAAGAGCACCATTCTGTTCCTACATCATTACGTAAAGCAAAAACATTTTTGGAGGATGAATATCTTCATGAGATAATGGCAAAAAGTGATCGAGAATGTTTTTATTTTCGAGCAAATTGCTATCACAGCTTCAGGAAAAATGACCCTCCCCAGCAATTGAGGCTTGCCCTGTGCCTAGTTAAAGGCAACCACATCTCTGCTTTAATGTTGAAGATATGCAAATTTTGTTCAAAACTGAAATTGCAAAAATTGATTCCAATATGGGTTTTGCTCAAATGAGTGAAAGTGTAACAACAAGTGGGAACTTGTAACTACAAAATTTGGAAAAACGCCTATTGGTTCATTTTTGAGTTACCAGACTTCTTTTACTGAATCAAACTTTGTGGCCACTGCTGATTTAACTTCCGTTCCGAGAAACAATGTAAACGTCACAACAGGTCCTGTCCAATATCCTAGATTCCCCTTGAACAACGAAGCAGATATGGTTATGCCTCAACAACTGGATGATGCTGAGCGTGCTCTACTTAATTATGAGGACAAGGTACATTCCATTGAAAGCAACACCCAAGACCAAGCTGTGTCTTTACAATGGAAGAAGGAGCGCACCTATAGATTCACAGCATCAAATTTCCATCTTATTTCCAAACGGCAAAGAAATCACGAGAGCTTTGCCCAGTCCCTTATGCATCCCAAACCATTCTCATCAAAACATGTGGCCCATGGGATCAAGTATGAACCTATTGCTTTACAGGAATATGAATAGTTCATGTTCAGTAGGAAAACTCCC
>JAEMWC010000348.1:472500-550000 GCA_016490735.1 Pachyseris speciosa
TGGTAAATCAGGTAAATTATTAATTAAAGCCATTATAAAGGAGAATAAAACTTATCTGGATCCACAAAGAGGCCTGTCTTTAATAATTGAAGGGCTAAAAGCGAAACTATCGTATGTGACAATTTAGAGTCGAAATTTCAAAATGGCCGGAATTGGCTGAATTTTGACATGTGGACTCCACTTTTGTCAAAGAACATTGCCCTGTATTTTTTTTTTGCTGTTGCGCTCTTCGTTTTTGAAAAAAAAAAAACGGGCCTAAAGTACGTTCACACAAACTGTCACATATGATAGTTTCGCTTTCAACCCTTCAATTAAGTCTGCCTTATTAACATTCATGAAGCAATGCCCAAGGGTATTCTTTATTGAAAACTAAACGCCAAATGCTCATAACTGAAGAGTAAAACTGAAACTGGACATGAAATGATTGACAGGTAGAAAGGATTGTTCCATAGTGTGACGTAGACTAAACGTTTTGGTGGTTAAAACATCAATACTTACACGACGTATATGTTGGAGCTCCTGACTCGGTCCATGCCAGCTTGTTTGATTTAATCGAATTATGTCAGTTTGCCTGTTCGCTTGGTGGTCGAAGGACATCATGAAGTCTTTAGACTCGCAAGTCTAACACGGCTGAGAGAAACCAGTCATGTTCTCTCTGCTTGCCAAATCATGAAGAGATTATATTAATTTGACTCTCCAGTTTGGCAGTAGAGATTAAGAGCTGAGCAAAAAAAAAAAACTCTGAAAACATCTCTTGTCTAAAAAGCAGCTCGGTTTTGCTAGTCTTGGTCCATTTCTGAAAGGTTGCTGTGCTAGAATTTCCGAAAAGGAGAGTTGTTTTCGGAGTTTAGGGCAAAAAAGTCAGTGAGGTTTGCAGAGTGCCGCGGAGGGCATAACATTCCCACAATTCATTGCGGCCGAAGTGGGCGCTGTCTCGCGGGCCACCGAAACCATGAAACAGTTCGTGAAAATTCGCAAACATTACGGAGAATCGATCCGAGAGAGGGAAATCAGCATGACGAGAAGTCCATCCATTTTCGATGAGTATCTTGAAAACAATCCAGGGAAAAGTTGCATTGGTGCGCGTGGCAAATATTACCAAGTGCGAAATATACTCGTGGGCGGTCGTCAAGTTGTTATGTAAACACAGATAGACATGCTGCCGAATTTCAACATATAAATCACTTTTCCGTAGATCAACTCGGTTATTTTGATTCTATGGAGGCTTCTAAACATCAGCAAAATGTATTTCAAAGCAAGATAAACACCAGCAAAAAAGTATTTGCACGCGAGATATTTTAACAAGTCGTTGTCTTACGCATCAGATGATACAGATTAAATTTCACATCTTATGCAAATATGTATGGTTTGAAGCCAATTTGAAGCCAACAAAAATAGTGAAGTATTTTGTTCCTTTTTTTTCACTGTCGTCATTTATGTGGATTTGTGATACGATTTTCATTCCACTGGTTCCATTTGACCACGAAAATGAACCCTTCAAAATCGTTTCAAATGACCAAAGCACGTGAAATGCCAGTCAAAGCTCTGTTTTGAAGCGGGAACCTACGGGAAACAGCTTACTCTTTTGTTGCCCTTGAACATCGTTAACTCAAATTTTTGGTGTAGCTCAAGAACAGAAGTTGTTGGTATTGGCCAAAACCTATCTTCAAGTAAAAACAGCTGTCTTAAATATTTTTTTCTATTTCTCGGCCAACAGCAAGCTTTTTGAGTACTGAGTTAGAATCAAGTCTGATCCTGATCCAAATCACCCTCTTCAGCAATTTACTTATATCGGCCAAAGCCTTTCCAAAATAAGCTTTAAGCTGATTGAGACTCAAAATGCGCTGCTTACTTTAACGTAAACGTTAACATTTGCAATGCCCTGTGCCTAACCCTATCCCTAGCTCTAACTATAGCTCTAACCCTAGCTCCAACCCTAACCCTAGCTCTAACCCTAACCCTAACCCTAGCTTTAACCCTAGCCCTAATTTTAACCCTAACTCTAAATCTTTTGAGTGCTGTTTTCAAGTCGGACAAAATCTATGCACACTGGCTTAAGGTTAACCAAGGCTACTGTGTGCTGTTTTTAAGTCAAGCAAGAATGTTGCGCACTGTGTTCCAGCTAAGGAAGCTTCTTGAGCAATATCAGTAAGCAAAACACTGGTAATAAGCGCTGCATTTAAAAAAGTCGACCATTTCCAAGTCGGATGGGCATCTTGTGTGCTGTTTATGAGTGCTGTTCTCTTAATTCAGTTAGCTTAGTTTTCAATAAAGAATACCCTTGGACATTGCTTCATGAATATTAATGAGGCAGACTTAACTGAAGGGCTGAAAGCGAAACTATCGTATGTGACGATTTAGAGTCGAAATTTCAAAATGGTCGGAATTGGATGAATTTTGACATGTGGACTCCATTTTTGTCAAACAACATTGCCCTGTATTTTTTTGCTGTTGTGCACTTCGATTTCGAAAAAAAAGTATGCCTAAAGTATGTTCTCACAAACAGTCACATACGCTAGTTTTGCTTTCAACCCTTTAATTAGTCTGTCCAGTACAAAGTATGCCATCTTTCCTGCCCTCTTGGCTTCCTTTAGCTTTTCCAGTTGACTACTTTGCTTATCCAAGGTTTCCGCTGCGAGGTCTTCATTCACGAATAGACCCGTTGGTTTGATTTGTCGTGCTGCCCAAACGATCCCTCCTTTCTGTTTCCAATCACGCAAATGGCAGACTATCGTTCTTGGTTTGGTTCTGGGGCCATCAGCCACTTTGTGAGCTCCAGTTCTTGGTTTAGGACCAACACGGTGTGCTCGCTCAATGTCTGGTTCGGACTCCAAATTCAACTTTTCCTTCAATACTTGTCTTACCTTTGCTTCTGTCTCAAGCCACGTTTCACTGCCTTCTTCAGTGATTCCATCAACGTGAATGTTATTTCGACAACTTTGATTCTCAAGGTACTCCATTTTGTTGCCATGTTTGACCAAAACACGCTGGATGTCATCAAGTTCATCTTCTATCTCAGCCAGTTCGTCAGAGGACTTGAAACGGTCATCAATATCTTGCTGTGAGTATTGCAGACTAGCTTTTAATTCTGCTACGGACTTAACCACCTCATCTATCCTTGTATTTATGGAAGACAGGACTGATTCAAACATGGTTTTGAACATTCACTCCTGCATCTGCATCATCTCTCTCAACGTCGCCATTGACAAGAACTCGGTTGCTGGATCAGAATCTCATCCAGTACAAGGATTCGAGGATTTGGAGGAAGTCCACGCATCAGGCATAATTCAATAAAGGACTAAAATAGTGATAATTCAGTTTTTAAGGAAAAGCGCGCAAATCAGAGCGCTGCGCCCGGCCCGGCCGTTACTGCTTACCAATTACCAATTTCTGCACCAGCAGAAACTACTTACCCACAAATGAGGCTAATTCTCTAGTGGACACCATAAAACGTTTTAGAGACATTCTTTGAACACAACCCGCAATACTAGATAGGCATCTATCCGAAATTCTAATAGCTCCATCAATAGTGTCCCATACTATACCCACCACTCAATGACCTGACAAGGAGTCCACTAGGACTTCTCATCATTGGTAATAAAACCGGCTTTCCATAAATCTGATCTAACACAGACAGCCAAAGCTGCACAGGAGACTTGTCAAAATGAATCAACCGTCCGTCGTCTAGTAATAAAGCAACATTGGCCCCATGGATCCTGCAATGTTTTTCAATTGGCTTAAGACACTTTGTTAAGATAAAAGGGGCTGAGGCCAAACCAAAAGGCAAAACAGTAAATACGAAATAACTGAACTTAGTATCACCCGAAAACTTCCATGCAAAACCTAAGAAAGTCTGATGAACTGGGCAAATATCAATATGGTGGTAATCGCTCTTTAAATCAAACAAAATCATGAAAGCTCCCTTTTGGAAATAAGACAAGGCTATCTTCCAGTCTTCATTCTTAACTCTTTGTTTCATAAGATGTTTATTAACGTACCTTAAATCTAATAATCTCTTCCCATTGGGTTGAACGGACACAGATAACGGTTTAACCACATAGGGGGATCTTGAACTTCTACCACCCGATACGAATGCAAGAGCTCTGTAATGGCTTCTTCTACAAATTGTGGATGATGCAAAGAAGACATGTTGTTTATGAGAACGTTTTCGGAGAGAATAGACTCGAAAGTGTAGTGTTTGTTGGTCTACCTGTGGTAGCATGTGCATGATTGGATAGAATCATTATAGGGTGTGAAAAAAAAAAACCGGCGGGAACACCATATGTTGTCAAAATGAATCAACCACTCAATGACCTGACAAGGAGTCCACTAGGACTTCTCATCATTGGTAATAAAACCGGCTTTCCATAAATCTGATCTAACACAGACAAAGCAACCATGCAAAAAAAAAAAAAAAGCAACCATGGCAAGATATATCGACAAATTTGATGGGTTCCCTACTGTCAGAAGGGTATGTGTTCGTCATCGTAGACTACTATAGCCAGTACTTTGAGGTAGAGATGATGAAGTCTGTAACGTCCACCAGCATTATCGAGAGCCTTGAGAGGATTTTCTGTAGACGTGGCCTGCCAAAGTCGCTGAAAACCGACAATGGCCCACAGTTTGCGTCCAAGGACTTCAGGTCGTACCTGACGACAAGTGACATACAGCACAGAACGTCCACACTGCTTTGGCCCCAGGCGAATTGGGAGGTTGAACGTCAAAATAGAAGCTTACTCAAAGTCCTGAGGATTGATCAAGTGGAAAAGAAGAATTTATGGGTGGAGATGAGGAAATTTTTAACAGCCTACAGGACCACACCTCATAGTACCACTGGTGTTACACCAGCCAAACTGTTGTTTAAGAGAGAGACAAGGTCAAAGATCCCTGAGTGAACAAGTTCCGAGTATGCTGACAGCAAAGCAAGAGACAAGGATGCAAAGATGAAACAGAGGAGAACTGACTATGCCAATGAAAGAAGGGTGCGCAGGAAAACAGTGTTGCTCCAGGCGACCAAGTCCTGAAAACAAGCTTTCAACAACCTTTGGGGAAACACCTTACAAAGTCACCAGTAAATATGGAAATGAAGTCACTGTGATGTCACCAGAGGGAGTTAACTATAACAGAAATGTGACCGAAGTGAAGAAATACCTGACAGAGGAGTTTGGCTAACAAGACACAAGACAAGTTGTTGTTGTGGATAGGGATGCCAATACAGATACTCCAGAGGTATCCCTGAAGCCAACTAGGGAAAGGAAACCACCAGGATAATTAAAGGACTATGAACTTTACTGAATACGAATTCTAATAACACTGATTCCTTGAACAATGAGCATGTGGTGCAGTTTAAATTGAACTTTGCTTTATCGGGGCCAGAATGTTAGATAGATAGAGATAGAGATATACATGTTAGTATTGCCATTGTAAGCCGTGTCTAAGTCCAAGGAAAAGAGGGGTTGTAGTGTTTGTTGGTCTACCCGTGGTAGCATACATCATGTGCATGATGGGATAGGATCATTATAGGGTGTGAAAAAACGGCGGGAACAAAGTTGTTGGTATTAAGACCCGTTGAGATTCAATTCGACTTGAATTATCGATAAAATAAACTCTTGGGCACCAATAGCATGCCAGAAAGATATATTTCTCTTCAAACTGCCCTTAACCTGCAATACGCCCGATGCAGTCCAATTTTCATGTTCATAACCCTTCATTACCTCAATAAATTCGTCAAAAGGAGCGTCATTACTACTTATATTTCGATTCCCCATCATTTAATCCTCCTGATCGAGGCTTAGTAGGTGTGGTGCTACTCAACTAATGGAAACCACTTCTATTGGATTGTATGATAAAAGGGTTTCCGGCTCTGCAGCCCTTAGCCCAGCATGTCAGCATGGAAAGTGAGGGTGAGAGGACTAAATCACTCCGAACAGCCTTTAAATAGTGAAGCCACACCAATCAAGGATACCCAAGGGACACGTCCAAGTGGTGTGTCATACAGCGAAATGAATAACCAAAGAAACAAACTACTAATGAACTGAATTCACCACATACCAGCAGAAAATATATTTTCTTAGGATCTTTTCTAGCCCATCAAGAATGCCCTTTTCTATCCCTTTTTGTTCAAATATTGCGTCGGTAAAAAATTGCTGTTCTCTTTTCTACAGAGTTAAGTCTGTCCGCACAGTTTCTGTGGAAATGGGCAAAACAACAAGGGCCCTTCGCATCTGGTAAACTTTCTTCAAGACTTTCAGGTAGTGGCAAGTTGCTCTCTGATATGAAGCTCTTTGGCTTCTTTGTAAGACTTAGAGCAGCTGAGGTTACCTTCAAGTTTTCAATTTTCTTGTACGTTGCTTTACCCTGCAACACTGTGAGACCGATAAATACTAGGGGTACCTGTGCCCATTCCAATTTGAGAAGTGGAATCACTATTTAAATCACTATTTTATTGTTGGTTTCCTTTTCATATTTAACTAATTCACTTACCAAGTCTGTAGAGACTTTGTTTAAGTGACTGCAATTGTATACCTATTTTCTCAATTGTGGCAGTTGGCTGAATTTGTCAGCCTTGGAAGGTCCACCAGTGCTGATTTCCTCATATGCAAAACTGTCGTTGCTGGCTCCTTCTGTACCTTTTCCTTTAACCCTTTGACTCCCAGTTTATTGCAATTTTTTAGTAAGTTTTTGGTGATAATTAGTCAGGAGGACTAATCTCCATTTAAGGAGTTGCGATGGAAATAACAGTGGTCTTGTGACACTGTGGGCTCACTCTAAGGTGTGACATCACGCACATTTGCGGCCGTTTTGTTCGTTTACTGAGTCAACAAGCTTGATTGTGGTAAATTTGCCGCGTTATAAGTGTTTTTAGAGTCTTTTTCCTCCACAAAGGCCCCCAGGCTGGCATCATTAAGCTGGAATGTGGGTAAAGGCAAGCCTTTGAAAGAATCCAGAGGTGAGAGACGGTTTCTTGCTGAATGAGACGCCAAATATGCTTTGTAGCCAATATGGCGGTGGATAGCCGAACCTGTCTCTCTGCTAACTCTGTGGAAGGCTACCAGGGCCTACAAAGGCAATTTGGACTAGTTTTTACTGGTAAAAAGTTCAATCGACGTCATATTTTCCTGGTAGTACTGGGTGGCCCGACATTTACAAAAAAACTTTGAAATAGGAAATGGAAGGGTTCTATGTTAGTGGAATAGTTGACTTGCCCAGAATTCTTTTGGGGCGTGAACAAGACAACTTGAGATACTCGAGATTGGCTCCAATAAAATGGCTAAAGCATGGCCCGCGGGAAAAAGTGAGAGGAAAATTCCATCCAGATGCCAAGGTCTGGCCTTAAGGTTTGCTGTAAATGTAGAATTTTGATTTTGGGCAATGTTTTTTGTTAAGAAGTTGACCACGAAAATGTGTAATTTTTGGTGTTGTTCTTTGGTCAAAAGACTGGCATTTTGGGCTTTGTTGCCAAACAAACTGTGCTATGTAGTGGAATTCGGGTATTGTTGTCGGTTTTTCTGATTTGATAATTGCAAAAAAACACCGTTTAGTGCTATTTACACATTATTATGTATTTGCGACAACATTTAAACAAGAAATAAATCGTAAGAGCAAAAGCGATATATAGACCCATTCGGCTAACTCAATGTTGTACCCAATTCAAATCTCTTGGGCTTAAGATTATTTGTGTTTTTATTTGCATTATAATGTAGCATTCATATTTAAATGATATGGAAATACCGGGAACAAAACGTTTTAATCCCAAAGTGTTTGAATTGGGTACAACATTGAGTAAGCCGAATGGGTCTATTTTAGATCAACGGGCGTCTTTGGGAGTCAATGAGTTAAGGTGTTTAAAAGGCTCTTCTGTGGGAAAGGTTTTCCTTTTTGTTAGGCACTGTGACTTTTCATATAAACTTCAACTTTATAGTCAGCGGTGGCAACAAACGCATCTACCACAGCATCCATATTATCCATGATTTAAAATAATCTCTGTTGACCTACACAATCTTGCATGGGTTTTTGCAGAATTTAACTTGAGGTGATACTGCCAAACAGAATTTGAGTTTTAGACAGTTTTTGCCAATGACTTGATGACGTAAAGGATCATGCTATACTTTCACAGGCTAGGTACTCGTTCTCAAATATAAGGAAAGGAACCATGTCACTTTCAGTATCTTTCCAGTGTTTACCAGTAAGCTTCATAGTGACCATTACAAAAGGCTTGTTTTCAGCACTGATAATTCTTGCCCAAAATAAAAACAATTTCCATTTATTTATTTTTGGCGCACAGATAGCGTTACAAATTAAACAGAGATGCAAAAAAATAATAAAAGAAAATTAAATAATGATATAGCAATAATTATAATGGATAAAATAAAAAGAAAAAAAGGAAGAAAGAATGAGGTAAAGGTGGCGAGGAGGCCTAAAAGGAAACTATAAAGCTTATGTTAATCAGGCCTCCTCAAATATAGCACTATAGATCTGGGTTGAAAGACACCATTTCTGGAACTTAAGTTGCCTTTGATGGTGTTGCAAATCTCGACAAATTACAAATTTTATGTGGTGCAAAAATTTTGAAGACTAAGACTGCCACATGAGGTGACGTATAAATATGAATATTTTCTACCAAACCCAAGAAAATGTTCTGGGTTCGCCTTTTCTGTTTTGTGGCTGATGATCGCAGGATTCCCACTGTTGCCCAACCTTAACTGTCTTTAGAAGAAAGACCTGCCCTTTAAAAACACTAAGTTAGGTTTTGGATTTTTGGTTTATGTGACAAGTAATTTACGAGTGTTGGTCCCGGGCTACTTTGCACAGACGTTGGTTTTCAATTATACATTAACATGGGCATAAAGCAGAGGTTTGTTTTGTAGTCACTGTGCAGTTATTTACTCCATAATGACTGTGAGTCAATCAACTTTTGTGAACAAACCTCTGCCAGATCGCTTTTTCAAGGCCCTTGACTGGGCTATGGAAAGAAATTTTTTTTATGTTTATTTTTTGCACTCCTCCCCTGAAATGATGAATGGCCAGTCCCCACAGCTATCTGGGATGAAAATAAATGCTGCAGGATTCAAGAATCATCTGTTACCCAACCCGGTTTTATGTTTAAATCAGTTCCATACCCAAATTCTGTACTATATATATACAACCATAACTTATTTCTGAAAAAAAATTGTTATATTCTACTTTTAGGCTCAAGGGGCTGATATTCTGTATTCTCAGAGCTGTTTATGAACATTATTTTGCTGTTCAAGAATAAGGGAGGGCAGTGGAAATGGGAGGGCCTTATTTTGGACTTCTACGGTACTCCCAGTAAGCTAGACAAGGTAACCTGCGTATAAAAATAGTTTTGATAACATGCTGGGGCAACCAGTGCACTTTGTGGTAATTCCCAAAGGAGCTGGAAATAAAACAAGGCTGGATCCTTGAGCATGTTTTCAGAATCTCGGATAAACTTGGGACTAAAAATATGTCGTGTGATATAACGTTTCGGCAGTAAAATTTATCTTTCCTTCTTTTGCTGGCAAAATTCGCGCTGTGAACGATCAGCTGTGAAAGCAATAAGCGTGTGCTCCCTCTATGATTAAGAAAAAAACCTGCCCCTTTGCTGATGCGCGTTAAAAATGGATTGGACTTTGCAGGCGGAGAAGAAGATAAGTGTTACCCTTGTTCCTAAGCGAGTTGTGCAATTTTTCTTCAGTCGGGCAATGGATATACCTAAAGGATTGCTATTCATTATTGCTACAAGTACAGTTCCCATTATGTTTATTTTCATTTTAATTCCAAGTATATTTGAATTTCATGACTCGAGGTTTGAAATGTCGATTTGCCCAAAGCACAGCAATTATTTTCGTATTGGATGATGCTGCTGGCAATTTATGGTAGAGCTACAAGTTGGGGCGTGCTTTAACTTTCCTGTAGATCATTTTCACCGTGACGTCATCAAATTTTAAAACCAAAATAGCAAATTTCTCTGAATTTCTATTTACGTCAAAATAAATGTTTTGTCAAGTTTCTAGTCCCAGTGTCTTTTGTTTTTAAAGTACAGAAATTTGAATTTGTGACGCTGTATGGCTGAAAAATGGCTTTTCCTTATGATTTTCAGCGGTTAAAAGACTTAAAACATTTCAAGTATTGGAATATGTGTTTATGCATATGTATAGCAGCTCACAAGCAAAAAGAAAGCGCTGTTATCGTAATTGGTTGCCATACTTGTGTACCTCTTGTACTTGTATTTACTGTAGTTTTCCGGTTATAAGGCCCACCTTTTTTTTCGAAAAGAGTTGCTATTTCTATCTAAAGCTATAGTTGAACTTGGGGTGTGCCTTATAGGCAAATATTTTCCTGAAACAATTTTTTACGAGCTCATTTTCCCCTATAATTAACCCAACATATGAGACACAATGTTAGTCATTGACTTTCATAGATATGGTTGTTCTGAAAAGAACCGTTTTATTTACTGGCCAGTCTAGTCATCTGTCTCGTTGTTGGTCTGAATTTGTTCCCTGACTCCACGTTGCGATCGCCTTCTGCTTCTCTCCCAGTTGATCTTTCTGGATCCATTGTAGAACCAACTCCTTGCTTGGTGACCGCTTCTTTCCCAATGGAGTGTAGGTGAATGGACCGTTAACCATCCAGGCTTTTTTTTATTAATACAGATATAAAGTATTTAAAGTTTTACAAATTACAGTATAAAATACCAAACATAACAAAACTAAAAAAAGTCTATCTATGTACATATAAGGGCACAAAATAAAAAAACATTTGCAATGTTACATTTACGACACTACCACTAACACACACAAAAAGAGAGAGAGAATGAGAGAGAGATTAATTATTACAACAAAAGATTCTGAAAGCCCGCCCATTTTTCCTTTAAAACATCAAAGGAAGCAGGACTTGGGCAAAGCAGAAAAAAAAAACCAGATGTAATACTAGAAACAAAAAACTCATGCAAGAAGTAAGGGCAAGAAAAACAAAATGAATAATGCAGAATAACACATATATACATGCAGTGGACAAGACATGCCTTGTTTTGCAATGCTCCAGCCGTGAAATTTGGGTTCAATTCACATTATGGCTCCATAATGTACAGGATCATTTGTTTCCTTATCTCTAACACTTGGCCGTTTATAATCAGTTGATCAATTTTGAAAAAAGCTTGTTGCTGATCTAGTTTTGCCGCCTTCAAAACTTGGTATAATCTCTTGTGGATCTCGTCAATCTCTTTTGGAAAGTCATTTGAAATTCCTATTCCAGTTCCTTTGAGATTCTTGATGAAAGACCACACAAATTCTTTATCTTTATAAAAAACTAAAAAGCTGTTACCGGTCGTGGTTTCGAGGATGTCTCCCAAGTGGGCAGTTGGTGAATGCATTCGAAGCGGATGTTCTTCACATCTTTCTCTGGGATTTTCATCTTCTCCAGAAGGGTTTTGTGGACTATCTCTTCTGTACCAGCATTTTCATTGTCCTCAATATTGAAGAACTTGAGATTCTCTCTCCTGGTGTACACTTTTAATTTAATATTCCGACGCTTGAGACTCAACACCTCTTCCTCAAGAGAATTCAGATCTTTTGTGGTCTTCTCAGTAGAGACGCCTGAAACAACTTTTTAAGAGTGGATTTTCCCCTATGATTAACCTAACATATGAGACACAATGTTAGTCATTGACCGGGGTGGCTCTGAAAAGAACGATTTTATTTACTTGGCAGTCTAGTCATCTGTCTAGTTGTCGCTCTCAAACTTTCAACTCCACATTGTGATCGCTTTCTTCTTCTTCTTCTTCTTCTTCAGTTTCTGAATCCCAAACTGGATCATCTTGAGTGCCAATGAGTTTGTTAGAAATCCCACAGGACTTGAATGATCTTGCGACCAAATAGGCTGGAATCTCATCCCATGCTTTCTGGATCCATTGTAGAACCAACTCCTTACTTGGTGCCTGCTTCTTTCCCAACGGAGTGTAGCTGAATGGACCTTTAACCATCCAGGCTTCATAATGTGCTCGCACTGCTGTTTTGAATGGCTTGTTGATGCACTTGTCCAGTGGTTGTAGCACTGGAGTAAGGCCACCGTGTATTACAGCAACATCCACGCCTTGCCAGGAGATCTTTGACTGCATCGGTCAAATGTCCACGGAAGGAGTCCCAGACAAGCTGCGCCCGTTGATCCTTCGTATAACGGAGGATTTTGCGAATCCACTCCTTTTGTTCCTAAGAATAGAGTAAAGTAATTTTAATTTAAAAATTGAAAATGCGAAAATACCTCTGGGGAAAAAACAGCGAGAGCATTTTCAAAACTAACAAAGTCGTATTTGCATATGTGACCCTCCACGGGAAAACGTACACTAACAACCTTCCGTTAAACGGTCTAAAACATTAGCTATCTGTTAGTCATCCGTTAGAAACATTGATGAAAACCGTTAGTAGCGTTGGTCAAACCGTTAGCACCTGATCCTTGCCCGTTAGAGTGTTAGTCATATGCGTTAGTGACGTTAGTCAAACCGTTAGCACCTGATCCTTGCCCGTTAGAGCGTTAGTCATATCCGTTAGTGGCGTTATTCAACCGTGTTAGCATCTGAACCTTTCCCGTTAGAGTGTAGCCGTATCTGAAGAACACACGTCAGCTAAATAAAAACGATATTTTCGAAAAGATGAGGATCATTTTTCGAAGCGTCGATTGATGTAATCTTTACGAACATGCGGTTTGACATACATAAATCAGAAAGTCCAAACCTTTTATCTCCAACGCTCCACAGTTTCTGATGAACGAAACTCTCGATGTTTTGTTTTTGTTCTCTCTGTTTGTTCTCTCTCTTTTGAATTTGCCTCAGGAGTAAGCGCTGTTAGTTAATGTTAACATTGTAGCAAAAAGGTAAAACAAAGTTTTCTTCCAAACTGGAAAAGAAATCTCGAAACTTTGCTCTGAAATATCCGCTGAATCATTACATGCGCCAAAAATGAAATACGACTGCTCTCGTTGCCTAGCACGTGACATGCCGCCGATAAAATAATATTTCCCATCGCTTTCTGTGAGCCTTCCATTCCCTAAATCAAGGCATCTGTTGAAGAACTCGACGACAATTGTATTTGACTTTCAATGAAAATAAATAAGTTTATATTTTGTAAAATCCTTCCATCAGATGGAGCGAAAAGTATCGTAGTTTATCTCTCTCTAGATCTCGCGTTATTGGCTGTAACCAATATTCTTTTGAATGGTCGGTATCGGAATTTTGTTGTTCTCAGTCGAACAGCTTCGGGTATTATGTTAGCTAGCTTTTTTTTACAGAGTCGATAGCAATAGTGTGGGATACCACAGGTATCAGGTATTCCACACATACGAACATTCGTCTTTTTTGGGTCGTCACGCAATGCTTATCACGTATTCTCTTCATTCCCAGTGGATCAAATTTCAACAAAAATTTGCATAAGGTTGTTTGTCTGAAAAATGTCAGTGAGCAAGAGACTAATTTTAATTTTCCACCAAACTGAAAAGATCCACTTATGTAATTTTTCAAACTAGGAGAGTATGGGATTGAGACAACTGCCAAACATCAACAAAAGATGCTGTCACCTTCACAGTGAATTGAAGACAGTGTGATCGTCTGGTGTCGCTTTGTCGCACGTTTAATTTATGACTCCGTCTCTCGCTTGAAAGCGAGAGAATTGTAACTGTCACAAACTTTGCTTTTTTGGAAAATTTCTGTCAGTTGTCGGTGTTTTGGGAGAAGATTCACAATTGTTTTCGCAGTCGCTTCTACTCCTTGGAAGGCCTCATTGAATGCTCTCAGTCTTAGCCGTTGCAAAAAGAATTTGGCAGCACCACGCTTCCTTGTTTCGATCGACCGCTTAACTGAAGACTTCGTTAAAAGGAAAGAGATAAGTAAGACGTGACCGCACAAGCATCTAAAAACGAACCGTTAAAAAAACTGCAATGATCATTCTTCGATTCATTTCATCCGCAATTCTTATATACATCTTTCACAACTTATGATCCTTTAGAACTGGAGATCAGCCGCTAGAACTTTAGGACAAACCGTCAGAACGTTAACACAAACCGTTGGAGCGTTAACACAAACCATTAGAGCCTTAGGGCCAAGTGTTAGAACGTTAGTACTAAGCGTTAGTAAGACTTCAAAGTCATTAGCTATTCGTTAACTAACCGTTAGTTTTCTAATGTTTAACGGATGATCGTTAGTGTACGTTTTCCCGTGGAGGATCACATATGCTACTGCCTAAAAGCATGTGCCCAGTAATTACCGGTAACGTGATACTTGTCAAGCTTACGTCGAAAACAATGCATATTTTACATGTAACATCAATTTATGAGAAATGTAAACTGTTTCTTGAGAAATTATACAAACCTTTGTCCATCCATCCCTTTTTATGCACTGACACTTGAACCCTGTCGAAAACAATGCATATTTTACATGTAACATCAATTTATGAGAAATGTAAACTGTTTCTTGAGAAATTATACAAACCTTTGTCCATCCATCCCTTTTTATGCACTGACACTTGAACCCTGGGAGGCATCTGGATTCTCAGCTGATGAATGCTTTTAAAGATCACTTTTGGAGGAAGCTTCTCACCATTCGCCTTCACTGCTAGCACAACAGTGAAACTCTGCTTATCTGAACTACAGGTTAATATCAGGACTGTTCGGCTCCCAGTAATTTTGAGAGTTCTCGTTACTGGCAACTCGAACCGCATCGGCATTTAAGCCATGTTCACTATTTGGCTCACTGATAACCACAGATTATACGTGCTCTAACCGGTTAAGTTCGACGAACTTCACCATGTTGGCTGGGAGATGCTGAGCAAAGGTCGTCTTTGTTCTCAGGGAAATGGCATGGCAGCGCTTCCAATTTGTATACCAGCCAAGGGATGTCTTGAATTCGGGGTCAGAACTGAGTTTGTTCACCTTCACACGAAGCATCATGCTGTTAACAGAAAACCTGTAAACAAAAACAAATAGAGAATAAATTAGTAATGCAATCAACAAAAGCTCGACATCAGAACAGTATAAACAGTTGAAGAAAAGAACTTGTAACATGACTTGGGGAAATGAATAGGTAACACAATTTGCATTTACCTCGACTCCTTTGATCAACAAACCAATCAGCTAATTGTTAATCAAGGTCTGGATCTTTGGGATGGTAATGGCCCGTGGAGGCACGTTTGGCAGTCACCTTTAATTCGGCAGAAAACAGGACGTGCTGTTGATTTTGCCATTTTCTGACCATGGATGCGGTGATTCCGTACCTCCGTACAAATTCATGGTTATTATTGACGGCTTCAGCTTCTGCTATGATTTTCAATTTAAAGTTGATTCCATGCGAATGATGGTGTGTGCTAGGCATGATTATCTGGAATTGAATTTTGACTTGATAATGTTCGCAAAGTGAAGGAAGTTTTGCAACTGTCGATTTTGATCATCTGAGTTCTTTATATACTATGGCCAGATCATTTAATATGAGGTGGGCAGTTTAAAAACCATGTTTCCTGAGAGGGAAAACGGCAATTCACATGCATATTGTGATAAATGTGTGGCTTTTTTTCCCACCTCTGTTGAGCACATGGCTGAATAGGCTTTTGTTTATGCACACATGACAAGTTCGCTTATGTTTAATGAAGCTGAAATGAAGATGCAAGGTTTTCTTTTATTGTTTATTATGAATGTGGTGTAACTTCGCTGTCGCTCAACAGATAATTCCTCTCTTTATGGTGCATCTTATAACCAAGTGTTTCAGGGAAATTTCCCATTAGAAAAATTGAAATATGTTTAATTGCTGAGTTTGGGGTGCGTCTTATAGCCAAGTGCGCCTTATAAACGAAAAACTATGGAACTTGTATATGGCGTCTCCATACAAAGCTTTATAAAGTTGCATGAAAAGTTTTGGCAGATAACTCGGAAATGGTATGCCACACAGACCTGATACTTGTGAAGTTGCTCATTTGCTAGTCTTTTATTGCATCTCATTCTCTTGGCTTCTTTCATGGAACAGTTTTGGAATTTCTTCTTGTATGCCAGGTTCTGCCTCGTCATCATGCGCACTACGAAGTCACGTGAGAAAGCACCAGCCGCCCAAGTGGTCAGTGCACTTCCCGCCTTTGCTCGAGTCAGTCAGAAAAAGAAAGGTTAGCGTTTAAACGGTAAAGTTTCTGCACAATAACTGATAACTGTGTCTTCAGCACCGAAGCTGGAAGCTAGACGCTTGATCAACAAAGTTTGCGGAAGAATGACCGAACTGTCCAATGGCGCGGCACCAAACACCATGCCCGGCGAATCTGCCATTGTGTCGGCAATCAGTACCGTGAGTGATCTGTTGGTTTCTTCTCTTGCTTCATTGAAAACTTCAATGACCGAATCCTTCGGGGAAATGAAGGAATCCATTGACCAGCTCGTAATCGAGGAAGGTTGTTTAGATTTGGAGGAAAATGCAGAACAGCCTCCTAACGCGGCTGAACGAGCCCAACAAACGGACAATAACCAGCAATCTTGTCCCGCTGAGACAAGCACTGCTGATAAAAGCCAGAAACATGCAAAAAATACTGAGCAGAGCATCAACGCTCTGATAATTCAGAGCTCCGAATCACAGCGTACTAGTGGTTGCGGCGAAATCGACCTTCTGTCAGGCATTGCAAACGACCTCAAACTTGATCAAAAGAAGTTTCCCGCTGTAAATGAGCAGATTGCCAAAATTGTCCATGGTCTCGTGAGAGAAAAGCTCTCGGATGAGGTCCTGACTGAGACACAGAATCGCTATAACTGGCCAGAAAATTGCGAATGTCTCAGAAGCACAAAGGTCAACCACCTGATTTGGAATAAACTCAAATCTGACACGAGGTCTAATGACATCAAGTTACAACGAGTGCAATCCAATCTTGTCAAAGGGATTATCCCAATAGTTTCTATCGTTCAGAAGCTTGTAGATGCAAGGGAAAAAGTCCCCAAAGATGTCTTTGATGTTCCAGAATTAATAAGAGCTGCCACAGATGCTATAGCTCTGACAGGTGCCGCTAACTTCGAGTTAAATATGCGGCATAGGGACAATGTCAAGCCCGAGCTGAATGAAGATTACAAACATCTGTGCTCCAGCTCAGTCCCATTCACGGACTTCTTGTTTGGCAATGATTCTGACTTGTCTAAACAACTGAAAGACCTCGCAGAAGTGACCAAAGCTAGCAAAAAATTAAACCCTAAAACGGAAGCCCACAAAAGCCAGGGATACAGAGGATACAAGTACGTAAAATCCAAAGGTTTTGGCTACAAGTACACCGCCCGAGGTCAAGGCAACAATTCCAATAAACAGTTAAACTGGAAAAGGCGCGGCCCCCCATACCACAAGAAAGACGAGGGGAGGAGGTCAAACAAATAGGGCCAGAAAACCCTCTAATGAGTTAAGCGATACACTTAGTTGTTCACATGCTGGTAGATTGCAACAATTTGTCCCCGCATGGAAAGAAATTACTGATGACCCAGAAGTCTTAGACTGGGTTGAACACTGTCACATAGAGTTCATAAACGGTGTACCTCCGTTACAGAAACCTGGCTATAAGATCATTAAATTTAATGATACAGAATCTGCTATCATAGATTCTGAAATTATCAAGCTCGTTAGTAAAGGGGTTATTGTGGAGTCAACTCACTCCCAGGAAGAATTTGTCTCATCAATCTTCCTTAGACCTAAAAAGAATGGAGTAGACTATAGGATGATCCTTAATTTAAAGGAGTTAAACAGTTGTATTGTTTATCGGCACTTCAAAATGGACTCACTTTAATCTGTGACAGATCTTATGATTCAAGGGTGCTTTATGGCATCCGTGGACATAACGGATGCCTACCATACTGTACCAGTTGCAGTAGGACATCAAAAATACCTCAAATTTATGTGGAGGGACAAATTGTATCAATATACCTGCTTACCTAATGGGCTGGCATCAGCACCACGAATATTTACTAAACTCTTTATTGAGACAAAAGGCTACTTGTTTTCATCATGTATAGATGACTGCTATCTTCAAGGAGCGTCGTATGGGGAATGTTATGAAAATGTACAAGCAACTGTCTTGTTATTACAGGAACTTGGGTTTCCTATTCACAATGAAAAATACCGTCTCAGATTTTGACATTCTTGGGATTTATACTTAACTCAGTCACAATGACAGTCCAACTTACTGAAAGCCGGAAAGAAAAACTGAAAAATGCATGTCTAAATCTTGTCAACAAAGACCAATGCACAATCCAACATCTGGCAGAGGGCATCGGGTTTATAGTGTCAAGTTTTCCAGGCGTGGAGCATGGCCCTCTCCACTATCGTAGTCTGGAAAGAGACCAATCTTGTGCCTTGAGGGAGAACAAAGGCAATTTTGGGGCTTCTATGATCCTTTCCCAAGGTTCTAGGGTGGAACTAAATTGGTGGATATTTAATGTTGATATCACATGCAAACTTATTTCTCATGGAGAACCTGACCTCCTCATTCAAACAGACGCTTTGCCCCATAGCTGGGGAGGTGTTCGGGGAGAGCAGAAAACAGGGGGGAGATGGAATCAACAGGAAGCATTGCATCACATTAATTATCTGGAATAATTGGCTGTATTATTGACTCTGAAGGCCTTATGTGGCAAATGTACAAATTTGCACATTCGGGTCCAATCGGACAACACTACAGCTGTTTGTTATATCAATAACATGGGTGGTTCAAAGTCCCTTGACTGTAACACAGTCACTAGACAAATATGGAATTATTGTGTTGAACGCAATATCTGGTTAAGTGCCACACACTTGCCAGGATGCGGGAACACTGAAGCAGATATAGAATACCGGCAATTTAATGGCCGCACTGAATGGAAGTTAGAGTCCAAGATGTACCATTTGATCACCATGAGGTTTGGTCAGCCTACATTGACCTGTTTGCATCACGTTTAAATAAACAACGTCCAGTCTACGTTTCCTGGAGACCTGATCCAGATGCAATGTTTGTTGATGCATTCTCTGCTAATTGGAATAATTTTTTCTTTTACACATTTCCTCCCTTTAGCCTGATTGGGAGATGTCTGGATAAAATTCAAGCAAACAAAGCAGAGGGAATACTGGTAGTACCTTTCTGGACATTTCAAAGCTGGTACCCAAAACTTCTAAGACTACTAGTGGCCCCGCCATTGGTGATCAGCCACAAGGAAACACTGCTGACACTTCCAGGGTGCCAGAAACTTCACCCACTGAGGAAAAAGTTGAATCTGTTAGCGTGTCATTTATGCGGCGACTCTATCAAAATAGAGGCTTTTCTGAGAAAGCAACCAACATTGTCCTACAATCCTGGCGCCAGTCATCACAAAAGCAGTATGATGCACACATCAAGAAATGGCTTCTCTTCTGTACTAAACGGCAGACTGATCCAATTTGCCCAAGTATAAGTATGGCTGTGGATTTTTTGACAACCCTATATGAAGAAGGATTGAGTTACAGCAGTATAAACTCAGCAAGGTGTGCTCTGTCTGTTATTTTAGACACTCCTGACTCAGTTCACCCAAGTTTTGGTGAGCACCTTGATGTTAAGAGGTTCATGAAAGGCATTTTCCAAAGCAGGCCCCCACTTCCTCGTTATAGTAAAACGTGGGATGTCAACTTGGTTCTCCAGTATATTGGTGCTATGGGCAACTCCCAGGACCTCTCACTGAAGGACTTGACTTTCAAACTTGTCATGTTAGTTGCATTAACCACAGCTCAGAGAGGACAGTCTCTACACTTTTTAGACACTTTAGGGATGGTTCGAGAGGAGGCTGCCTATACGTTTATGCTCAACAGTAACTTAAAACAGAGCAAACCTGGTAGGTCATCCTCTGACCTAATCATTAAGTTAACTGCTTATCCACATGACAGTAACCTTTGTGTTGTTAGCACTTGTTCTGTGTATCTTGATAAAACTAAGTTGCATCGTGGTAGTGAATCACGATTGTTTATAACCCATCAGAAGCCACATAAGAGAGCTAGTAGAGACACAATCAGACGTTGGATCCAGCAAATGATGTCTAGGGCAGGCATTGATGTTACAGTTTACAAACCTCATGGTGTTAGATCAGCTGCTGCTTCCAAGGCTAAAGCTAATAATGCCTCCCTCATAGAGATTATGAAAACTGTAGGTTGGGCCTCTGCTGCCACTTTTGCCAGTTTTTTGACAGAAAGATTGAACCAGGCCGTTCTTTTGCAACCAGTGTACTGAGCTAAGTTGCTATTAAACTTGTTTCTTGCAATTTATTCGTGTGCTATCAGTTGCTTTAAAATCTCACACGACTTCGTAGTGCGCATGATGACGAGGCAGAATCAAAAATTAAACGAGACTTACCTTAAGTCGATGTTTGATTGGGATTCTGCCGAGTCATCAGTAGCACAAGAAGTCACGCCCATGCCCTGCGTAGGCATAATATATACCCACCCGCACTTCTTGTGCTATTATCTGCATGATTAGCAGACTCAAGGCTTTAACTCTTTTGGGGCCTAGTTTCTGCCAAATTCAGTTGTCCAAAGACAGCCTTTTTTTTTTAATTGCCTAATTAAATCAGGGTACATAGTTTTTGTTATATCTTGTGAGCCATAAAGGCAAAATGCATAAAATTTGGACACAGTGCTTAGGGGAAAATATTGCTTAATTTGGTGGGGTTTTTATGGTTTCCATGGTAACCACGGTCACGT
Organism: Pachyseris speciosa; assembly: GCA_016490735.1. Classification (NCBI taxonomy): domain Eukaryota; kingdom Metazoa; phylum Cnidaria; class Anthozoa; order Scleractinia; family Pachyseridae; genus Pachyseris; species Pachyseris speciosa. The sequence continues at coordinate 493,193 of JAEMWC010000348.1, forward strand.
GACTGAGATTGTACTCTAAGAATCATGGGGAAAATTTGCATTTCTTAATCAGCAGTCAATAAAAGGAGTTTAATGAAATAAATTTGAAACAGTACCCCTTCTTTATGGTCTTTTAACGTTAAAAATTAAACCTACAGTAAAAAAAGAGAATAAAATGGAACCTTTTCGTTTCATTGGTTGCTATTTGTTTTTATAAAGGTGAACGATATCATGCAGTTTATTGGACTGCTTCCAGACATCTGGTTTGTCATTCTTGATGACATATGAAAGTTATAAAAGTCAAAAATTTACAGACAAATTAAAGTATGTTGGCAATATATGAGATATGTGTTACAATACCAAAAATACCTCAAATTCTATAGTCTCTAAGAGTGTGGTATCTCTCAAAGCATGTGACAGGACACATTGGCATGTCACATTCTTTACAATAAAAGCTGGTTTGACATCTCTTTCCTTGCTTTCTATCAGAACAAACAGCACAGTCAGGTTTGTATTTTTTGTTTTCATATTTTCCTAAGAAATGATGCCCTGTCATTCTTTGTGGTGTGGGCAAATCGCTTGGACGACCATGTTTCACTGTGGGTGGGTTCCATGACTCCAGTAGGCCATTTATAACTTCTTGCCGAAAGGCCTTTACTTCTAGCTTGTTGTTTTCACTTGCCTTTTTATAGATAATGTAACCATTCACGAGGGCCACTTCACGAACTCTGTGGTATATTGGGTAATACCATTTGGTGGACTTGTGGGGGTACTGATACGTGCCGAGCATTTGATCCAGCCGATCAACGCCACCCATGTTTTCATTATACACTTGTGCAATAACAGGTTTTGACACTGTCCTGTAGCCCCCTGGGGTATCTTTTGCTCTGATTCTCTTATCCACAGTGTTATTTGTATGAACTGTACTCAAGAATGAGACCCGTTTTGTGTCCTGCCAGGAGCATGCCACAAGGTTGTTATCCCGCATAAAAACAGCTTCATCCCCCTTTTTTAGTTTCAAGTTCTTGACACTTAACTCTGGGGGCATTCCCTTCCTGTTAAGTTGCACTGTTCCACAAGCTCCAATGTTTTTTGATTCCAATTTACGAAACAGACTGGGTGAAGAATAGAAATTGTCCATATAAACAACATGCCCTTTACCTTCATAACCATCCAATAAGCTTGTGACAACTTGCTCAGTTAATGGCACATTTTTCTGCCTCAAAAAGGAATTTTTCCCAGTATATATTTGACATCGTAGAGCATATCCACTACATGGCTCGCTGAGGACAAATTCTTTTATTCCCCAACGTGTGGGTTTTGCAGGTAAGTATTGTCGAAAGCTCAGTCGCCCTTTAAATTTGACCATACTCTCATCAATACATAGGTTTTTCTTAGGCTTGTAAACATTCTCATATGTTGGATCTGTGATGTCTAATAAGGGTTGAATTTTGAACAAGATGTTATATCCTTCTTCTCCTCTTTCTGCTTGATTAGCAGTATCATTGAAATGCAAAAATGTTTTCAACTGTTCAAATCTGTTTCTTTGCATTACTTTGGCAAATGATGTCTTGGTTAACCAGGAATTTCCCCAGTAGTCTCGCAAACTAGGTTTTTGGCATAAACCCATAGCTATTTGTAGGGCAACAAATGCTTTGACTTCTTCAGGAGAGGTGTCATACCAAGAACTGAGCTGAGATGCGCGAGGCAAATCAACTGGGTTATCAAAGTACTGTCCAGCATATCTGTTTGTTTCTACTGCAATAAGGTCGAACGCTTCATCCAGAAAAAATATAGAGAAAAAGTCAACTGGCTTGAAGTCATTAGTGTCAACAAGAATTCCACGGCGTCGCTTGTATTCCGGAAGCCATACAGATTCAAACGGATCGAAATCCTCATAAAATTGCCAGTTAAAAACGTTATCAGCAGAAGAAGTATTTTTACGCCTACCTGCTGGACGTATTACATGAGGCTGGGGAAGTGTATCCTCGGACTGTTCTGATCCTGAGCTGTCACTTTGATCAAAGTCGCCATGTTCGGAGCTGGTGCTGCCCTCGTCAGAGCATTCATCTTGAAAAATAGCTTCGATAACTTCTTCTGTCGTGAAAGAATCACGAGCAGCCATTTTTAAATGTCCCACGATATAATGAACTCAAAATCTCAGCGTTAACCTTGACCATTTGACATCAAATCGCTTTGTGAACTCATAAAAACACAACAAACACATGTTTTGACTATGTTTTATTTAACGGCAACAATGATTGGAGGATTGCTCAAGCAGGATGACCCAATCAGAGCACTGTATAGAATTGTCGACAAAAGTCGCCTTTGGCCCCGTATGGGTAAGTCGAGAAATGTTGCCATTGGCCCCGAAAGGGTTAAAGACTGACCACTTGGGCGGCTGGTGTTTTCTCATGTGACTTCTTGTGCTACTGATGACTCAGCAGAATCCCAATCAAACATCGACTTAAGGTAAGTCTCGTTTAATTTTTGATTTTTTGTGTGAAAGATAGAAAAAAGCATCGGACAAGTGAGCAGGGGAATTTGAATCTGCCGAGTTGTAGTTATCTGCGTTCTATTGTAAATTTGCATTTTATAAATCTAATTTATTTTTCCTATCAATCTCATGTAGACAAAGTGCCTATGTTCTTGCCGGTCTTCCTGTGTTTGATCTCTGTTTGTCATGTTATACAGCACAATCCCGAATCACCTAACAGCACTTCCACAAGACTTGTGACATGTTGATCCAGTTTTTGGGGAAATATAAGGACAAATAAGGACAAAAGGTACAAACAAACATATTGTTCACTTGATTGAAAACTAGGCAGGATTGATATTTGGTGTAGGTTTGAACACTTGGCTTTGTCGTGATAAGAACTTGACCCAGTGCAGGTTTACATTAGCGATGCAAGTTTACATACCTAAAACTGGAATATGATGAATTTGGATTGCAATATCTCCTTAGCTACTTTGTACTCCAGTTCAGAAACCTCTAAGCCCTCTAATGGATCCAGTGCGGTTCGGAACAAGCCTTAATGCAATCTGGCCATCTTCAGAATAGCTGGCTCGTCAGCCTTATCCACCAGACTCTCAAATAACCCCCAGTACTCCTCGAGCTTGTCTCCACTAAACGATGGTACTTCACAACTTGTAAGCTTCTTGAGTGTTTTATTGGTAGCTTTGAAGGTCTTTGCATTGCTCCATACAGTGAATACTGGCATTCCTCATCTTGCTGAAATCACCTTGAACGTCATTTAAATGCTCCTGCTGACAGATCTTCCACTAGTTCCAATTCTGATCCCTAGAGATGGAAGTAAAGCGCTTGGAATTGGAAATGAAACAGAAGGAGTTCGAAGTGGCACAATGGTTGGAGTTAGTGAAGCTGGAAGCTGATCGAAATGTCACTGAAGTGAAAGAAAAGACTGAGATGGCTGAGCTAGAATCTGAATTAGCTGAAAGCGAATTCTCTGAGCTGCTGTTAAACTTGAATTCTTCCACAGTCCACGCTCGTGTTGGCTCAGAACAGCAACCTCCCACCTCGTCATTTTCGTCAAGCAAGTTCACACAAGTTAGCGTGTTTCCCTCCGAAACCATGCAAGTGTACTCGACTCCAGCTGCATCCACGTAAGTGTGTGAGTTTCCTGCCAAGACCACTCGAGAATCCTCATTCCCAACCGAGACCACACATGTTCCCACGTTCCCCATGAGGTCGGCGTTTCCAGCCACGTGCACACGAGTATCCACGCTGCTTACTAAGTACACGCAAACTGCGGCGTTTCCAGCCACGTTGCCTGCCCACTCCATGCAAGTTTTGGTGTTTGCGGCTGTCTCCACGCAAGTTTCCACACTTCCATCCTCCTCCTTCCCACAAGTTCCGGGGTTTCCAGTCACGCCTTTCCTTTCCGATGTATATCCCATGTTTCCAGCCTGGTCTTACACTGTTGGCTCCTCGGGTACGCACATTACATATGTTTGCCCTTCTGTCACACAGCCTCATTCAGCTCCTTGTTTTAGCCTCTTAGCTCACAGCAACAACCGCGGTATGGCTTCAAGCTTTACGAACGGTAACCCGGTGCTTCCAAGCTCTGTTGCTGCTTCACAGCATGTCTCACCTTCATTGCGGCAAGTGGATGGAAACCTTCTTGCGATGATTGCCACTACTATGGAGAAGATGAGTGCTGATCACGGTTTATCCGCAATGCAAGTTGTCAAGTTTAATGGCTCTCCTGAAACGTATCCCATGTTTTGACAGAGGGTTTCATCAAATGGTTGAGTCAAAGACCTTAGACAAGCCACCTAAAATGTCTCGCCTTGTGCAGTTCCTCAAAGGTCCCGTTCTAAGAGCTGTGCAGAGATACGAGTCCGTTCTGGGAGGCTTAGCAAAGGCACTTCAAGTTCTTCAAGATAGTTTTGGTCAGCCCTTTAAGATAGTGCGAGCATGCATTGACAACCTTACAAAAGGTCCTACCATAGCACCTCATGATAAAGAAGGCCTACAACGTTACGTAGATACCGCACAGGCCATGTACGACAACTTGGAAGCTTTAAACTGTCTGGGAGAAATGAACACTGACAACCTCGAGAAAATGATCCTAAGATTACCTAAGTGGGCACAAGCCAAGTTCCGTGAGCATTGAATGCCAAGGTCGAATCATGCCAACATTTAAGGACATTGCCAAATTCTTAAATGATCGAGCCGATGTGGCTAACCACCCATTCTTTACGAGCTTCTCAACAGAAACCAAACCCTCCAGGAAGTCCAATGTTGATGATAAGTCCCGCCCTCACAGAGTCACCACACTCAGAACGAGTGGTACAAAGGAAAAAGATAGGCCGTAGGACAAGAAAGACGACAGAATCACCAGGTGTCCCTTGTGCGCACAGTTGCATCCATTCTACCATTGTCAAGATTTCAAGTCCAAACCAGTTGAAGAAAGAGGTGAACTCGTCAGGATGAAACGGATCTGCTTTAACTGCCTTAATTCTATCGAGCACTTGTCAAAGACATGCAAGTCGTCGATTCGCTGCAAGTCTCCAGGATGTGGAAAGCCTCATCATACACTGTTGCATTTGCTTAGCCCTCCACGAGTAAGTGCTGTTCATCAAGCCAATAATGTCGAAGTCTCAGTTCCTCCAACTCTTCCCATGGAAGTGCCTGAAGATGCAAATTCTCCATCGAGTATGTGTGCAAGTTTGGCTGAATCCTCCGAGATTCTCCTGCAAATCATTCCGCTAAAGATGCTTGGCAACATTGGAAAGCGTATGACTTCTTATGGCTTGACTGACTCTGGCTCTGATGTAACAATGATCGATCCATCCCATGTCGACCAACTCGAAATCCAAGGTGAACCAGGCCAGCTGCTCCTTTTCACAAAGTGTCAGAGAGACCAACGGGAACAAGGAGTCAAAGTTTGCTTCAAGATCATCTCGGTTTGCCACCAGGACTTCTCTGAAGTTACCGTACGTGATGCATGGGCCGTTAGGGACCTGACTATACCACTTAAGCACGTGGCAGTTCAAAATAAAATGGAACAGTGGCCACACTTACAAGTGCCCTTCCCTGAAGTACGAAGAAAGAAAGTTTCAGTCCTATCGGCACGGCGTCCAGGAAGCCTTTATTCCACTGGAAGTCAAGAAAGGTAATCCAAATGAGCCCTTCACAATAAGATCCTGTCTTGGTTGGAGTATCCTTGGCGGTTCTTCTGGCGAAAGAACTAAGCGTGAGTTCAACATCAACAATGTTTCGTGCGAGGAAGACAATCTTAGTTGCCAACTGGAAAACTTCTGGCATGTTGAGTCTCGCAGAACCGGCCACCGAGAACTGCCTTTCAAGACAATGTCCCTGAAGATCGGAAGGCCTTGAAGATTGTTGAGAGCACAATCTCCAAGGTTGACAGCCATTATGAGATGGGTCTACTTTGGAGTCAAGATCACCCTCATCTGCCTTTCAATAGACCAGTAGAGGCTAGGCTGAATGGTCTAAAAAGATGCTTCCACCGAGACCCAGCTTTAGAAACCAAGTACAGAGCCGTCATCGATGGTTACGTTTGCAAGGGGTATGCAAGAAGGTTGACTGAAGAAGAGACACTTACGAGATCCAATTTTACCTGGTACTTGCCGCATCATCCCGTTTTCAACATCAACAAGCCAGCTGCCAAGTTTAGTGGTACCTCCCTAAATGATAACCTGTACTAAGGCCCGGACCTCGTAAATAGAGTGCCATTTATCGCAGACGTAGAAGCGATGTTTCACCAGGTCAGAGTTCACCCTAAGGATACTGATGCGTTAAGGTTCTTATGGTGGAGTGATAACCTGCATAATCCCCCCTGATGAGTACAAGATACTTGTCCACATATTTGGTGCCACCTCTTCGCCTTGCTGCGCCAACAGTGCACTAATCCAGACAGCAGATGACAATGAAGATAGCTATGTTGCTGAAGTGACCAATACCATGCGAAGGAACTTCTACATTGACGATGTCCTTAAGTCGGTTCCCAGTGAAGAGAAAGCAGTTTGGCTTGCTGACCAGTTGACTAAGTTGTTGAAAGAAGGGAGTTTTCATGTCACGAAATTCTCGAGTAATAGCCGAAAACTTCTAACTGCGCTTCCTCAAGACAAACAAGCTGATCCTGTTATAAATCTGGATCTTCATCGATTACCTGTTACTCAAGCACTTGGGCTACACTGGGATGCAGACTCTGATACCTTCCACTTCAAGTTTGTGTTCCCTAACAAGCCGCTGACAAAACATGGCATTTTGTCAACCGCCAAGATGTTTTAAGAACTTCCTTGGGGATATCGCAATTTCGAACATCCAACTGCACTCTTTCTCAGATGCATCCAACCATGGCTATGCAGCTGTTGCTTACTTGAGACTGGTAGATGTTGAAGGAATGGTTCATTGCGCCTTTATTATTGGAAAGACGCACAACGCCCCCCTGAACTAGTGGTTAGTCCCACGTCTGGAATTACAGGCAGTTGTGATAGCTGTGTGCTTGCATGTACTGATTCGTGATGAATTAGATATGCCTGTCGACAGCATTACCATCTGGACAGACTCATTAACAGCCCTGCAATATATTAAAAACGAGAAGATTCAAGCCCTTTGTTGCTAATAGAGTGACCAAATTCACGATTCTTCAACACCTGGGCAGTGGAGACACGTGCCAACGTCCCTCAACCCAGCAGATGAAGGTTCTAGAGGTGTAGACGTACATGTCCTCAAGCAAAACTGTCATTGGTTATCGGGGCCAAAGTTCCTCCTTCTACACGAAGGCCAGTGGCCTGTTCATCGAATTGGAAGCATCCCAGACGATGACAATGAGATTCGAGTAGAGAAGCAAGTAACAGTTGTACTGCGCTTCGCGGACTACATTAGAAGCCATAAAATCTCCTCCAAATGAAAAGGCATTAGCCTAGAAGATACGCGACGTTCCACCCGAAAGGTCGTCCAGTTGGCGCAGTGTCAAAGCTTTCCTGAAGAAATTGACTCCCTAACCAAAGGTCGTCCAATCAAGGGTAATAGCAAGCTTGCTAACCTTCGCCATACCCCCATTTCCTTCAATGCAGCTCATCCTATGCTACTTCCTAAGGATCATCCTGTATCTACCTTAATAGTGCGACTCTATCATGAAGTTTTGGGTCATGCTGGCTGTGGGCACGTATTATCCACCTTGCGTCAACGCTTCTGGATCTTGAAGGGAAGGTCTCTTGTCCAACAAGTGTTGTGAAAGTTTGTAGATTGCTGTAAGCGAAATGAAGCTCCCATGAAGCAACTAATGGCCAACCTGCCAAAGGAACATTTAATCTCCTTTGAGCCAGCATTTACCTACACTGGTGTTGATTTCTTCGGTAAATTCCATGTCAAGCGTGGTCGTGGTTCTGAGAAGGTGTATGGATGTCTTTTTACATGTTTCACGAGTCACACCATTCATATAGAAGACGTGAGTTCGCTGGAGTCTGGTGCCTTTATTCAAGCGTTTCGCAGGTTTATTTTGAATCGTGGCTGCCCTAAGCAAATATGGAGCCATAACGGTACGAATTTTGTCGGAGCAGATAAAGAAATGCAGCGATCTTCTCAAGAGTGGAATGAAGATTAATTGAACAAACACCTCGTTAAAGATGAGATAACTTGTTGTCTGTGCCCAAGGTCTGAGAGGAGATTCCAGTCCCCAATGGCCACCCATATGAACAGAGTCTGGGAATGGCTAATTCGTAGCATTCGCAAGTCAATGAAAGCAGTCCTTGGAGATCAAAATGCCTTGCTTAGTTTGAAACCTTGCACACCGTGTGGTAACAATTCTAAACAGCCGTCCCCTGACACCGAGTAGTGATGACCCAACTGACTGTGAGCCTCTCACCCCAAGTCACTTTCTCCTTCAGTGGCAGGACCTTGCCCTTCCGCCAGGCTTATTAGCATGTGAAGACCTCCAAAGAAGAAAACAATGGAGACAAGCGCAATTTCTAGCCAATTATTTCTGGAAGAGGTGGATCTGAGAGTACATTCCGACACTACAGCAACGCCACAAATGGGTGCGCGAAAGTGCAAATTTAGCTGTTAATGACCTCGTTTTAGTTGTGGATGAGAATTCTCCACAGGGCCATTGGCTTCTTGGTCGTGTAACAAAGATTTTTCCTGGAAGTGATTTCTGTGTCCGTGTAGCTGAAGTCAAGACAAAGAATTCCACCTTTGTGAGACCAGTTGCAAAGCTTGTGTTATTAGAGGAACGGTTTAATGACATTTTATTGATGAACACTCTCTAATTGACTGCTTAGTCAAATGCGTCTTTTATTGAATGACTTTAACTTAGTCTGCTGAATCTGTTTAATTCAGCCAAGCCCCCCAGGATGTTATGGCTTTTTGCTTAATTGTATTTGTTGTGTTTTTTCAGTTGTTAATTTGCATGTTGGCACGAAGTTAGTATTCGCATTAGTATTTGCATTCCGCACGCCTTTTAGTTTCTCACGTTATGTTAATTTCATCAGTTATATTCGTTCTTGTACCTTTTTCAAATTCATTCACAATGTGTTTCCCGTCATGTCAGCATTGGTAAGCCTTTCCGTTGCCTTTATTTGCTTTCACTTTTTTCCTTTTTGCTTTCCTTACGTTATTTGTCCTTGCTTGTATATTTCTTGTTCTTAGGTATTTACGAGTAAATACGTGAAATACAATGCTGACGAAGTTTAAGTTCTGCTTCGGTCATCCTCACGCCAAAAACATACATACAAATCAAAAAATAAAATAAAATCAGAACCACTAATCATATGCTAATTTAAAAAAGATGTGTCTTAAGTTTCTGCTTAAAGATTGTGATACTAGGACTACACTTGATGTCCATACGTAATTTGTTCCACATACAAGGAGAACTAACTGAGAACACTCTGGACCCATAGGTTTTGGTATGATATGATCGCTGGCAAAAAAGCAACTTGCGGCTGATCTAAGATCTCTGCTAGGAATGTATGGTACAAGCAATTCCCTCAGGTACATTGGTGCCAGACCATTAACAATCTTGTACGTAAACAATAAAATCTTAAAATTGATGGGTTGTTCTACTGGAAGCCAGTGCAATTCTGTAAGCAAAGGCGTAATATGATCAGCCTTGTGTGACATAGATATAAGCCTCGCAGCTGAATTAAGAGCATGCTGTAGGCGCTGGTAAAAGTAGCTAGGCAGGCCATACAATAAGGAATTCCAGCTGTCAATTCGAGACATTAACAAGGGCTTGTACGGGTTTCGAACCTACAACCTCTGCGATACCGGTGCAGTGCTCTACCAACTGAGCTAAAAAGCCATCTTGGAGCTGGCCGCTTAATTGGTTCATAATAAACCAGTGAGTGATGAATATATGAGAAATACGAAAATCATATATTTGAACTGCAGAATAAAGAAATGAATATGTGAGTGATCATTGCAGTTATTAACACTACTTATGCAAACAATTCAGGCTTGTACGGATTTGAACTCACGACCTCTGCGATCCTGGTGCAGTGCTCTACCAACTGAGCTAACCCCACTTAGTTGGTTCATAATAAACCCGTGAGTGATTAATAAATGAGAATAAATATATGAAGGCCTCAGAGCATAACCAACCTATGTCGAATTTTGGGTTGTTTTTCGATTTTGCTCAGATTTTTTTGCTTCAGATTATTTTTTCAGATTTTTCGATTTTTTTGCAATTCGCTTGAAAAACGTTGTTTGTTATTTTTCACCGATTTTTTTTTCATTTTGGAGATATAATGTGTGCAAAAACTGCATTTTTTCTTGCATACACAAAGGAACCAACCTTCCACGAGAGTGCTTTCCAAACTGCATTACATCTTCTTTCAATCAAATTACAGTTTACCCTCAACAATTCAGACAAAGCCGGGCAAAATCGAAAAAAGACCCAAAATTCGACGTAGGTTGGTTATGCTCTGAGCCCTTCACATGAAAATCATATATTTGAACTGCAGAATAAAGAAATGAATATGTGAATGATCATCGCAGTTATGAACACTACTTATGCAGTACTGAAAATAAAGCCTGAAAAAAATTCAGGCTTGTACGGGATTCAAACCCACGACCTCCCGCAAGCTACCGGTGCAGTGCTCTGCCAACTGAGTTAACAAGCCATCTGGGAGCTGGCCGCTTAGTTGATTCGTAATAAACACGAGTGATAGCGGAGCCCCGCGCGCCTTGCACAGAACACCATGAGTAAGGAAATATGGTAACCCATCTTTCTGAGAAAATTTGGTTATGACGTCACTGTATGACCGACCGTATGTACGTCCGCCCTTCCATGTATGCCAATATGAAATGCCACTTAATTAATATCCTAATAATAATAATAATAATAATAATAATTAATAATCCGACATGGCGGTTATATGCCAGCTGAGCTAGTTTACAGCATACATCTTTAATTTTGGACATCCATGTTATGGTCAATTGACACCTGTCAAAACAAGGTATCCGCTGACCAGTATCACGTGACCATATCGTCAGCTCAAGTTTATAGCTCATTGAGGCCAGCTGTTTTTTTGAAGTTGACTGCTGACAAGGTACTGGTTTTCGATTGGATCGCAGGCTCGAGTCAGTTTAACTTAACCAAAACAAGACACCCAAGCCAAAACAAGGCTTATTTTTCCGCGCACTTTCTTTGGCTCGAGATTTCACATTCAGATGGTTTCTTCATTTTCACCAAAACAACTTCATCTTCTTCGAAGTTTGTCTCTTCATTCGCATAAAAGGCATAAAAATCAAGAACTAGTTAACAGATACTCCGGAAGGAGAATTTTCAAGTTATAAAAACCTTCAAAAGGAAGGGCAGAAGATTTGTGTCAGGAAACGCTTAAGAGTGAATGTCACTAAGGCTTGAGCAAAATTGGAAATGGTCAAACAAAACCTTCCTTGCTACTTAATGTGTAGTTAGTCCTTGGGATGAAACTACTCACCATGGTATTTGTTTCATTTCTAACAAAAACCTGAGCTGAGCATCAGGGGGGATCTTTAGGCCTCAAAAAGCAATTTTGGGGACATTTTGCACCTTGAGTTTTGTTAGCAAAACATTTCAAACAGTAACTGTACAGATACAAATCTGCTTATATCATAGCAACCTTTCATCTTCCTCAAGAAATATGTTATCAATTTTTCACCTTGCCCCCCCTGGTGACCCCTGTGCCTTATCATTTTGAAGGGGGGAAGTGTTTTTTTTTTAAAGCTGAAAATAAGCCATCTTTAAACAAACTTTTCTTTTCCTGGTATTAGATTAAGACTGGATGTGAATATTTCACTGTTTATGAATCGTTTGATGCTAAAACAATGTATACCTTAGGCAAAATGATTTTCCGTACTTTTTATTCACGACTATCTTTCTTTTAAATAATGTCATCCAGGCAATTTCACATCACGCCGTTCAATTTACTATACATTGTATTTATGTAGGTTTGGCAGTCAGATATCTAGCAGATTTGCCGTTATTATTTCTAAAAAATCACATCTTCAAGCAAGCAGTTAATTTATGCAAATTGCTGTCTTCGGTTAAGTGAGCAAGAAAAATGTATAACTAAACTGTCCAGCAAAGTTAACCCCTCTGATGGGATCTATAATAGATAAATTAAATTATACATACCACTAGCAAAGCTATCAGTTCGAGAAACATTTCAGAGTCAACGGGAAATCCCACAAAAGTCCATGGTTCCTGAACGTCTCATTCACATGGAGAGAATGCATGTCGGCGCATTCAAACCACAGTTCTCATCTTCCATGACAGCTCAAATGGTTCCTTTTACAGCGACACCCTATCTAGTTTGCTGCACCTGCAATTGGTTCGGCAAAAAGCTCCAAACATCATCATTTCTTTTTAGAGTTAGCTGATGGACATCTTGCATCTTGGTAATTCAAGTAATACGTTCTGGCATTCAGTTCTTACCGGCTGCTTTGTCGACGAAGTGGAGAATGCTATTTAAAGCACTTTTAAACTTCAGGATGTTTAACTTTGAAATGCCTTCATAAAATTGCTGGCAAATTAATTATCATGCAGTACGAAAGCTGTGAAGTTCCATGATTTCATGCCCACCATCCCAGAGTCTCTCAGGACTAACCGCTGGCCAAAGAGCCTGAGGACTCTGGGTACGAGATTGTTGGTGTGTTGTGTCTAGATCATACCATCCAGAAGGACAGCCGAGGAGCACTAGGAACGAGAATCCAAGTCCAGCGTTCGTCGGAAATTATCGGCAATTTCAAAATGGCGGACGATATCTTCTACACCACACATCAACTAGCATTCAGAATTTGGATCCACGGAGAAGAAAACTAAGTTGGTATCTCAGCGATTCAATGGACGTATGTGGATAGCACAATTTCAAGCCTTTGAGCTGCTTCTAGTAAGCTTTCCATACTCCTACAGCTGTACAAAACTTCCTATTTGAATAAAGCTTTAGCTGCCCAGAATATGCAAGATATTTCTATACACACACACACAAACACACACACATATATATATATATATATATATATATATATATATATATATATATATGAAAATATGTGGAGACGGACTAGATCAAACACATATATTTGCTACTCCAAGTTTCATGCTTCTCTCGAAACAATCATCAGGAAACAGTTGCCTGATCCTACAGCTGTACAAAACTTCCTATTTGAATAAAGCTTTAGCTGCCCAGAATATGCAAGATATTTCTATACACACACACACACAACACACACACACACACACACACACACACACATATATATATATAAAGAAAATATGTGGAGACGGACTAGATCAAACACATATATTTGCTACTCCGAGTTTCATGCTTCTCTCGAAACAATCATCAGGCAACTGCAAAGCTCTGGTTTACCCAATGAGCACTTTTATAGCAGATGAAGAGTTCAATTTTTCCTCTACTAGTTAATTAGACAAGTAACCTTGTCTGCTTGTATTTCTCAGAAATCTCTAATGAATCGCCATGCAAAGGGGAATATTCTGGTGATCCTAAGTAATTAAGGCAATCAGTTGCTAATACATCCCCTCCCTACCTTACTGTACTTAATTAATTTCCAGGGGGATTTGGCCGTGCATCGCCGATCGACCGGGGAGTAGTGACGTGATCCTGGTTGCAGAAAATGTGTGAAATTGTCTCCTCGGACCTTACCATAAGAAAATAAGGCCACACTGTGTATGTGTTGTACAGTAAAAATATGTGTTCCCAGTGTGGTTGGTTCAGTGGCCTAGTGGTTAAGGCATCCGACCGGTAATCTGGAGACCCAGGTTCGATTCCTGGCTGAGCCACATTTTCACTTAATTACTTAGTTGTTGATTTCTGTTCCCAAATTAACCTTGTCTGTTTGTATTTCTAAGACTGCTGTTTTGAGAATGATGTTAACAAGACAAATTTAACACATCTTTCATTATGTACTTACTAAGACTGCTGTTTTGAGAATGATGTCTTCTTCTCGGTTCTTCTTACGCCTTGGCCCTCTGGACGGTACGATTTAAATTCCTCCTTAAAAGAATACCGTCCAGAGGGACGGCCTGTTTATACTAGCAAGTTGCTCCAGCTAAGATCCCAGTTTGGTTTGTAATTGACTTTTGTGCTTTCCTATTCAGTCTAGCAGTAGTTGAGAATTGCTGGATGTGTTTTTAAGATTTGTTTTTCTATCTTGTCCCTCTGGACGGTATGATTTAGAGTCCTACTTAAAAGAATACTGTCTAGAGGGACAGTCTGTTTATACAAGGAAGTAGTTATAGCTGAGGTTGCAGTTTGGTTTGGAGTTCATTTTTATGCCTTCGGTCAAGGCCACAGCAGAGAAAAATTGTTACCAAGGCAATATATTTGTTTGTTATTTACCATTATTTCTCTTATAAAGTATGGCCTCCTACCGGACCCTGGAAAGTTTGTATAGTTTCCTCTATATTGTAAAACTACTTTAAAATGACTGGATTTTTGTATTTAATATTGTTACATAGAAACAACACATGTTCAATAAATTAGTGACTTGAATGTCTGCCATGGATTACTTTTTCAAATGCTACAGTTTTATTATGCAATTAAGAAGTGTTCTTTGTTTTGAACTTTTGAATATTAGTCAAACAAACAAAGTTGGCCAGATCTTACACATTGGCCTTGAAATATTTCTACCCACTCATCTCCCCAACTTATGGCCAGTGAACATAATACTGGATTCACACTAGTCGTACTCTATTTTATTTTGGGAGTCTTGCGTACAAATGAAATTACTGGTTTGTTACTATTGTTAATGGCCTTCCTTTCCTTGTACTATTTTAAGCAACAACTGAAGGTTACAGATATTGGGGTCTGATCTTTTGAACACTTGTCTGAACCTTTGAAGGATGTGTAACATATGTAAGGGAAGGACACATGGTTATTTTGACACATTTATTTATTTATTTATTTATTTATTTATTTATTTTTTGTCATCTCTGTTAGCTACATCAGTTAATAGACAGTTTCGTCCCTCAAGCCAGTCTGGAGAACCTGGATGCTTTACTGGTTATTTTATTTACTATTTTTTTATCTGTTTATTTTCTGTCCCTTTTTACTTTGGAACAGTTAGCCATCTTCTTTTAAGGATCGGAGAAAGACAGTTAATCTTTATAGTGGCGAATCTCTCTTGATCAAATAATTGAAGCTTACGACATATTACATCATCAGGCTTGAAAAACTGGCGGGAAGCTGCCGGCAATTCCACACTCATGAGATTTCGTCCAGAGTGCACTCAGTGTTCGTGTACACAGTTCAGAAGCCACATTTTCGTTGGGATGGCTTGTTGCACCGGTTCCCATGAGTCTTGGACAGCAGACAAAGAAATCTATGTAACCATGCACTAAGAGCTTTACAAGGTGATCTCAGAATACGAGACAGACACCATCGGCAAGTTTATTGTGAGACGCATTGACAAAGGTTTCGCTTTGAAAGGTTAGTATAAATATTTATAATCCGTTTTCAGAGAAAGTTGGAAAGGCCAGGTCGTTGTATCTCTATTTTTGGATATTTCTCGATCACCGAATGTTTTAATTTCAGAAAAAAGTTGACTTTGTCGACTGTGTAAAGCTAAATTTCTAACTTTCAGTTGCTGGTAACGTGAAATAGTACAGAGTGTAACACAATGCAATGCAACTTTGCAACTTCTGTCACACAGTCACCTTATGGTTATCTTATTGCATACAAAACATACAAACATCAAATGCAGTTTTGATAATTGATGAGCTCCTATAACAGACGACCATAAGTAAAACTGTTTGCCTCAAACCTTCAACTTTCATCCATTATTCGCAGAAAACTGTTGGCTCAAATGTTCTATTCATGTAAATTATCATTATTTCAATTGTTTTTAGCACAGGAAAAAAATCAAAAACCCGTTAATGGTTTTTAAAATGGGAAATGGTATTTAAACCATCCTCAAAAACCATCCATGGGAAAGGCGAATAATTACCATTAATGGATTCTTTTTGTTAAACCCATTAATGACAACTGGTAAGTTTAACAGTGATGGGAAATATGGTAAAACCACAATGTAATCAAGCCAATAACCATTCATGTTGGTTTTGCTTATTAAGCTTTTCCCTATAATGTAAAATACCCTGTAATTCATGTGAATTGATTGTTTTACCATAAATGTGATTTACTTGGGTAACATGGAAAGTAAGTGAAGTGAAGAGCCAGTAAACATGAATGGAAATTACATTTGAAGCGTGGTTATTAGCCTATTTCCATTATGTGAATTACCCTACCATTCATGGGAAATAGTGATGTAGCCATGAATGAGAATTACCTGGTGAACACATGAAAATGCCAATAACCATGCATGGAAATACATTTTTCAGCATGGTTATTACCTATTTCCATTGTGTGAATTACCCTACCATTAATGGGAAATGGTGATTTAGCCATGAATGAGAATAAACTGGGAAACATCTGAAAATGCCAATAACCATGCATGGGAATAAATTTTGCAGCATGGTTATTAGACTATTTCTACAATGTGAATTACCTTGCCATTCATGGGAAATGGTGATTTAGCCATGAATGAGAATTACCAGGGGAATAGGTGATATAAATGAAATCCATTTTGTGAAAATACTAATAACCATGCATGGAAATAAATTTGCAGCATGGTTATTAGACTATTTCCATCATGTGAATTACCCTAGAATCATTCATGGGAAATGACGGTACAGTTTTACCAGGCATGAGAATTAACCAAGTTAAATGGAAATAATTCCAAATCCATTATGTGAAAAAGGCTTTTGACATGGATGAGAGCAAAATGAACATTATTCTAGTCATTTGGCTTTTTTCACTGTTTGAGAAATTTTCTATTATAAAATTTGACATAATAAATAGTCAAATACATGGCACAATATAATTATGCATTGATAAAAACAAAACTTTATTAATAGCTATTGACTTAAATCTGCAGACTTTGCTCTGGCAGAATTCAGTGGTGACAATCAGCTGAGACCAACAGTTTAGCAAGAGCTTATATTAAGTCTAAGACCAGTAAAAACACACTTATAATCAAAGTGTTGACTAAATTAAGACAGACTGACCATAAAGGAAAAGATCCCATGGAAGAAAAAAAAACAATGACAGTTTATTCATAAGAGTTAAAGACTATTGTGTGACATGCAATAAAAGTTTATTTCTTGAAGACTTACATTGTCTTTTTCTATAGTCTCAAATATCAACGTACCCCATACCAAGAGGATAATAAAAACAAACATCCTGGACAGAATCCTTAAACCACTATTCATCTAAAATGGTTTTAACACGATAATGTCATCACGTACAATTACAAGGTCAGGACGTAACTCCTTAGTCAACTTTACATAGCCAGCCTTAATGAGGCCACCAGCAACTGGTTCAAGATACTCTTCTTTAGAGAGTGAAGCTTTAAAGGCTTGGTGGCTGCTGCCAGCTGAGATCGTGATATTTCTCTGATATTAATTGCATTGAAGGCCACACAAATAATGACTTCTGCAGTTTTTCTGTTCAAGGCCATGGAGTCATCAGTGTTTGAGGGACCAACTATAAAAGAAGGAATACCACGCTTACTGATGTTAAAAACAACACATCTAGACTAAATGTCCTTTAATTTACAATGAAGGGTGGGTGGGTTAGCCTCAACAAGATACATGTACACTATATATATTTCATTGCTATTGATTTTTTTCATTAGTGGTTTGCAGTCCCGAGTTTTGTGCTGGTTTGTGGATATAAAATTCAAGGAGTTTCAAAGAGTATTCTAGCATGAAGACCAAGGTTTCAAGGAGTGTAACAGCGCACTTAATTTTAATTTGAAACTTGATCTTTGAATTATTTTGACCTAGACCAATAATATTCTTTCCATCTTAGCAAGATTTCAGGGGGTTTTCAAGCTTTTTCTGCTAAACATTCTTCTTTTCAAGGACCTTTCAAGCACCTTTGAAAACTAAAATTTAATTCCAGGGATTTTCAAGGACTTCAAGGTGATAGTTATTAATACAGTTTAACAGATTGGTAATTAATTTTTTTCACTCAAATTCTTTTCAATTACCTTTGCATTTGGGAGCATTAACTTCAATTTCCTTTGGCTTCTCTTTGCTCTTTGGTTTTGGTGGAGGAACTGCAAGAAAGCAACAAAATCCTTTAATTACAGGAAAATGAGGAAAATGGAATGATAAAATCTGGGCTTTATTATAAAGACACGACCATTGCTTCTTTACAGTTTTATAATGAGACACTTCTGTACTATGTACCTTAAAATTACGATAATAGGCCCTTGGTTTATATTTGTTGAAAATGATTTTTTGGTGGGCTTAAATTTTGGGGTGGGTGGGGCTTATTTTCAGAGGGGCGTATCATTAGAAAGAATGGTGCACTTCACAATGGGTTTGGCTTGATAATAAAACAGCTGTAAACACTAAGAGAACAGCCTATAATATCTTAAACCCTAAGAGTCTGCTTATATTTGTGAGAGTTAACTTTTTGGGTGTGGGGGGTTGGGGGACCTCACCTTTGGAATTTTAAAGTAAAAAATCTATTTCAATCAAGAATACCAATATAAACCATTTACCTTGTACAGAGACATGATCATCTTCACTTGTACTGTTATCATCCATTTCTGTGGTTAACCATGTTATCTCGTGATCTTTTTCGTTGCAGTCTGCTTTTAAATCACGTTTTTTCTGTCGTGCATCTCCCTTCAAGAAAAGAAAAAAAACATGATAACTAATTGTACAGATGTGTTGCAATATTACCAAATGTTGTCTCTGAATTTAGCTACATGTACAGTATGGTATTAAAAATACTACAGTCAAGAAGTAAAAGTCAATCATTTCTTTATTTAATCAAGTGTATTAGTAATTCACTGTGATGTAAAATAATTCACTGTTTCAAAACTCCACTCTTCTAATGGAAACTTTACTCAAAGCTAGAATTTTAATTGGATTATAGCCCAGCTAGATTTTTTTCTTTTCTCCTTTCTGTGCAACATATATGTGAAAGGTTCTTTAATATGCTTTACCTTTGTGTAGTCATGACCTTTTTTAATTCTGCGGCGTCTCTCATTGAGTGTGTCGAGAATGTGTTTTCGTATTCCCTCTTTTGTAAAACCACAAGGCTCATAAGTACAGGTTGTCGCCATTTCTGCAACTAACTCATTTAGTTCTTCTAAGGCTTTTACATTTTTTCGGAAAACAGGAATGTTATTTCCTGGCCATCTTTTTACTGCTCTTTCGTGTACAGTACGTCTTCTGTAATGAGAAGGCAGAATATATGTTTGACGAAAGTTGTACTGTAGTGACATTTAATGTTGCCATTAATATCAACTTGTATTCTTCAAATGCTCTATGAAAATCCACACTTTCTTTTTCACAAACTAATCAAACTTCATTAGGTGAATTATGAAGCTTTTACTTGCTTAATGACTTTTCTAATATTTGTACAAGTCATGTTATGCATATTTAACACATTGATTTCTGTTGCAAAAACAAAATGGAGACAGCAATAATATCGCAAACTTGTGGTAGACAAACCAGAAAATAAAAGTTTTAAAAGCTTATATATTTAATCCTACTTAAAATTTATTTTGCCTACTTAGCATTTTTGCATCCAACGCTGGCATATGTTTTAGAACCTTTCTCGATGGCTTGACATAACTGTCACAACACCTTGACTTGGAACTGTCTGAACTCTGAGATGAAGACGATGTTAATATTACTGTGCTTCCATGAACATCACAGGAGTGTTCCACTCCGTATCCGAATATCAGTTCTAGTTACTGTTTTCACCCGACTTGAACAGTGTTTTTTCTTTGACAGGATGGATGAAGAACATCGTAAAACAAAAAGACAAAGAAAAGAGGAATTTAAGCTCATAACATGGACGAGGAGTGAGGTTTCCACATGCACATGTCCCGATCTGAATTACAGGCATTCACATTGCCCTTGTGAATCATGCAATGGGACAGCAGTCTCATCCTCTACGGAGTACAATCACTGGGAGAAAAACAATATTTTAGCTAGGTAAAGTTTATTAAAACTTTACAAAAAACGACACCATATTTTCATATATAAGCTTAAGTTATATCAACACAACGTATATTGCATTGGTCATAGGTATGTGCTTTGACATGTGTACTTTTTTAAATACTGAACAGGTGAAAACTGGGTATTTCCCTTAAGTTTTAATTGGAATTGCATACCAAGAATACATGTATGTACCCAGCCACTCGCTGGCTTGTTAGTGAATAAGAATGGAATCTTCTTTTACTTGGGAAATGCATAATTTATAGTGAATGTATATAATGAATGAGGTAATAAATGGCAAGGTATTCTAAAATTGCTCCCAGTATTTTAATAAGGGTTATGAAATTAATGAAGTGCTGGTAAATACCTTGAACAATAATGCCCTTGGATGGTTGTTGGCCTAAAATTTGACAGTTGCCCTCCCTTGAACTTTGCCACCCTGCCAAATGTTTATTTTTATCTTTTTTTATCATTAGTGGCAATAATGGTAATGACCAGGATAATGAAGTTTCTGAATGCGGAAGTCCTTCTGACATGATGATTAGTGAAGACGAACATTATGGGATTCACTCAGATACAAGTGAAGTGGAAGCAAATGTTTGTGGGTTTGATGGTGATGAGAATGGTACGGGTGATGGTGGCAGTGATGATGGTGGTGGCAGTGGTGGCAGAAGAGGTGGTGGTGATGGTGGCAGTAGTGATGATGAAGGTAGTGGTGGTGGTGGTAGTAGTGATGATGGTGACAGTGGTAGTAGTGGTAGTAATGATGATGATCGCAATAAGAAAGAGGAAATAGTGTCATGCATACTCAGGGGCATCATCTTAGCAGAGGAGATGAAAACATCTGTCAAAAGCATGGAAAATTTTTTGGAATATGCAAAGGACCTGTACTGTAAAGGTGACAGTAGCCTGGAAAAGCATTGGCCCTCTAACTGGCGAGAAACGGAAAAGTTACTATAAGAAGTGGGCTATCAAGACCCCAAACAGTATTTCATATGCCTTGATTCAAGTCATCATGCCAATTATGAAATAATGGAAGATAAGAATTTTCATTGTAGATACTGTGGGAAGCCTGGAACTATACCATACTACTATTTAGGACTCCCCCAGAAGGTCAAATTGTGGTGCTGGGATGAATCTATGTGTAGGAAGATGGCCAAAATATGGGAAGAGAAAGACCACTGGCTGCACCATGAAGGACCTTGGTTTCCTCTTAAAGAGATTTGGGATGGGTACAGGGTAAGTGAAGTCTCTTGGTTTTGGGACCCTGAATGTGAGTGGCTGCTTCCTACTAGATGTGGTTTCTGTTCTTCCATTCTAAGTGCAGAGGAAATTGAGAGCTCCTCTTTTGATGGACATAGCTATATGGTAATTTGCAGTGAATGTGGTTCAAAGAATAGTTGTAGGGGTGACAAAACTGTGGGCAATCCCAGAAACATTGCACTAATTGGACACTGGGATGGGTGGTACCCTTTCCAGAGCAAGTCTAGTCATAGTTAGTATACAAAAAAATGATTACTGTGAAACAACAACGCCCAGCTCAAAGTCAAGAAAAATGGGTGCTGGACTGCCATCTGAAAACTCGTGAAGACGTTGATTGGAAATTTGTTTACCAAGCCCCATTCAAATACATTAAATTAACCAAATTAATCACCTTCCAGTTTAAACTTCTTCATCGAAGGTTAGCTACAAACAATTTTCTTAAGAAAATAGGACTCAAGCAAAGCGATATTTGTACCTTTGTGAACTTGAAATTGAGAGTCTAATTCATTTATTTTGGTCCTGCAGTGTAACCTCCTCTTTTTGGAGAGATTTTAAAGGCTGGATTACAGATAACCTTGACAACGCAACGATTTTAGAGAATGTTAACTTTGACGCAGCAATTGCTTTAGGCCTCAGGCCGAATCTTTTTCACAAACAAATATACCTCTACTTCCTACTTGCCAGATATTTTATATGGATCTGTAAGACACAAGCGAAAGCTCCTAAGCTTGAAAATTTCCTTAGCTTTTCGACACTCTTCATTTAGTTTGGTCCTCCTATGTCACGCACCATCATCAACTAGAAAGCAGTGTAATCTTCTTCTTAGTTCCTTTTTTTTCTTCGTATTGGTATGTCTGGCCTGTCTTTCTGTTTTTATGTATGTACATATTCATGTATTGTTTTGTATGTATTTAATTAAAGATGTTTTAGACAAGTAGCGTTAGTGCTGTAAGATCCATGGCTGTATTAATTAACTTTTTTGTAAGCAACTTTTCTACTGTAATGTCTACATATAATGTTATATTGTAATAAAGGTTTGTATATTAAAAAAAAAAAGTCTAGTCATAGTTGTGGTGCCATAGAGATTTCAGTCCTAAATATGTCCAAAGTGGATCGTTGTTGCACAGACGAAGTGTATGTTGTCGGCTTTGTTCCTTGTTATATTGTCCCAAAGAAACGACCATGTGCATTGGATCCCATTTTGGAACCACTTATTCAAGATTTGGAGGACAGCTTCATCAAGGGAACTGAGGTAAAATATGCAGGAGATATTGATGGACAAAACATTGTGCGTTGTATGCTGTTACTATGGACTGGGGATTACCCGGCACAGTGTGAAGTTGGCAAATTCATTAATTGTGGAATCCTTCCTTGTAGAAGGCATCGTTTAAAAGGAGCAAACATTGACAATTGAAGCACATATTACATTGCAAACAATAGATACCGTGCTAGGTTTCCTATTGAACCTCGAATTTGAGAAGATGAATTACCAAAGATGTCAGAAATCGAGGATGAAGACCGACCTTCTGTTCGAGGTACTCTCGCTAGAGAAAGTGGCTATACAGGATTGTCGATACTCCATAGACTCAACAAATTGTAAGGGTTCAATGTTATTGTAGATACTGTCTTTGATATGATGCACAACATCCCATTGAATGTTGTGCGCAAAAATTTCAACCGTCATCTCACTGATGAGGCAGTTGACAAATCAGTTCTAGACAAGAGACTTAAAGCAATGCCTTGGACCAGTGAACTTAAGGATGGCCGAATCCCAAAGTCTTGTGCAAAAATTGGACATTGGAAGGCGGAGGAATACAGAAAGTTTGCATTTCCAGCATCTGAGTGTGTTTTGGGTGGTTTGATTGAAGATGAGCAATTTAAAATTTGGGTTTTGGCTGCCAGAATGACTGAAATGGTCTACTATTATGGGAGAAGTGGTTGGAAGGAAGACGACGTTATGCTGTTTGACCATCTCGCAAAGCACCATAATATTCTTGTAGAAGAGCAGTTAGGGCTTGATCAGTGCGTAGTAACTGCCCACAATCTAGAGCATGCTGTTGAAGACATCCTGCGCTTTTCTTCATCAGATAACTACTGGTGTGAGGTTTATGAGCGAGCTGTTACTAAGTATATCTCAACTTGCTCAAACAAGAAGAACATTGAAATTACCTTTGCAAAAGCTGAAGGCAGGAGAGAACTTTTGAAAAGCTTGAAGTATAAGCTGAGGAAACGTGAAGAAAGTAGGCAAGGAAACTCCAGTCAACACAAACTTTGTGCAAGCAGTGTATCGGAAGCACAGAAACTTCACTCTGAGTTACTTTCAGAACCAAGCCCTGTTCCTGGAGGAATTCTAGTTGGGAAACAGCAGAACAACAACTACAAGCTATCAGATCAGGAAATGCACCATCTCAGTGAACAGTACCCCACCGCTGAAAAGATTGAGGCTGACTGTTTCCGTTTTTCTCGTTTATGGAAGCCTTCTGCCAATCATGATGGTATCCTTTACCGGGCAGGTGAAACTGTTATAATTGCAGGTAACAATGGCATTGATGTAGAAAATGTTGTGTGTGTGGATGCTTTTATTTGTGCTCTGGTTGATGACCAATTTCGTTCGTTATTGAGAGGCAGTCTTTACCCTACAATGAAGGATGATGCTGGACTGCCAGAGATTTATTGTTACAATTTTGGGAAAATTGTTGTTCCTTCAGTACAGCAACTTTTCGTTCCTACTGAGAGAATACTTCGTAAAGGTATTCTTTATCCAGATCCTGAAAATTTGGATAACCCAACTCATTATGTCGTCATTGACTTCATGCGGAAAGAATTGCCTGTTTCTTGCGATTCAGTGAACATTCCATTTTATCCTCAGCCTGATGATGTTGTGGTTGTTGCCTGTGCAGATGGAGAAAACTATATTTCACACATCAGCAGTGTCCAAGAGAGAGACAAAACAGTCAAACTTCATTATTATGTTGAAGACCAACGTAAACCTGGATTCTATGTCAGGGAAAGTTTTGGGCGCAGCTCATTACAGACAGTAGGCTGGGACTGTATTTTAGGACTAGCTGAAGGCTGCTGGCAAGGGAATGTTTGGAAGCAGTAACTGTTAACCTCAATTAGTCATTTCAAAGATCACCATATATTTTGGGATATTTGATAGTTTTCTTAACCCATCAGCTCAGCCAATGTAAATCCATGTTGGAAAATGTGACTTGGAATTTTAAATTGTTACTTTAAAAAATAGCTGTCATCATATAGTCTCTTTAATTAATAATATTATTCTTGTACAGAATTCTAGGATTTCACATGTACATGTAACAGTTTTTGTGAAAGTTTTGCTACTGAGGGGATTTTGACTCCAAACAGAAGTAGTTTCCCAACAAATATTGGTCAGGTTCTTGTCAGAATATGATTCTCTTAGGATTATTTCAGCTCCAAGCTTTATTAAGTACAAACAAATATTACCTTTTCTCTATTTATATGTGTATGCAATTAAGTACAAGGTGAATAAAGGTGTTGTTGTTGTTGGCAGCCATTAAAGGGATTTTATGTGTCAAGGTTAACCAGAATGGATTTCATTTTTTTACCATGATGGTTTCTCACCTAAGATCCTGGTATAGGATTTGAAAAACCCTCTACTGTTTTAATCAGGGCTTTTAGCATTCACAGGATTTTATATTTCAAGATAGCATGAATGGACTTCATTCTTTTCCCATACATGGTCCTCAACTAAGATCCTGGTATGGGATTTCAAAAACCCATTACTGTTTTTATCTGGGCTTTTTACATTCATGGGATTTTAGATTTTAAGGCAACATGAATGAATTTCATTGTTTTCCCATGAATGGTTCTTGACTAAGTTCCTAGTATGGGATTTCAAAGCCCTGTTAATGTTATTATTTGGGCTTTTACCATTAATGGCATTTTATATTCCCAGATAACATGAATGGCATTTAATACATTTCCTTTAATGGTTTGTACATAATAACCGTTCATGTGTTTTTAAATATCGTTGCTGTTATTATAAAGTTGATTTTTATTGATGGGAAATGAAAAAATTACATTCAGAATGCTAGGATCACATTAATGGTAATTGCTCACAATGATTCCCTTTCAAAAACTTCCATTAATGGGAACTTCCTGAGGATGGGAAATGGCTAATTCCCATAGTGGTTTCAACAAATAACTTCAATGGGTTTTTAAAAAATTTTCCTGTCTAGTTTGCAGAGTACCTCAGCAGGGGAGTCATTCCAAACTTCAACCAGGTACACTCACATTGAGATCAAAACAATGTTAGTAAGTTGCATTTTTCTCTCAATGACATGTCCAAAACAGCAACATACTAAAAATGAAAGTCAGTTTACTGTACAGGAAAACTGAGATTCATGGTATTTTTCCTTTGATTCTGGGCTGATGTTGCAAGTCATGAGGACTAATCAAAAATCAACTTCTGCGCAAACAAATTTCATAATGTAACAACCTCCCATAGAAATTGTAGGCTAGTGTTACACTCAAAAGGAACACCTGTAAGAGAAATAAACTTGTGAATTTATTTGCAGCTAGTTGTACTTCCAAGAATAGAAAGTAAGTCTGGTAATCTACGCACAATGAGAAACAGTGACATGACATGAATTGACATGACCATGTTAATATTTGAGAGAAACAATTTGCCTCTCAACATATAAATACTAAACAGTGTCTCACAGATACAAAAATAGATGGTCATTATGAACTACTGCTAGTCTGAACAGAAAGCTACAAAAGCATGTTGCAAATAAACTTTGAATATCATTTATCTCAATCTAACTGCTTGAATAAAAGAAATTGTCCCTCTGGATGGTACTTTTTTAAAAGAAGAATCTAAATCATACTGGTCAGAGGTACAACACAGAAACAAAAAAAACTTAAAAGTATCCAGCAATTCTGAATTACTGAACACTAGACTGAATAGAAAGGCACAAAAGTGAATTCCAAACCAAGCTGCGATCTTAGCTGGAACAACTTGCTAGTATAAACAGGCTGTCCCTCTGGGCGGTATTCTTTTAAGGAGGAATTTAAATCATACTGGCGATCTTCAGTATGGTGTTTATGTTTGCGCACGTTTCTGATGACCGGTTCTTACTGTTCGCAACTCGAGGCGTGTTGAACAATATCAGATTTGTTAATGCTATACCTCGAAGATCTTTAATGCTTATTTTTAAAAGGTTTTCCTCTGTTTTGGAATTAAGCTGGAACAGAGTCTTAACACAAGTGGAGCAATGCAGGTGTAGTTGAGGTATGCCAACTTTTGCTGTTTGCGACACTTTCTTTCTACTAAAGTAGACCAAAGTAAGAGGCCATTTGCCCCACGAAGCTTTAAAGGGAAATTGGATGTGGAACCTTTACAGAAAACCGTGGGACTATAATTTTGTTATTTAAGAAAATAAGTAGCAGCTATGGATGGGCACTTAAAATAGCATATCATATTCAGTTGGTTAGAGCATCGCACCAGTAATCGCGAGGTCACGGGTTCAAACCCCGTTGAAGTCCTGAATTTTATTTTTCAGGCTTCCTTTCGCAATTGCATAAATTGCATTCACAACTGCGAGGATCATTCTTCATTTGATTTCATTTCCGCAGTTCATATATGATTCATTTCATATATCGTTCACACTCATTTCTTTCACGGAAACATATGAACCCACAATTGACCTGCTCCCAACGTCAGTGGCTTCATAGCTCAGTTGGTTAGAGCATCGCACTGGTAATCGCAAGGTCACGGGTTCAAACCCTGTTGAAGTCCTGATTTTTTTTTCAGGCTTCTTTTCACAATTGCATAAATTGCATTCACAACTGTGAGGATCATTCTTCATTTGATTTCATTTTCGCAGTTCATAACATGTATATGATTCATTTCATATATCATTTACACTCATTTCTTTCACGGGAACATATGAACCCACAATTGACTTGCTCCCAACGTCATGGCTCATAGCTCAGTTGGTTAGAGCATCGCACGGTAATCGCGAGGTCACAGGTTCAAACCCCGTTGAAGTCCTGAATTTTTTTCAGGCTTCTTTTCACAATTGCACAAATTGCATTCACAACTGCGACGATCATTCTTCATTTGATATCATATACCGTTGGTAATTTGTGTCAAACAGGTTAGATGTATGTTAGTCCGACTGTTTTGTAGCTGACTAGCCTGTTCCAGGCGTTCAGATGGTAAACGGAGTGCATTAATACTGGCAGAGCAAGGCGAAAATAAGGGGCAAAAAATAAGGGGCTTGGGATGCCGTCCCTACAGGGGCACCCAACGACAAGTTTCGGTAGATATCTGTTCGGTGGAGGGTAATTCGCCTTGCGCTTTCGGTGTCGATTAAAGAGTGCACTCAGATTTTTGTAACTAAAACGTGGCCTAAAAGATTCGAAATTGGGAAATCATCGCCTCTGAGGTTTTCGGAAAGGTTGTAATTTCTGTTTTTGGCAGTCAAAAACGTCAGCTAGAATTTTCGAAAAGAAAATAGTTCCCTAGAAAGTTCGTGGAAAGTTAATTTCAGCTTGCATTTTCTCAAAGGAAGATTTTGTTCCCTAACATTTTCGGGCTATTAAAATTTCAGCTAGGGAATCCGAACAGATGAACTTCTTCTAGCTTATGAAAACATCGCTTTAAACAGACTTCAAACACCGTAAGGTATTTAAAAATGCCTTTCTACAGCTTTTGGTTGATTTGGCTCATTGGGTGCCCCTGTCCCTAGCTCCCCTCCATTTTTTGCTGCTTTATTTTCGCCTCGCTCTGCCAGTAATCTCGCGCCCTGTTTACTATCTGAACTCCTGGAACAGGCTAGTAGCGGACTCGTGGGTATAGTGTAGCAACGGGATGAGGATATAGATCGACATAATATGGGTTCCCTTTTTGACGACCATCGGATGTGCGCTGAAATCTTGCAAAATAGAAAGAGACATACACAAACAAAGAATTTTTGAATGAAATTTTTCAAGTATGAGCAGTATGAGTATGAGCAGACTGGGTTCAAAGCAAATCCAGATACAGTTTCAAAGACCATGAGGAAGGCCAGAAATGAAGAGAGCATGAGTGTGTTTCAGATATCCGAGTTTCTAGCTTCCCGGCAAGTGGCTTCTTAGTAGAGAGAAAGCCTCGCAAACTGCAAAACTAGTCATACGTCAACGCCCACTATCAAATACTATCATTTCTAATAAACGTCCCCCCCTGAGGTGTAAAGTTTGTATTAGACACTCCCCCTAATAAACGCCCCATTTGTAATTGCCCCCCCCCCCCCGCCAAGAATCGCCTCAGAAACCAAGGAAACGCTCCATAGAGTAAATCATGCAATTTATTAAGTTTCTTGCTTCCTTGGCTAGCAGTACAAGTGCATCTTGTTCAATCCCAAATTCCTATAGCGCTCTTTTATCTTAGTAATTTCTATATCAATGTGTCAGCAACTTTATTTCGGTCATGAAGGAACAGCACATTTTTGTTTTCCACAAATTTTGACAGTGAGTTAAAGTGAAATAAACACATCTTTCTAATAAATGCCTCATATCGACAGTATTTAACGCCCCTCCCGGCCTCATTCCCTCCCCAGGACCCTAAAGTTAATGGACGCCCCAGCCGTTTAATTTATTACATCGTTTGGAGTACCTGCATTGCTCCACTTGTGTTAAGACTCTGTTAAGCACCAGCTTAATCCCAAAATGGAGCATTAAAAATGAGCATTAAAGATCTTCAAGGTATGGTAACTGAACTTAAATTTCGGGTAAATAACAGAAAGAAATCAGGCCCCAGTTGTTCAAAGGGCGGAAAAATCTATCCAGCGGAGAAGTCGCTATCCAGGGGATAAAATGTATCAGTTGCAAGCTGGATAGGGTGTCCTGTAAAAGGAACCATTTGAGCTGTCATGGAAGATGAGAACTGTGGTTTGAACGTGCCGACATGCATTCTCTCCATGTGAATGAGACGTCCAGGAACCATGGACTTTTGTGGGATTTCCCGTTGACTCTGAAATGTTTCTCGAACTGATAGCTTTGCTAGTGGTATGTATAATTTAAATTACCTATTATAGATCCTTTCAGAGCGGTTAACTATGCTGGACAGTTTAGTTATACATTTTTCTTGCCCAATTAACTTAAGACAGCAATTTGCATAAATTAACTGCTTGCTTGAAGATGTGATTTTTTGGAAATAATAACGGCAAATCTGCTAGATATCTGACTGTCAAACCTAGATAAATACAATGTATAGTAAACAATCGAACGGCGTGGTGTGAAATTGCCTGAATAATATTATTTAAAAGAAAGATAGTCGTGAAAAAAAGTACGGAAAATCGTAATTTTGCCTGAGGTATACATTGTAAATTGATTAGCCTTCGAAAAATTATGGAGTGCCCATGGAGTTTTTAGCATTAAACGATTCACAAAGAGTGAAATATTCACATCCAGTCTCTAAATACCAGGAAGAGAAAAGTTTGTTTAAAGATGGCTTATTTTCAGCTTTTGAAAAAAAACATTTACCCCCTTCAAAATCATAAGGCACAGGGGTCACCAGGGGGGCAAGGTGAAAATTTGATAACATATTTCTTGAGAGGAAGGATGAAAGTGTGCTATGATATAAGCAGATTTTTATCTGTACAGTTGCTGTTTGAAATATTTCGGCAACAAAAGTCTAATGTTCAAGGTGCAAAATGTCCCCAAAATTGCTTTTTGAGGCCTAAACTTCCCCCCCTGATGCTCAGCTCAGGTTTTTGTTAGAAATCAAACAAATACCACTGTGAATAGTTTCACCCCAAGGACTAACTACACACAAAGTATCAAGGAAGGTTTTGTTTGACCATTTCCAATTTTGCTCAAGCCTTAGTGACATTTACTAAACTTGGATCGACTTGCATGACACATGGCTTGTGTTGTTGCAAAAACAAAATGATTCAACGCTTCAAGGGATTTCACTTTACCGCAGCATCTTGCAGCTCACCAAGAAAGGTCACTTAACAGTTCACCAGCATTAATTGAAGGAATGAAACGCTCACAGTTAGTGGAAGAAGTTCTTTCTTTGGACAAACCATTTGTTATTTTTCCCAATGCGTGTTTCAAGTGGTACTAACCTCTACAACACAGGTGACTGAATAAAATAAATTGAAGCTTTACATGTCGTTTAATCGTTGTTACTTTTGTTCAGGAATGAAATTTGTATTTTTCTCTCAACTGGATATTAATAATAATCATCTCTACTCGTTTCTCACGCAAAGAATTAGTTGAATTGTTTATTTGATTTGTTGTTTTCCTTGCAAGCGAACGAGTGTTATCACTCCGCATGACTGCCTGTTTTCAGTGTTTTCGACGTCGGTGCCTCCTCATCAGCGTTGAAAAACTTTTGTCCTTATCTTAACACGTAATCGCAATGAGTCCTCGTAAAATTAAGCATTAAGCCCTGGGCAAACGATTAAACACTTCATCCAACATCGTTTGACCGTGTTTTACCGTTTAGCCACCTCTCTCAATTTTACTTGAAGTGGCTTTCATTTTCATCCGACATTTCGCTCTACGAACAAATGTTTGATCGTTCAACCCAGTCAAGAAAGTACACAGTCAGTATAAAGCAAACCAAATGAAGTCAAAATTTCAGCGATAACACGCAAAAATCGTCCTGTGTACTTGCAGAGGTTTCTTGCTGGCAGAGACCTCTACTAGCAAGGAAGTTGTTTGTTGGCTAGTCACCCAACGTTATGTTTGTCAAACACATTGTTCAGGAAAAGGTTTGATCGTTTGTTTAGTTGGGGCTTTAGTATCACTTGTGTTTTGCACGAAGAGCACGATTTTAGCAACTTCTGAAAACACAAGTGATATTAATCCTTAATTTTTCTTGGCCCTATGCAATTACCTATCCAAACCATCGGTTTCTTTTCCTTTTTCTTTTTTGTCCGACATTTAAGCTTATCTCAAAATTGCTTAGTAATTTGTATTAAATAACTACGAAATATGTTTGTTACTTGTCTAATTTCCCCACTTTCTCCAAAGAAACCTACGAACCCATGCATTGCAATTTGTTTTCTTCAGTGTAATGTTTTGTTATTCTGTGGTTTGTGAATGGCGGTCAATTCCTTTTGACTGCTCTAAACACCAAATATTGGCCGGGCAAGGAAAGCCATGCGAAGTTGCTAGATACAAGTAAATAAAATAGTATTAAACAATGGAGCTCCGCTTTTAGGCTTGGCTAAATCTATATATTAAATATATATATATATATATATATATATATATATATATATATATATATATATATATATATATACTAAACACAAGGGAAAAAAACATTTTTAAGGACCACCTATATTTCGACTGTGTAGAACAGTCTTCCTCAGTCTTCCTTATATTTGAAACGGGAAACAGTATAAATACATTTTTGATGCTTGAGATTATATATATATATATATATATATATATATATATATTTAGCCAAGCCTAAAAGCGGAGCTCCAAAAGCAACTGGCATTTACATATAGTCTGCTTGTCATATCACCCATCTGACCTCACGCAAGCTACAGACCCACTGCTGTAAAAAAATAGTATGGAAATGTGATCTGAGCCAGTGGCACAGTGGATTTGGAACCCCTGCGGATTTGCACCCTCCAGTCCAGATCTGCTTGTGGATCAGATTTGGACCCCCTAGTCCAGAACTGCTAGCACATATGAAGCCCCTTTTACGGATGTGGACCCCCACCCCTCCTAAAGACAAGCGTTCTGTTGTTAAGGTAATAAAAATTCCTTCGCAAATTGAGCTTGGAGATGTTTAAAACGCAAAATAAAAATATTGAGGTAGGTTATTTTTAAAATAAAATAATCTTTAATAATTTGTGTAAAAAAAGAACCTGCAATGCTAGTTTGCATCTATGAATTTTTAAAACAAACATTTCTTAACAACTTAGAGCAATACCTAAGGACAGGTCTGTTTCCCCGTTCAACTGTAGGCTACTTATTTATAGGTTAGAGCCACAAGAAATTGGCGGAGAAGCCTGGTGATTGCTCCTTTGAATCAGTATCACATCAGATATATAGTGATTCAGATCATCACTTCACAATGAATGCAACTTCAATTATCCACAGCCTCCCTTGAGACAGTCGGAAATCAGAAATTGTGTATCCTCTAGATATATGTATGCCTCAAAAAAATTATGAAAGAAAGATACGTAGAAATTAATAAAAATATTTAGATGATATGAATTGAGACCAAGATATTTCTTTTGACCAGTTACTTCTTGACCTTACTACCACAAAAAAACTCCTTGCTAACATTAAGCTCATCAAGCAATGCACCTAAAGTGTTTTCAAAAAGAAATCCAGCTGCTCTTCTGGCCAGCCAAGTGCAAGACCCAGCAACTTGATAATAGAATATTGGGCATTTGGTTGATACCACTATCAAGGTAATTAACAATGTAGTATGAGGATTTAAGGTAACGATTCATCAAAGCAAAAGTGCTGGAAATCTGTGTTAGCCATCTTAACTTGATTTTCTATTTTTCATGGAAGGTAAGGACTAGTCTCACATTTCTCCATGTACATTTAAAGTTGCACAACATACTTCATCAAACATCAGAAATCCCATTAAACATTAATGCCAAATGTCATCCAAACATCCCACAAGATTGGTGTGACCAGCTACTAATAAAATTAATTGAAAGACTGTATGCAGGAGAAGGATGTCCAAAGGATGTATACATTGATGAGAAAGAGCTTACTTTAAGTTTAAGTTTAAGTTTTAAGTTTAATACTTTGTCATGCGAATAACAAAAAAAGGAAGTGTATGACTGGAGAATAAATGAGAGAAATTAAATTCCCATACAAAGAATATTATCTAATGTCACACATTCTAAAAACTAAGAGGTGAAATTTAAACGTGGCCCAAAGCTAACCTGATCAAATTAAATCGAATACTTGTCTCTTACAAGTCACCCCTGATTTG
Source organism: Pachyseris speciosa (assembly GCA_016490735.1). Lineage (NCBI taxonomy): Eukaryota > Metazoa > Cnidaria > Anthozoa > Scleractinia > Pachyseridae > Pachyseris > Pachyseris speciosa. Next base: position 526,409 of record JAEMWC010000348.1, read on the forward strand.
AGATTGACACTAAAAATTAAGAAGTAAAATTGAAATACAATCCAAAGCTAACCTAATTAAATTACATACTTGTTACTCACAAGCTACATTTCTCTGTTTTTAACATCCAAACGCTGATCCTTACCAGTTGAAACAAAGACGACATGTTTATAGACGGCAAAACTTAATTGTTGTTTACAGGCCGCATTTGACAAAGATCTCTAAAACTTTTTTCAAATGACGAGTGAAGCACTCTGGTTTTAGACATGTTTGACAGCATTTTGACAACCTTATGTCAGATTTTGAGACGTGCACATGCATTTGGTGGGCTATTTTTTTACTCGAGCTTCAGTTTCCGCCTTTAATCCTTAATTTTATGAGGACTCATTGCAATTAACAGTCAGCCAATCCGAGTAAAAACACTCGTTCGCTTACAAAGAAAACAACATAACAAAACAAAGAAACAATTCAACTACTTCTTTGCGTCCAAAATGAGTTACTACAGATGAATGTTATTTATGTCCATTCGAGAGAAAAATACAAGTTTCATTCATTACAAAAGTAACAACGATTAAACCGAGTGTTAAGCTTCAATTTATTTAATTTACCTCACTGTCCTGTGTTGTAGAGGTTTCAACCACTTGAAAATGCGTAAGCTTCCGTAAGTAAAAACAAGCATCCCAAAAATAGCAAACGGTTTGTCCAACGAAAGAGCTTCTTCCACAGAGTTTGAGCTACTCGTTCCTCCCATTAATGCCGGTGAACTGTTAAGTGACCTTTCTTAGTGAGATGCAAGATGCCGCGGTAAAGTGAAAGCCCTTGAAGCGCTGAATTATACTATTTTCAACCGCACAATCGATCCAAGTTTGAAGCTTTTCCTGAGAAAAATCTTTCACCTTCCTTTCATCACTTGAAAATTCACTTTTCGGAGTATCTTTTGACAAGTTCTTGATTAATATGCTTTTTACGCGAATTTAAAGACAAATTTTGATAGGAGAAAATGAAGTTGTTTTGCTCAATTGAAGAAACCAACTGAAAGTGAAATTACGAGCCGCAGAAAGCGTGCGAAAATGTAAGCCTCAATTTGGTTTGGGTGTCCCACACCTGGTTTGAGCCTGTGATCAAATCGAAAGCAAGTACCTGGTAAGCGGTCAACTTCAAAAAAACAGCTGACCTCGATGAGATCTTAACTTGAACGTGTGATATGGTCACGTGACACTGGTCAGCGGATACCTTGTTTTGACAGGTGCCAATTGGCTGTAAGATGGATGTCCAGTATTAAAGACGCACGCTGTAAACTAGCTGGTCAGCTGGGCCAGGTGGAGTATGGCCGCCATGTTGGATTATTATGATTATTATTAGGATATTATTAATTATTGGGCAACTCCACCGTCATCGTCGTCGTTGTCATTGTGCGTGCCCACAAGCAATACCGCTAGCCATTTTTACCATGAGAAAAGCAGTTGATGGGTTTCTATGGGTATGGTGCTCTGCTTGCGACCCGAAGGGCCGGCGGTGCTCTGCTATGAGAATGAATATATGAAAATCATACATTTGAACTGCGGATTAAAGAAATGAATAGGTGAATGATCATCGCAGTTATGAACACTACTTATGCAGTAGTGATAATAAAGCCTGAAAAAAAATTCAGGCTTGTATGGGATTCGAACCCAGGACCTGTGCGATACCACTGCAGTGCTCTACCAACTGAGCTGGCCACTTAGTTGGTTTCTAATAAACCAGTGAGTGATGAATATCTGAGAATTAATATGTGAAAATCATATATTTGAACTGCGGAATAAAGAAATGAATATGTGAATGATCAACACAGCTATGAACACTACGTATGCAGTAGTGAAAAGAAAGGCTGAATAAAATTCAGGCTTGTACGGGATTCAAACCCACAACATCTATGATACCGGTGCAGAGCTCTACCAACTCATGGGTTTATTACGAACCAACTAAGCAGCCAGCTCGCAGATGGAAATGATCATTCACATATTCTTTCTTTATTCCGCAGTTCAATGTATGATTTTGATATATTCATTCTCATACAGTTCCAATTCTGTGGTTCTCAGCGTGCAACATGAAAATAGCATGATATGTACTTTCCTCATATTTCCTGTTTAAACCTTACCAGAAAGTGGTTCTGATAAATCGATGCAAAGTGATAGTTTCTTGGTTTTTTCGAGTGCTGAGAAACTGTATTTTCACTGTGAGATGTTTTGGGAATAACCCCTTCATCAGTGTGATACAATCGATACCTATTTTGGAAAATGGCGAGGCCTCTGTGACTCAAAATGCTGATAGAGCTTCACTGCATGGTGTGTTATAGGCCTTGCCTTTTGCAGACTACGCATTTCTGTATACCTTTCTTGCATTGCCAGCCTTTCAAGACCCAAATCTTTGAGCTTAACATAGTGATGGTCTCTCTTATGCTGCTGTGAGGCAAGATGATGGGCTTTTGTGCTTCCATTTACAAATCCGAATTCATTAACCTTCCGTCGTTGTCGTGGCTGTCCCTCGAGACGAGGATGATGGTCTTGAAATCAATTACTTTGCTTGTGGACTCTAAGATGACTTATGAGACCAATTTTGGCCTTGAATGTTCTTTGGCACTGAGGATAGGTGGTTCAAGATGGCGACGGGAGATCATTTCTAGCTTCTTGTTGTCTCTCCTTTCTCAAACGTTTCTTCTCCTCTCTCCTCTTCTCCTCTTCTCCTCACATCTGAATTTCTAGACCAAAATAACCGAGAATCATAAAATGAACTTGCTTGTTTTATTTTATTGAATTATTTATATACAATACAGCCAGCCACATAGCTTGCACTACGGATACTTACACAACTAGAATACAGAGAATTTTACCTTTCTATAAATTGTTTTTTCAACAGGGCTAGTATACATACAAGAGAGAAATTATAACTAATAAGCAAGACATATATAGAAATCAAAAAAGGCTAGTAAAGTAGAAGTGGCACATCCTGCGAGACAAACATATTTATTACAGCTCATGCACATAGTGTTGTCCATTTTGCTCTGAATTTCCTCAGTGTGTTATTTTTAAAAGCAATTGTACGATTTATTTTATTTTTATTTTATTTTATTAGCTTCGCCAAAGAAAAAGATAATTAACATAAGTGACACCACACACACACATAAAAATCAACATATAGAAACAGGAGTACAGGTGGGGACACCGCAACAGTGAGCACCAATTACTGCAGGCCCATAACACGGATCACTAAAAACTATAACAAATTACAATATTATCTAAAAACAGCAGTTAATGTTCCGTCCTAAATTATGGGCTGCATTACAGGACAAACAAACAGATTTAAAAGAGCGAGGGTCATCAGGGGTGTACGAGGTGAGAAGAGCTTGTTTATAGTAACCGTAAAGGGCAGCTTTAAAAGAAGTTAAAGAGCAAGCAACAGATAGACTAAGGTCTGCAGCAAGAGCATTCCATATTCTGCTGGTTCTATTAAAAACGATCTTTGAAAGGTAGTTGTTTTACAAGGCCTGATATAAAATAAAGTAATGTTTGGATTGCTAGTGTATCTAGTAGTTTTTGTTGGAGTGTGTATCCAAGGAATAACAGTTGGATTTATTTCAACACGCCCAGTTACGGCCTTAAAGAAGAATACCATGGCAAGATATTCATGCTCAGGGGAAGCAGGTTTAATAGAATGAGCCTATCCTTTTATGGTTGTTGACAGTGAAATGGGAGACTGAGGTTGTATTTTGAAGCTTGTCGCTGAATCCACTCCATCTTGCGAACCAGTTCGATCGATTGAGGGGCCCACACTTGGGTTGCATACCCAAGGTGGCACCTCACTAGCATTAACTAGATGGATCGTCTTACGGACACATTCTTGATACACCTGTTAGACTTTAAACAGACCACGCAGACCTGTTTGTCCCATAACAGATCAGAAATGATGACACCTAGGTCTTTTTCCACAATGGAAGATCCAAGTGCATGATCATTCAACTTATAGCTGGCAATTACAGGATTAAGCTTCCTAGTTATCCATTGAACTTTGCATTTGGATTCATTAAAGGCTAGGCCAACAGGAGATGACCAGGAAATGAAGTTCCTTAGGTCGGCCTGCAGCAACGATGAATCCTCTAGGGTGATGATGGTTTTAAGAAGCTTGGTGGCGACTCGACTTGATTTCACAACTTCAGGCAGCGAATTCACATACAAGAGAGACAGCATAAGGCCTAAAATTGAAGTTTGGGGCACTCCTGAAGTTACAGGGAGAGCCTCTGAAGACACACCTAATGTGGTTACCCTCTAGATGGTTATGTAGGTAGGAATCAAACAAAGCCTGTAAGTTCCCGCTGAAACCGAGTTGTTACAGCAATATGAGAAGTTTGCAGTTACTTATTTTATCAAAAGCCCTTGACATATGTAAGTAGATGATGTACACTTGTCCCCCCTTGTCCAACTGGGAACCGATAAGATCAAACACCTCGACCAGTTGCGTAACGCACGTGCGCTTTGTCATGAAGCCATGTTGGCAGCTGCTAACCAGACTAGATACTTGGTCCTTAATAGCATTGAACACAATGCTCCTTAACTTTAGAAACTAAACAGAGTAGTGAGATGGGGCAATAGTTTGCGACATATTCTTTGTGTCCTTCTCATATACAGGGACTACATTAGCCAATTTCCATTCAGTCGGGAGGGAGCCAAGTCTAAGCGATTTGTTGAAGAGTTGAATGAATGAATGAAATCTTTATTTAAAACACGGTAAAAATATCAGTATAACAATAGAAAACAAAAACAAATTCATCTTAAGTAAAATTTCCTATTTACTGGTTTACATATTTGCCGTGTGGGAGTCCGATACAGAGAGCCATTTATCAATTCTTCTTTTGAAGTTGCTTAGAGATGTAGTGGTGTGGATATCCTCAGGAAGATCATTCCAAAGAGAAGCTCCGCTATAGCTGAAACTACGCTTCAGGTAGTCAGTTCTCGGTTTCGGCAAGTACAATTTTTGACTTGCGTCACGAAGATCAAAGGACAAAGCTCTCGGAGTGAACATGTTACAAAGATAATTTGGGGCGAGCTTATTAACGCATTTGTACATTAAATTTGCCTTTTGCTTCGTCCTTCTGACGGATAACTTATCCCAGCTGAGAGAGTTGAGAAGATAGCTAGAGTTCGTATTGTAACTTGATTTAGTAATTACTCTGGCAGCGCGATTTTGTAATTTTTGTAGATTCACACTCAGCTGTTGAGACAAGCCATCCCAAACAACACTGCAGTAATCAAAATGTGGTTCGATAAGACCTTTGTATATTCTAATAGTGGTGTGCATTGAAATAAAAGGTCTGACTCGCTTAAGTGCACCGATACTGGAAGTGACTTTTTTGGAAATTGCATGTATGTGCTCCTTTCAGGATAGGTTTTCATCTATGTTCAGTCCGAGAGCTTTGCTATGACCTGTTTGGTTTATTTTGACGCCCTCTACATTAATATTTATTGTCTTGTCATTTAAAGACTGCAGTTTTTGACGTAAGCTAATGACCACAAACTCCGTTTTTGCCACATTGAGGCTTAACTTGTTAGCTCTGAGCCAGAGGTTAATGTTTTTCAGTTCAGTATTGATTTGGGGCTCAAGACCAGGCATGTCAGATGCAGCAAAGGTAACATTGGTGTCATCAGCGTACATTCTAGGGGAGCCAAGGCTCAAGCAATTTGGTAAGGCATTTATATAGATCAAAAAGAGTAGAGGACCAATTATTGATCCTTGGGGAACTTCACAGTTTAAAGGGGTTGCACTGGAGAGGTGATTGTTTACGTTGCATCGTTGTAAACGATTTGTTAGGTAAGACTTGAACCATTTCAGTGCATCTTGATCCACCCCATATTTAGGAAGTTTTTGCAAGATGATTTCTTGATCTATAGTTCACAAAGTGAAGGGGCAATCTCGTGAGCTGTCTCCCTTAGTATCCTGGCTGGAAGCTCGTCTGGGCCAGATGCTTTGTTCACGTCGAGACCAGACACAACAGCCAGGACTTGATTGGTTGTAAGTGTCAAGTCACATAACACTGGGTCAGCTGGAACTTCATCCACAGAAGCGTTTTGGATCAGATATAAAGTTTGATTCCATTTCCAAGAAAAAAGGTCACATGTCTCGCGTAATCTATGCTTGAACGCAGAGCACAGTTCTCTAAACTTGGACCTCAAATAGGTTGATGGAGATTGCTTAAATTTCTTATGCGTGGATTTCTCTTTCTTTATTAAATTCAAAGGATCTTTTCATTAAGTATCAAGCTTATTACTTCATTAAGTCACAAGCTGAAGATTTCAAAGCTGGGAGAGGCTTTGTTTAACCACGAAAGAAAGATGTGATATTTTGCAATAATGACATAATGATTGAGGGCTAGACAAATATAATTCAGGTTTATAGCCATATAAAATATCCGTAGCGTTTAAGGTGACATTTTCTGATCTCTTTTGGTTTCACCAGCTGATTACCATTTGCCAAAAAAATTGAGTGCTGGGGCATTCATATAGAAGGTGAGTAAATTTTCAAGGGGGTGGCTACAACGATCACAGCTCGGAGATTTTCTCATCTTCATTTTGTAAAGTTTGTTATTAGTTGATAGAATGTTATGTACCACCTTATATTGAAAGCATCTAAGTTTGTTTTCCATTGTGACCTTGAAGGGTAATTCATAGATAGCTTTAGCCATGAGATTTTGTTCGACTAGTTTCCTTTCTGCATTCGGAGGTTTAAGCATTTTCAGCACAAACATTTTACCTGTAATTCTGGCCGTGATGTTCGCAGAAGTAAGGTTGTGTTCGCCACTGTTATTGAGAGGTTCTGAATTAAGAATTTATTTTTTCTATAGATAGGAATCGCAGAAAGGAGACCATTATAAGTTAGAAAGTCCACTGACAAACCATATTTTCGTTGAAAATCGGATCTCGATACAAAGTTTCCGCTTTCGTTTAGAAGATGGTAAATTTTAGTAACCCCTTTTCTGTACCATGACGAGTAAAACATAGGTTTCCCACCTATTCTTATGAAACGGTTGTTGGAAATAGTCTGATGTTGGTATTTCATAATCGTGGAAGGGTTCTTAGAGTGCAATTCCAACAAAACAGTCAGTATATCTCTGTAAAACCTTGGCACATGTGTGGTCAAATTTAAATCGACCCTAATATTGAGATATAACACAGAAGACGGAACACCATTTACTACCGTCTGCTTCATGTAAGCATTTGACCCATGCTGCTTAAAGCAATTTATCCAATATGGTGAAGTGACCATATTAAGACCACCTTTATCCACAGGAAGTATTATTGTTTGACCTTTTACCTTTTTGGGCTTGAAGTTCCAGATGAATTGGAAGCAAATACCATTAACTTTTTCAGCAAAGTTTGGAGGTACTGTAAGAACAGACGTATTATAAACTAACTTAGAAATTGCAAGTGTCTTAACAATACAAATTCTTCTTATAAGAGTTAAATTCCTAGTCGTCCATTGATTTAAAACGTTCTTTAGTGTCACAAGCTTCTTTTGTAACTAGTGGTGGAGTCATAGGTGAAGGCGACACCTAGCGCAAATACATATTCTTCTGGCCATGCAATGTAGAATGGAGCGTGTTTGCCTAAGTGGCATTTTAGGCTTCCAAGCCACATTCCTTCCGTTTTCGAGATATTTATTTTCAGCCCTGAGCAGGTTCCTAAATCATTAAAGAACCTGAATAAGTGGCTGGCCCAGCACTCATCCTTCATAAATGCTGTAAGGTCATCTGCATACATACTCGTTGATTGTCAAACCACAGATATTTTCATTTTCTCTTATCACTTGGGCAAGGACCTCAATTGCTGAGACAAAAAGAAGTCCTGACAAGGGGCAACCATTTCGAACACCTCTGTAGAGCTGGAAACCATTGTTCATAACACAGCTTGTGATGTTAGAGTAAAAGGTGTGAATCCATTTTTGGAACATCGGTCCAAAGTTCATAACCTCTAGTATTTTGGACAGGTAATTCCACTCTAAAGAATCAAACGCTTTTTCAAAATCTATAAAAAGTAACATGCTTGGCAAGTTTTTTTCTCATATAACTCAATCACATCGGAAATCAACCGGATATTTTCTCCAATAAAGCAGTTTTTGACATAAAATGAATAAAGGGGGTTACTTTCTAAAGAAACTGTGGTGCTGCGTCGGTGGGGGAGTGAAACACGAAAATTTGGTTTATCAACGGAGTTGATAATGTAAATTGACCACCATACAGGGATTCCATTAGCTGACGTTTTGAGCGTTAGCCCTTCATCGGAGCGGGATTCGCTCCGACGAAGGGCTAACGCTTGAAACGTCAGCTAATCTAATCCCTGTACGGTGGTCAATTTACATTATCAACTCCGTTGATAAACCAAATTTTCCTTTTTTTAGTTTTTGACATAGCCTGTTTGATCTCTGTCGATCACTATGGGCAAGGCTTTCTCAAGCCGCTTTGCAATACATTTTGTGGCTATTTTGTAGTCTATGTTCAACAAGGTAATCGGTGGCCAATTTTTAAAGAGAAGAGTGTCTTTGTTCTTTTTTGGCAACAAAGAAATCACACCTCTTCTTTGTGAGATCGAGATTTTAACGCACTGGTAGGCATTGTTTAAACAGTCTTTTAAGGGAATTGCAACATATTCCCAAAAACACAAATAAAATTCCGCAGTGAGTCCATCAGAACCTGGGGTTTTATTTTTCGAAAATTGTTTAAGAGCGGATAGGCATTGTTCCTCAGTAATAAGACCTTCACAGGTTTTCTGATGATCACCATCGAGTCTTTTATGTTGTTGCAATTTAGAAAAGGTGGTGCTGAAACATTAAATGTATCATCTGATATTTGAGAGGAAATAATGTCTTATAAAGGTTTTCCATTTCGAAGAAGATCTTATTCGGCTCTTCTAAATATCCATTTTCTTTTGTTGGGAGGACATGCTAATGTCCGACCTATGTAACTGAGAAGCGAGGTGGTCCTCAGTCAGGCAGGCAGGCTGGCAGGCTGTTCAAGCTATGCAAACTGTTCTACTGAGGGGAGTGGGGTGGGTAATTGTGACGAAAAAAAAAATAATCCAAGCTGCTTTTAGACAAAAAAAATACTAACATATCGTCTCTTTGGTTGAATGTGCAGGTTCATTTTGGAGACAATGAGGCGATGGTCTGTCCAACACTCTCCGCCACACATGGCCTTGGTAACTCTTACATCCTGCCTATCCCTTTGCCTGACAATGACGTAGTCAATCCGATGCCAATGTTTAGAGCGAGGGTGCATCGAAGATGTCTTGTTACAAGTTGGGAGGCGGAAGAGAGTATTTGTAATAACAAGGCTGTGTTCCGCACAGGTTTGGAGGAGCAGTAGACCATTGCTGTTGCACTTTCCAATCCCATGTTGACCAATGACATCTTCCCAAGCAGCAGCATCATCACCAATTCTTGCAATTCTTCTTCAATATACACACTATATACAAATATATGAACATACTCATCAACAATGATTTAGAGAAACATATACAGGGTAAAACTAGCGATAAAAGAGTCCGACGTTTCGGCGACATCTTGGCGCCATTGTCAAGGGAAACTAAATCAAATATGCTATTTCAAGAGTAACTAAGAGTTCAGAGTCACTAATTTGCATAAGTTAGACAAAGACCTTTGCGCGAATTAAGTGTGATTGTACATTTAAACACGGTCGTAATTGTTTAATGAGTAACATCTCATTAACGAGACAATCAAACTTGTTCTGGCATTTTTTCAACACATTAAAGCAATTGCGAAGGTCATCTGGAATCCTGCCTGCGTGTCTGTTATCATAGTGTTTACGCACTGACGAGGTCTTGCTTCTATGTCCATCAACTCGTACGAAAAGATGGCGACGGTGTATCCGACATAACCATATACACATATACAAATATAAAATATACACATATACAAATACAAATATACACACTAAAACATCCGAAAAAATACTCATACAGTGTAATGATTAAGCCGTTTTGAGACTTGTTGTATAGAGGAGAAATTGTTGTCATACACCAAAATTTCATATTAGTTTGGATTTTCTCCCCTACAATTTCCCACAAATGAGTTAGGATTCAGATTGTAAGTTGATTGAAAGCAGTTAAAAGGAAGAAATCACAGACTTTGTTTATAAACTAGTTCGAAATTTGACTATTAACAAAAAGAGTCGCTAAGAGTAAACTTAACTCTTATGTAAGCCTTCTTGATTGTAAATTCTAACGAAGAGAACAACTAAAAATAAATTTAAATCTTATCTATATTCTCCTGGCTATAAATTCTAACAGGTTGGTGACCTAAAAATAATTTCATAAAGATTTTACCATCTATCATCCAAGCAGTGTGCCACTGCTGCAGCTTCTTGCGCCTCCAGACATTTGCAAAGAGTTCACGTCGCATTATTGTCAAGTTATCGTTAATGTACACAATGTTATAAAATGGTGAAGGGTGGAATCTGCAGCCCAACTGGCAGATCCTTTAATAAGAGAAACAGGTACATTGCACGGGTTAACTTTACTGGTAGAAACAGCATATGTGGTGTGTGGCTTGTAAGTGATGGGTCAGCACTAGCTAGATTCATGTCTTTCTTCAGCCAACGTTTAATTTTATCTTTTGAAACGTTCTTGAATGGTTTAATGGTGCCAATATATAGTTGCAGTTCATTATTGGTAATGGGTTCTGTATGAAAAAGGAAGTCCTCCATCGTTGAGAATGCACATAACTTCTAATCTTCTTAAGACATTCCATCAGGGGGTGGGGCTATTTTCCTACTTACAAACAAATGCTGTAATAGTATATTGACTTCTACCAAGAAGTAGAAAATAGTGGCTTTACTATGTTGTCTGCGGCAATTTTGACAGACAACAAAAACAAGCACAATCATTTTTGCAGTTTCTCCAAATGTGCTCTTTTCCCAGACAACAAATTTGCAGCAGAGCTTAAGGTGGCTCGAAATAGTTTTCATTTTCTCGAAAGAAGTTTTACAAATTCTTTTCTAACTACAGTTTGGTTAATCGTACATAAACATCATAGATTCATTTCATCATATGTTTTCCAAAAAAAACTGTTACCATGGCAACTATATGGTGCATCCATTTGACCCCTCAAATTCGACATGTGTTGTCTTTTTAAAAAAATAGGCCAGTCTCAAACTGCTATATTATAAGATATCAGGACTGATCTTCAATATATTTAAGTTTAAAATAATACCGTTGCGACTATTGCTTTCTATTTTTTTGCTTCCTACAGAATTTCTAAAAAATCGTTTTATATACATATCCAATTGATCTCAGTTGTCACCATAAATATGAAAAAAATTTACCGACCAGAAGCGGAAATGAAGATGCCTAAAGTTTCAAAATGAGGAAAAATTCCGGGCAACTAGATCCATGTTTACGCATGCGCAAAATTTGTGCATGTGTGGAGCGACTGGCAGTGACTGGCAAGATGTCAACTTCCAGCCCTACATAGCTACTTTGTGCGAAGTATTTATTTTTGTTGTTAATAGGAGATATTTCCCGCTCGACCATTTCATGAAAAGAAGAATAGTAAGCAAAATCAGGCAGGTTAAGTTTGCCGATCGTGTTGGCATATATGTGCTTCGAGATCTATCTAATGCAAGACTTCAAGACTTCTAATAGTCTTGTTTGTTTATATTCGCGATCGTGAAATTGACGCTCTGGAGTCTTGGAGTCATCACACTGGGGATATTTAGTCGATTTTGATAACATCACGAAATCGAGGCTCTTCTGAGGCCCGCCATTTGGAATTCAAAGGTGACAGACCGTAAACAATTGTTGCTTCTAAAAATATCTGCGTGTAATAACTGTTCATCAGTAGGATACCTAAAATGTGTGCAATTCCACAATTGGTTTCGGCTCCATCAAATCCTATACCAATTGCAGAACATTTTAGGAGGAGCCACCCACACTGTGAGCACAGTTATTGACAACACGTATTAGCAAGGAAAACAACGTAAAATAATAGGAGTACGTTAAATAACGAACTATGCACACGTAAACCAAACAACGAACTAAGCACACGTAAACTAAATAAGCAAGCGCGTGCACAACTTTAGGAAAATTGCGCGCGCACATTTGCATAAAAATGTAATGAATGGAAGCAACAAGGATCTCAAATTTGGGCGTCAGGATAATATAAAGGATAAAATCTCATCTCTGGATTGCTAATCTCATCTCCTGTAGTGTAGCACCATACTTCTCAACGATAGCACCGTGGCGTTTCAAGAATTTAGTTAACGATTTACGAAGCAGCGTAGATTTGAAGCCTTGGTGAAGGAGATTTGATGAAAGTCGGTGAAGTCTATCAATAAAATCCAGTTTCGATGTGCAAAGTCTAGCATATCTCACTAATTGAGATATGAAAACACCATAGGCCGGATTGGCGGGAATGTTGCTGTCCATGTGAGGAAAATTGACAATCCAAAATGAGAAGTCATCCCTCTTATCGTAGACACTGAGATGAAAAGGAGTGTTGTTATCACCATTCCTAATTCTTGTGTCTAGATAACAAACTTCATTTGATGTCAAGGTAGTGTCCTTTAGTTCCAGTTCCGACGGGTAAATAGCGCTGATGTAATTTCCGAAATTCTCATTGTTGACGCTGAATAAATCATCAATGTATCGAAAGGTGTTGCTAAATTGGACGGCTATGGTTTTATCTCGTTTCAATGTTCTAAGCATGAAATCATACTCAAAGGTGTGAAGGAACAGATCAGCTAGCAAAGGTGCGCTGTTAGTGCCCATTGGTATTCCAATAACTTGTCGAAAAACTGAGTTTCCAAAGCGAACGTAGATGTTGTCGATAAGAAAGTCGATAGCGAGGCACAGTTCCCTACATGAGAAGTAAGTGTATTTCGTAGACTTCCTATCATTAGCCCAGAAAGTGTGGAAATTATTGGTTGCTATGAAACTTTTTCCTCTTGTGTGAAAAACTCTTTCGAGCAGATCATGAAGTTGATGTTTAAGTTTGGCGTGTGGAAGGCTAGTATATAGAGTGGAAAAGTCCCAAGTACTCATCTCATTGAGCGGAAGTTGTTTTTCCTGCAATGTGCGAATTACGTCCAACGAATTGTTTATAATCCACATACAGTTAACACCAGTTCTTTCCAAAATAGTTTTGCAGTACGAAGTACAGTGACTCTTGACTAGTTTAAGGCATTCGGTAATTAATTTGGAGATCTTAGTAGTGGTGCATGAACTCGAACCTGCAATAAATCTTGCTTTGTATGGTGTCTTGTGAAGTTTTGGTATCCAATATATTTGTGGCAAATTTTTTTCTTTCTGTTTCAAGGTGATGTGGAATTCGTTTTTTAACATCGTGGTGTGGGTCCATATAATATCATCAACTGTGACATTTTGACTTTCGTATGTAGAATTAATAAAACTGCCGGAATTAATGCCAAGTTCTTCCATTAGGGTATGTAGGTAGTAACGCTTGCAAACAAAAATGATGTTATTGCCAGCTTTATCCGCAGGCACTAGTACATACCTATCTTGTAGTTCCGTTAGGTATGCCCTGACATGCCTGTCCTCTAAGGTCTTGTGACAAGAACTATAATTACGACGTTGTAGGTTGTTAATTCTGTTCTGGATAATCAGTTTTATTGTCTCCGACCATTGTTCTAGTGTTGACACATGACAACCTTCACGTTTACTCCAGCTCTGGGGATGAGGTGGAACCCTAAACCAAGATGGCGGTCAGCTCGGTAAACAATGAGATGGCCAAGGAAATATCGAAAGAAGTAGGTCATTTTTACTGACAGCTAGAAATGAGATATTTTTCTAGTGTTTCAAATGACGATGCTCTACAAGACCTATTTAGAGAGCTAAAGGTACTTAAGGATCAAACGATGAGGCCCACTCGGAGGCAAGTGTAAAAGAAAAGTTAAAATTTAAAAAGTGCGACTTGCATCACATGGCGTGCAATGAAGTAAGCTACTGGAAGAAAACATTGATGCGCAGACAATTTCCAACAGCCAAACATTGTCATCCGTGGATTACTCAGTTCTCTTCGCGACTCCGGGAACCTATTTTCAAGCACATCGTCAATTTGTTAACATGCACTTCAACTTTTGGTGTACTCTCGCACTGAACGCACCAATAAAGAGCACATTGTAGAAGTTACAAGCAAGCCAAAGCTTCAGCAGATGTTTCGTTTTTGCTTGGGCAATGAAGAGATCAATTTGAGGAAGGAAATCCCAGGAAAGGGAAAGACAGACATTATTATTGACAGATAGAAGCCCTTCACTATCACTTACAACTTTGGAAGTGAAGTGGTAAAAGTGAGATGTCACTATGGGGCGTGGAACAATGATGGTGTTCCCCAGTTTATTTGACAATCTTGCTTAAAGGATGTTTGAGAACTATTGTGTACTGAATCTCTAAGCCCCTGGCTATCTCAATGAATGAAGGGTGCTGTGTTTGCAGGCCAGAAGTACACATTATCAGAAACAACAAACGTTTAAATTGAATTGTTTACATTTTTAATAATCAAAGACCAACATGCTAAGAATTAATAAAGATAACAATAACAATTACAAGTAATAATAACAGAGAAATATCAGGAAATATCTCATTTCTAGTTGTCGGGAAAAATGATCTACTTCTTTTGATATTCCCTTGGCCACGATCTATGTTGCTTGTTCAGCACACCTCACGTTTGATCCTTAAGTACCTTAGCTCTCTAAATAGGTCTTGTAGAGCCAGCTTCTGTGGAACATCGTCATCTGAAACACTAGAAAAATATCTCATCTCTGGTTGTTGGTTAAAATGATCTACTTCTTTCGGTATTTCCTTGGCCATGATCTATGTTGCTTGTTCAGCACGCCTCAAAATAGCTTTCATTTTCACAGTTAAGCTTCCAGAAGAAGCACAAGTGGCAATTTCATATGACAGTTTACTGTCACAATACCTAAATTACCGCCCCTGCCTTGTCCCCGGAGGTGAAGACAGCAACCACACAGGCAAGCTCTTGTTTGGAACTTTTAATAATTGGGTCGTTGCGGACGGTGCCGCGAGACAAGAAACAAAGACCCGCCAAACCAAAGTCCCAAACAAGAGGAAGGAAGGAGGTTGCTGCCGCGGAGGAGGGGAAAAGGGGGTGAAACAGTAACTAGAACAGTGACACATGCAAAACTATGAGAATCGCTAAGAACAGGCCCAGACCAACAGTGCGGTTGGCTGGGCCAAGTCCGCTATGGAAAGCGAAAACGAAAAACGACAACGAACAAATGTAACGTGTTTTCTAGTACTCGGCCTGCACCATTAGTCGGATGTGATAGGCGAGAGTTTGAGACAAAATGAGTCTGTCGGCTAGCGGAATCAATAAGTACAAGAGATTGGCATCCGACCTCCAGTCGCCTTGCATTTTAATTAACTCCGCCGGTATGCCACACTGGAAAGCAAATGTTGCACCTCCGCGGCGCAAGCTATGACCTGAGTAGTTAGCAGGCTCTAGGCCAATGCGGGAAGCGAGCGACTGAATGCTGGACCTAAAAGTTGGGGCGGTTAAGCAGTCGGGCTCTTGTGCCTTTGAAATGTATGAGAAAGCAGGAGTGCTGGAGGGAACATGGACTGCTTGAAATAATGCTTGTAAGGCCTTGACAGGGCAAAGATCAGAGTTTGGAATAAAGGGGATGGGAACTACCAAGGCCGTGTCCCCGGACTGTCTTGTTTTGGTCCACGTGACTGTAATTGCCGCACCCCAGGACGTGAAGGTTATGTCGTTGCGTGACAAGGTGGAAAAGGAGGAAAATGTTTCTCTGGACGGTGGGCATAAGTTAGCAGTTCGAAAGAATGTGAAGAAGCCAACAAGCAAAGCTGCCCATAGGGCAAGGTGGGCAGAGTTCCTGAGATCCAGGTGCGAACGGAATTTTAAAAGTATATTTGGCGTGATTGGTAACTTACGTAAGGGAATGTGGCGTTTCAATTTCTCCAGGCCTTTGAGTGTGAGCTTGACACTGATGTGGTCAAAGGCAGCGCAGTCGAACGAGCACAGATCGTGGAGCTTGTGCAGAGCCGAAGTGTAATTATAAACAGTCTTGTGGGACTTCACGGAGAAACCGACCAGGGTGATGAAACTTGACAAAGTCTCTGGTGTAGCGGGAAAGGGTTTGAGGTTGTAAAATCTGGTGAACTTGTCGTACAGTGACCAAATAGAGCAGTAGTTACGTTTGGTGCCCTCTGAAAGAGCGGAGGCTTGAACTTTAGCAGCTTCGCCTTGTAAATCCTCGTAGCGAAAACCTGGTGAAGAGAGAAAAGGAAACTGAATCACCATGGACATTCAAAAGAGAACAAATCGGGTGTACAATGTTCCTCAGTGATGCAATCATACAATGGTAAAACAGTGTCATAAAACTGCTGTTGATAAAAGGTGTTCAAGTCCCAGCGGCTCAGACAATCGGCGATGACATTCTGGGACCCGGCGATGTGATGTGCGCTGATCTTGAAGTCATAACGGGCTGTGTAAAGCCAGAGTTCGCGTGTTTGGTTGCCGTCGTCACGTTTTTGTGGTGCACCAGACCGAGTATGGGAAAGAAACAACTTGTCTTTCCACTATTGGCGTCCCCAACAAAACAAGGCACTTTATCTTTATGCCTTTTATTGTTGCAATGCAGCAACCAGAGCAAAATCTTCACAGAAGCTACACAGGTCGTCTGGTTGTAGGCTATTTTCCAAGATCTTGCGAAAATACTTGGGGTCTGGTTCTTTCAAGGAGTCATACGGGCAGAACGCTCTGGGAGACACTTTTCCCACTTTTTCTTCAGAGATTGCATCTTTGACAAACGACCTGTTCTTTACGGACCAGTAGATCCCATTGCTCACCTTAATCAAGTCGTAGTCAATCTGAAATGGGTCTGATAACAGGTCGATGACTTTTTTCATTTGCCCTATCAGCCTCGACTGGAAGAATTGGTTGGTGGCGAGAGAATTGATAAATATCTTTGCCTCGCACTTGTACAAGTAAGTGTACCTCGACCGGATGTCTTTCTTCTACACCTTTCCACGATAACTGTGTACTTCAGCTTTTCCATACCAATTGCTATATCGTTAATCAAGATCGTTAGCTTGTTGGACAACCGCTTTCTTTTGTTTGATTCAACATTTCCCTTTCATGGCAAAGTTGTGATGTGCGACGTGAAGCCACACTTATCAGTGTGCAGCTTCGCTTTAATCAGATGCTTCACTGCACTTGCCAAAGACCTTTCGAACTTTGGGTTAATTGACCAGAGTAATTCTGACGACATTTTCGCTATTACATTCTTCTACAGTACTTGGCAAAAGTAATGAGAACGAATTTCGTCGAATTTCGACGAAATTTGCCGAAATTGCGCCGAAATTTCGCGCGAAATGTCGTTTGAAGAAGTGAAATTTCGGACAGCAATTTATTTGGCGGCGCGAAATTTCGCTTGAAATGTCACTACCGGTAATTACATGTAATCATTTCATCGCTTAGTGTTTGGAATTTACAGTTTTATGGCACGATATTTCTATCGGCATTTGGCTAACCGTACGCACCTACTCGAGTTTTGGTACAGCTGGTTCTTGTTTTGATATGGTCGTGCTGTTAAATGACCCAGTCTTATGTTGAGTAAAAGTAAGTAAGTAATTTTATTTATCCACATATCGCACATGAGCGAAGGCTCGTTTAAGTACAAATGTGCCGTAGAAAATGAATTAACAATTACAATGTGATATTTTATATAAATATACAGATAAAAAAAATAAAATAATAATAATAATAAGAAGAAATATGATAAAATAGAATGAATCGATTACCTAATTAAATAGTTAATTAAATACATTAAGATAATAAATCAATAAATATATATAAGAAAGAGAAAATGTGGGTAATTAGGCCGTCTATTTACAAAAATCACAGCTGCAGTCATAAGAAGATGATAATTGTATCTTTTGTAGGTTTCTTCTAAGTAAAGAAAGTGATTCCGATGTCCTTATATTGTCTGGCAAATTGTTCCATTGTTTTCCGGCCTGGTACATGAAAGAATGCTGCATAAAATAAGTTGTTGGCCTTGGAAGAACAACCTTGAGATGGCCCCGTCAGCTGTACCTGTTCCTTCGCAGGGTAAACATTTCACAAATGTAATTCGGTGCTTGACCATAAATACTTTTGTATACGAGTATAAGTGCTTGTTCTATGCGCCGATGTTCCAGGCTTTTAATACGTGCAATTTTTAGTAATTCTTCATAAGTAGTCGATTTAGAGTGATTAAAAAGAATTCTTAAAGCGAATGCGTTGGTTGACTCTAATTTTGCAGACAGACCTTTACTTAGGCCTATAAACAGTGGTGATGCGTATTCAAAGTGAGGCAGAATGAAAGCTTTATATAGTTTAATCATAATTTCTGGGGGGATGATTTTGATGCGTTGGTTGACTCTAATTTTGCAGACAGACCTTTACTTAGGCCTATAAACAGTGGTGATGCGTATTCAAAGTGAGGCAGAATGAAAGCTTTATATAGTTTAATCATAATTTCTGGGGGGATGATTTTGCGGATGCGACGAAGAATTGAAACTTTTGCGTTCACTTTACGGCAGACTTCTTTAATATGTGCTTGAAAAGAAAGAGAGCTGTCGATGATTACTCCAAGAAGCTTGATATGTGCAACGTAGTCCAGCTCATTGTTGTCGATAACAAAGGGCGTTGGTAGAATTGTTCTGTGGAAGACGATGGATTGTGATTTACTGTGATTGATCGCCAGAAAGTTCCTATGAAACCAGGAGGCGAGAAGATCAAGACTGTTTTGTAGATCTATTTGCAAGGTGGATGGACAAGGGCTTGAGGAGTACCCTGTAGTATCATCGGCATAAAATCTCAAGGAACAAGAAGTATCTAAGAAGTTCACGTCGTTCAAGAATATATTGAAAAGGAGGGGGCCCAAGATGGAACCCTGGGGAACTCCGCGCTTCACAGTTTTCCACTCTGATAAATTACCATCTATCTTGACATGTTGTTTTCTTTCAGTCAGGTAGGATCGTAGAAGTTGTAGGGCGTCTTTAGTTGCACCATAAGCTGATAGCTTTGCAAGGAGCAAGTTATGGTTGATAGAATCAAATGCTTTAGAAAGATCTATGGTAACTGCTGCAGAGTGTTCGTTAGAGTCTAGATTTCCTCTGATATCTTCACAGGTCTTGATAAGGGCTGTTGAGCATGAATGTCCTTTCAAGAATCCAGATAAATTCCCACTGAGAAAGTTGAGAGAGAATTCGTATAGTTGATCGAAGATAACTCTTTCGGCTACTTTTGAAACAGCTGGCAGCACAGACACAGGACGGTAATTGGATTTGAAAGTCTCACTATCGTTTTTATAGATCGGAGAGACAATAGAAATTTTCCATTCTGATGGCCAGGAGCAGCTTTCAATGCACTGATTGATCAATTTTGTGAGAGAACTGAGAATTCCAGGCTCAGCAAGTTTCAGTAGGCGTGGAGAGATTCCGTCAGCACCAGTGGCTTTATTAACTTTAATACTAGAGAGTATCCTTCTAATGTGGGAATCCTGAACAGGAGTGAATGAAAAATTCATTTGTCCTTTGAATTTTCGTTCGATGGCTGTAACACTGGAATGCACCTTAAAAGCTTCTGGCTGTAAGTAAGACGTGTGGGCAGGTACTGCGTGGATGAAGTAATCGTTGAGAAGATTAGCTACATCAATACTGTTGGTAATGAGGCGCCCATCTTCAATCAGTTGAATATGGCTGTCACCTCCATCTTTGCTGGGGAGTAAACAATGAAATTTCTTCCAAAATTCCCCAGGGTGTTGGGAGTTTGTGGATACATTAATGCAGTATGATCTGAGAGCGGAACGTTTTAAAGATGTAACATAGTTCCGTTGTTTTCTATACGCCTCCCAATCCGTGGGCTTTTTGCTCTTAATAAACTTTCTGTGCAGGCGGTTTCGTGATCACTGACACCAAGTTGTAAAGTCTTGGTAAGACAGAATCTTTCCGGGTGAGTTGTCAGAATAACATCGAGAAGTGTGCTCGATTTATCTGTTGTTCGGGTAGGCACAGTCACAGTGTTTGTCAGCTGGAAGCGGTCACAGTATTCAGCAAGCCGGTTGTCTGGTGAACAGTCATCACTATTGAGCATGTTGAAATTTAGGTCACCAATGACGAGTAGTTCATTATGGAGATTATACAATTTTTCAGTCGTAGAGTAAAGAGATGGCAAAAATTCCTTCGGTTTGTGTTTGTTTGGCGATCTATAGCAGGCGAGAAGAGAAAACCAGGTGTTTCCACTTCCCTTAACATCGATACAAACAGCTTCGATGTCCTCTGGCTCTAGTTGTTTACGCCTGTAAGCAAAGACGCTGTGTTTAATATAAACCATTATACCACCGCCGCCCTTTTTTCTATCACGTCTGATAATCCTGTATAAAGGATATTGGAAGAGTGAGTTGTTGTAACTAGAGTCAATCTTTGTTTCAGTCAGAACTAAGATGTCAAATAGTTCTTGATTCAACAGAGTCCTTATTTCGTCCATTTTATTTTGAAGACTATTGATGTTTAGGTGAGCGACTGACAAGTTGAACTTGTAATAAGAGGCGACATTAGCCCTGTAGTCTTCAATAACATCGGGTTCACAGGTTTCAGAGCGGATCGTAGCAGTCGAATTGTTGAGCGAGTCCCCGGTTGAATCAGAGAAGAACGAATCTGAAAGCCATTTAAAAGTACAAGCATTGCAGTACCAGGTATCGTCAGTATTTGATAATTGGTTGTATTCGTCCCGTGAAACATGAGTGCATTTTGCATGGCACCACGTGTTGCAGCCGTCGCATTGTAGAGCTCGCTGGTTGTTCTTGCATGGTTTCTCACAGAAAGCACATGGAAACTTCGTCGGACCTGGATTGGGATTGATATCGCCGGATATCAAAAGCCTCTGGTGTTGAAACGTAGAATCCGCATGATGGTAATATCTCTGTCTACAGTTGAGAAATTTATGTCTTCGTGGGCTTCGAAATCCCGTTGTAGGAACAACATGGCGGCTGGCAACGGCGTCTTGGCCAAAGTCGTCTTTGTTCAACAGGACGGATAAAGCTTTACGATGTTGATTTGGGCAATCTGAACGGTCATTCCATCTAGTATGTTCAAATCGGTAAAAAGATTTTAGGAGAAAGCAATTAATCAAAGTTAAAACGCAGTAAGAAGCCAGGAGCCTGAGAACACGTGCGTCCCCCATGCCAAGCGGTGCATCAAGACCCGTGCATTTAATCCCGAGACACTGTCACGCTGTAACACTGAAATCGATTAGATCTTTGTTTTGTGGTTTTGCCTGCCTCGAACTTCAAAACAAAGATCCGCGTAAAAACGCTCGTCTTGTAGTTTTGCCCGCCTCGAACTTCAAAACAAAGACCCACTTTGACAGCAAAATGCTGAAATCGATTAGGTCTTCATTTTGTAGTTTTGCCCGCCTCGAAATACAAAACGAAGACCAGCGCAAAAATGCTTCATTTGATGCTAAAACAATGAAATCGATTAGGTCCTCGTCTTGTTGTTTTGCCCGCCTCGATCTTCAAAACAAAGACCCTCGCTAAAAGGCTTTATTTGACGGCAAAACACTGAAATCGATTAGGCCTTCGTTTTAGTTTTGCCCGCCTCAAACTACCAAGCAAAGACTAGGGCTAAAACGCTTTATTTCACGCTAAAACATTAAAGTCGATTAGGTCTTCGTTTTCAAGTTGGCTCAAGTGAATTGATTTTTTTTGCATGCTTATCTATTCAAGTCACATGAGTTTTGCCCGCCTCGAATTAAACAACAAACCCGCGCTAAAATGCTCTATTTGACACTAAAACATTTGAGTTGTGAACTCGCCGTAGTGTTAAACACTACGAACTTCTGGCCGCCGTATCGGTAAGATCTATTGTGAGAAGAGGTTGTTTTCATGCAAGAGGTTGTTTTCACGCAAATGAACGCAATGAAGATCGAACGTACTTGTATTGAAGGATTTAGACATTAACTTGTTGTTAGCTTAGCGAAAGAACAACATTTGAACAAGTCCCTAAATCACAAGTAAGTTTATCGGTTTTGCGAAATTTCACTGAGCACGTGTTCATGTTAGTCTCGTTCCACTGGCATGAACTTTCGCCGACATTTCGTTTGTTCGAAATTTCGCATGGCTCATTTTTGCGAAATTTCGCTGATATTTCGTTCCATTTAGCGCGAATTTTCGCTAATATTTCGCTTGTGCGAAAAATCGCTCCTTCGATTTTTCGATGTCCTGCTCGAAATTTCGCACAACCCTACGAAATTTCGCATGTCTAATGTGCGAAACTTCGAGCGAAAAATCGGCGAAATTTCGATGAGAACAAAGCGCGAAATTCGCTGAAATTACTTTTGCACAGTACTGTAGTTCTTGAGTGCGGAGGTCATCACCAACGATTCTTCTCGCTTCTATTTCATAGCTCCGTTGATACAATGAACTAGCAACATCTTGCATGAACTGGTTTCTGTGGTCTTTAAGGACTTTGTAAAGTTCTTTTGTAGCAGGTGACTCTTAAGAGCAAATGTGGCCAAAAATCGAACATTTTCAAAATATGGTGGCAACAGCCAAAAAATCAATTCGGCTCATATTCTCAAGTTAGGTAGGCCTTAGAGTGAAACAAATCACTACATACCTTGTTTGGCTGAATATCAATTCATTGTCGAGAAAATCGATAATAACTGAATTACGTCAAAATGCTGCTTTTGGTGCTCACAATTTCAGACGAATCTCGAACCTTCGCTCAAGCAAATGTAACAACCCGGACCAATAAAAAACTATCAAATATTGAAAAACAACATCGAAACATACGTTGACAGCAATGTGAGCAATTCTTGTCCATTTATTTACAAAATCTAATTAAATTTATCGTATCTACTTTTAACTCGGTTAAAAATAGGTCAAAAGTAGTCCAATCTATAACCTATTTAACATAATATCCTCTTACCTTCATGTTGTTGTATCAAAGAAGAGGGCTGCAGTTCTTAAATTGTTACATCGTTCACGCAAAAGCAGTATAACTTGGCAGGATATAGCACAACGCCTCCTGATCATGAGCTGTTTACAAAGCGTATTTCATGGTTTTTGATCCGAGGTTTCTCTGTTCCCATTTCATTGAAAAGGAGGCTGTAATTACTTCACATAAGATCTTTGCTTAAATATCGAACAGCGAACCAAATGGAAGCGGAATGTCGCTAGTTCAGGGACACATATAACGCTAATTAATCTACTGAAATCTGTGACATCTGCGCAAAAATAGAAGATTGGACTGTGAAACACGTGGCTCCAGGAACTTAGATAGAGTTTTAAATATACGAAGCAGGGTCAATGGGTCTTTTCGTAGGTCAGGTATTCAAGCCTGGTTTGCATTAGACATTTAGTTCATGCTTTTACAACCTCACTTGTCAACTAATTCTTGAAAAATATCCATACAGGACTGCTTGAACTTGGTGATTATTGAAGATACGTCTGGCTCATGCATGGTACAAAATCTCCCAGAGCATCCCTACGAAAAACGTTGATAGCCTGGACTGGCACACGATTTC
>JAEMWC010000348.1:557500-600000 GCA_016490735.1 Pachyseris speciosa
TTGGTTGAGGAGGGCGTGAGTTGAAGACCCCTTTCATAAGCTTGCATACTAAAAGATATTGGCCTACTTGGCACCCCTCCACTTGAGGTATGGTAGAACTTATTGCAGATCTATAAGTATTCAGGGTTGAATACTGAAGACCTGCTTGAAAAAGGTCAGATAGAAAATCTACAACCTTTGCAATACTTGACTGAATGGGATTAATTTGTTGTTTATCACACCAGCCCACCCACTTTGACCAGCATGACTTGTACTGATTCTGAGTTGAAGTTCTCTGGGCAGCGAGGATAATGTTTGAAGCCTGTCCTGATAAGCCTTTTGCAAGAAGGTCTTGCCTGATACCCTCCAACCGGCAAGCAAAAGGGTTTTGTTGGTCACCAGTGGGTGTTCCTGACCCAGTGGGCCTATTTAGAGACCTGTGGTCGTGGGGAGGAGAATGGGAGTGGCTACTACCAGTTGGAGGAGTTGGGCATACCATGGCTGTGTTGGCCAAACTGGGCATACTAGAGTTGTTGCGGCCTTGTGGATTACTTTCCGTAGGCATTTGGCTACTAAGTTGAATGTGGGGAAGGCATACCCTATCTCCCCTGCCCATGGTTGTATTAGGGCATCGATTGCCTCCGCCTCTAGGTCGGCTTTGTAACTGTAGAACCTGGGAAGCTGGTGATTGGTTCTGCTTGCAAAAAGGTCGATCGTACATCGACCTAGATCCCACATTAGCATCTGAAAGGATTTTTGGTTCAGGTGCCAATCGGAAGAATCGGGTTTGGCGCGTGACTCCCTGTCTGCTATTGTGTTGAGGCGACCCGGAATGTGTTCGGCCCTCAGAGTGATTCGCCTTTGTAGACACCAACCCCAGAGGTGTCTTGCATAATGATCGAGGAGACACCGTTTGGCACCCCCCCATTTTGTTGATATAGGCAATGGTTGTTGTATTGTCTATTTAAATCAATACATGGTCATTTTGCAGTTCCTTGGTGAATGCTTTCACTGCAAATGATGCTGCTAGTAGCTCTTTGCAGTTGATATGAAGACTGGATTCCTCCCTTGTCCATGTTCCCCTTGTGTCTACCCCATTGCACACAGCTACCCACCCCGAATTGGTGGCATCCGATTGAATCATTAGATGCGGAAGGGAATTCCGAATGGGGCGTCCATTTGCAAGGTGAAGATTGTCTACCCACCACCTGAGGTCCTCTAAGGCATGAGGATCCAAAGGTATTTCTAAGTTGTTAACTACCTGGGGGGGGGGGGGGGTGTTGCTGTTCTTCAAATGTTGGATCCCCCGATACTGAAGGGGGGCTTGAAGAACTGCAGTTTTGCAGGAAGTCATCTTTCCTATTATATGAGAGAGTTGACTTATAGAGGCGACTTGACTGCTTACCAAGTGGCGACACTCTTTCTGAATAACAGCAACTTTCTCGTCTGGGAGGAGAAACCTCAAGGTTGTGGAGTCCTCGATGATCTGTACAGGAACAAATATGGATTTCTCCATGTTGATCAGAAATCCTAAATTCTCTAGAATTGATTTCAGAATCATGATGTCTTTTCTGGCACCCTCTAAGGTGCTGTTCATAACGAGCACATCGTCCAGATAAACTATTATCCAGGTGCCCATCTTTCTTAGAATCCCTGTTACTGGTTTGAGTATTTTGGTGAAGATGCGTGGGGCCGATGTCAGCCAGAATGGAAGACAAGTGAATTGGTACGTCCTGCCTTGGAACTGAAAGCGGATGAATTTCTAAGACCGCCTGTGAAGGAGGACTGAGAAATAAGCATCCTTCAGGTCGAGTTTGCACATGAAATCCCCTGGACTCAATAGGTCCACAACTGCTTTCAAGTCTTCCATCTTGAAGTGGCAGTATTCCACATAGTTGTTGAACCTGGAAAGGTTGATTACTGGGCGTTGCCCTGACCCTCCCTTCTTCTCCACAAGAAAAAGGTTGCTGTAGAATCCCACCCAAGGATTGAAAGCAACTTCTATGATCGCCCCTTTTTGTAGGAGGCTTATTATTTCTTCCTGTACTAGGGAAGTCTGTGGTGGAGACAGTGCAGGGGGGAAGGGAGGTTGGTTTGCCGAGGATGGCTTAACAGTTCTATTTCGTAACCCTGTAAGGTCTGTAGAACCCATGGGTCTTGTGTAATGATCTGCCAGTTCTGGACAAAAAATTGCAACCTCCCTACCACCTTTTGAGGGTGAAGTACCCTTGGTGGGGCATGAAAATGGAAAATCATATATACAGCGCTTACCTTGTAACCTGAGCTGGTTTGTTGGGGGCCGTTTGCATTGAAGTTTTCTTCCTGAAATTCTTGTAACAGGATTGATCCGGATAATCCCTTGCCGGTTCCTGTTTTCCCCGGAAGGAAGCCTTCCGAAAAGGCTGGTGCTCATGGGAAGAAAGGTTCCTGGACTTGGTAGAGCCAGACGACGGTTTGTGTGGAGGCTTGGATTTGTTGGGGTTTGAGTTCTTTTTGGACTGGACTGCCTTAGATACCTTTTCTGCCAGGTCGCCTACAAAGTTAAGCTCAGATGCTTTACTTTCCCCAAAAAGGTATGTCTGCATGGGATCAGATTGTTTTGCTAACTGAGTGACATCAGTAATATTGCAATGTTTCACAATATCTGCCCTGCGTTGCTTCTTGACTGAAGCTATTCCATGACCCAATAGTCGAAGGCTCTTAAGAACAAGGTCTATTGCCGACCGCTCGGTTACAGAGCTAGGGTCAGATTGAAGGTGCTGGAGTAAAATGCATAAGGGTCCAGCAGCATCCATGTAATTACACATGGTCAGCTGGAGGTTCTGCTCCCATCGCAACTGGCCAAGAGTTTCTTTTTCCCCAACCAAGACCAGCCAATGGTCAAGTTCTGGAACCACCAGCGCTTGTACATCCGGCTTTGGGAATTGCCTACAAATTTCCGAGTGGCTCTTGTCTTCCAACGGAGTTCTGAAGTAAATATCAAGAATGTCCTTAAGTTGTTTACCACATGTCCACAAGGAGTACTTCGAGTTGGAAGAACCTGACAAAGGAGGAACATCGGTTGAAACTGGTACTTTACCAGCATGTGCAGATTCCTTTTTAGCGTCCAGAAGAGCTGACTGAAAGGGATCTGCACGATCCTCGACCGGATCGGACTGGTGGCAAGTCGTTCGTTTGGTAGAAAATTCACTGGGAGCGTGAACACTCAAGGCCACATTTGCGGGATTCTGCGAACGCGAGACTGGAAAGCCTCCCAACCTGACACAAACAGAGCCCAAATCTTCCGGCTCTTTCTCTCCAGTGTCGGTGGGACTGTCGTTAGGCTCAAGAGATTCATGTCGAGAACCTTTTCTAGCCTTCTTTGGCGAGGATGATTCAGCATTAACAGGATTATCTCCACCATGAGGTGAACTATGCCGTTTTTGCACCAAATTTGGAGTCCCATTGTCCAAGCTGTTTCATGAACAGCTTCTTCCTGAACTGAACCTGTAGGTTCGTTGAGCGGACTAACGCTCTCAGGTTCTGAATATTCTGAACCTGACATATCTTGGAAGACTTGGAAGACTCTTTCTATCCAAATGAGAGGGGAACGATAAAAACAGTCTTGCTGTCCCTTTACAAAGTGAAATATGGCCGACGTGCTTAGATTGCCGTATGGCCTTATGGGATCGTACTCCTTATTTGGATCAGACACTTTCCTTTTTAGGAAGTGCTTTAAAATCGCTTTTATATTAATATCGTGGCCAGACCAATTAGTGAATTCGGAGTGCAACCTTCAATAGAATTAATCTTTGCACCCATTCGAAATGCATTGCGTCTTTAATTTTTTAACCAAATTTCTACTTTTTATAGGCTGTAAAAGTCACGAAATCTAGCCGTCACCTGTGACACGATCAAGCTAGTAAGGAGCGTGGGCCTTTTCCCCAGTTAACGTCACAAAATGATTTTCATCGCGGTACGTCTTTGTAAACATGCATGCATAACAGTTTGTGACGTCAACCGGGGAATAGACCCATGCCCCAGCTGACTTGGTTGTGTACCAAATGATGCATAGTTTATCATAAGCCCCATCAAAAACTCCAAAGTTGGAAAAAAACGCTACATGTTTTTGGAATATGTGTCATATTAGCGGAAAAATAACTATTCTTGAGGTTAGGTGCACTTTAAACAAGTTAAAGCTTTTTGGGAAGCAGGCTGCTCACCCCCACCCAATTTTTCTGGGAGTACTCCCCTAGGCCTGGTCATGTGATCTATTTTTGAATTGTATCTTCTTCTGTCACTTACCATCTTGAGCATCATGGCAGCCAGACAAGGAATTGTCCAAGAAGATCATAAATAAAATTTTTACTCGGCTGCAGCATGCCAGCCATCACGCACGACGAGTGAATGTGCGTGCAGCTGACCAGCAGCATTTCAAAGATAACGAGATGGCAGAGATCATGATCAGTTGATGAAAACAACCAAACTTAATTGATTTTTTTAAGGTAGGTAATTGAGGGTAGTCCATTTAGGTAGTCCATTTAGCAGTTTAGGTAGTCGACTTCGGTAGTCCATCGTGATAGTCCGTGGACTGTTGGTCAGCGAAATGTACCTACCCAGTTTGAAAACAAGTTATCAAGAGTAAAAGACATCGCTCTTTTTATCCTAACTGTGAGCTTTAGCCACCTAAAAAATAATTTACAAAATACATTGATATATTAATTCATAAGGATCGGGGTTAGATGATTGTTTACTCTTGTTTTGTATATCTAAAACTCGACCTAAGTTCCCGAAGCCCATGTGTTTCACGGTCCAGTGTTCCATTTATGTGGAGTTGTCGATTTCAGTAGACCTCGTTTTAATTTAATTAGCGTTATTCCACCACACGAGAACATGTCGCTGAACTAGCGACATTCTGCTTGCATTTGGTTCGCTTTTCGGTTAAAGACTAATATTTAAGCAAAGATCTCTTATGTGAAGTAATTGCTGCCGCCTTTTCAAGGAAATGGGAACAGAAAAATCTCAAATCTAAACCCCGAAACACGCTTTTGTAAACAGCTCATGATCTGGAGGCGTTGCGCTATATCCTGCCAAGTTATACTACTTTTGCATGAACGATTTTAGGACTGCAGCCATCTTCTTTGATACAACAGCATGAAGCTAAGAGGATATTATGTTAAATAAGTTGTAGATTGCGAAAATATTGAGTTTGCTGTGTGTGTACATTTGCGACTAATTAACGGCACCGTCAAATAAGCGCATTTTATCCAACTTTTAAATTTGATTAAATCGCTCTCAATCATTTCCCCAAAAAATCCTTTGGAGAACGAAAAGAACTACACTTGTCCTTCCAAAAGGCTCATTCTCAGTCAATTATATTGTGTAGCACATAGTTAAATAAGGGGCTACTTCTGACCTATTTTTAATCGAGTTAAAAGTAGATTGGATAAATTTAATTAGATTTTGAAAAAAAAAATGGACAAGAATAGCTCAAATTGTTGTCAAATTATGTTTTGATATTGTTTTTCAAGATTTAGTAGTTTTTATTTGTCTAGGTTGTTTCATTTGGTGACGCGACACTCCGAGATCCGTCTTAAATTTTGAGCACCAAAAGCAGCATTTTGACAGAATTCGGTTATTATCGATTTTCTCAACAAGAAATCGATTTTCAGCCAAACAAAGTGTGCAGTGATTTGTTTCCCATTGAGGTCTACTTAACTTTGAAATATGGGAGAATTGATTTTTCAGCTGTTGCCACCAAATGTTTGACCGTTGGCAACATTCGCTCTTAACCATCTTGGAACAAGACCTAAAAAGACAAAAATGGGAGCATGTTTTCTAACGATCAGTTTACAGGTGCGTCAAACAGTTGTTGACATAATAACAGAAAATAACCAACTTGCCAGAGTCTGACTGTATCAAAAACTGCTATCAGCGATATGCTTGTATGACGCTCATAAATTATATTGGGGAACTTGTAGCGGCATCAGCTCTGGTAGCAGAGAGATCCGTGAAACTAAGAAAACTCAATGACTCACAGATTCCACAAGGCTGAAGTTTATTGTGCCAACTCTTACAGCAATGCTGTCTGGTAGGACGTGTTGGGCGAACGCTCTTAGTAGGTTCTGAGTTTAACAGCAATAATCGGAGGTTCCGTGATGTAACCCGATGTTACTCAAAGTTACCCAAAGTTACCCGTCGAATTTCTGTGAGCCTTATGGAAAATTACACAAGTTTAGCGGTATATCAGCAAAGGTCACGAGACAACTGTCAGAAAGTCATTGTGATGTAAGCTGCTGTAAGAGCTAAAAATAGGACATAAGAATACTGGGGAAACTAAGGCACACGGGTGCCATTACACTGCTTCCCTAAATGTTTCTTCATTTACCAATAAACCTAGTAAATTATAAAAATGCAACTTAAAAATTCAAATATATGCCGATTATAAAACTCATGGATAAAAATCTAGATATAAATCAGTTCTGACAGTCCTCTTTTGCAAAGAGCAGTACAAGTTTATGTACTGGTCTCTCAAAGAACTTTCTCTCTCCGTCTTTGGCTGTCACAATCTGTACCTTTCTGACAAGTTGGTCGCCGCTTGGGAATACTTTGGTGACCAGAGCTAAAGGCCATTGATTTCTCGGGGATTCATTGTCGCAGACTACGACCACGTCACCTTCTTTCATACTTCTCTTGGGTGTGGTCCATTTCTGACGCTTTTGGAGTAGGGCGCAGTATTCTTTCTGCCAGTGCAGCCAGAGTTGATTAGCGAGGTACTGTGCTCTTCACCATCTTTTATGGGAATACTGGTCCGGTGACTCGAATTTTCCTGGTGGAGGCAACACAACTTGAGTCTTAAGTGTCAGCAGGTGATTTGGGGTCAGCGGCTCTGGTGCTAATGGATCCGTCAGGTTCTTTACTGTTAGGGGACGGCTGTTCACTATACTTTCAGCTTCAGTCATGAGCGGACGTAGCGCTTCGTCGTCGAGCTGGGTGCCATGTTCCAGGAGCAGTGATGATAAGACTGAACGTGCTGTGCGTATTTGGCGTTCCCAAATACCTCCCATATGTGAAGCCTGGGGAATGTTTAGATTGAAGTTGATCCAGTCGCAGTCTTGAGAAGACAGGTATTCTTTCAGGGATGAAGTGTCCAGTTCTTTGAGTGCAGCGGCGGGTTCATTCTTTGTGCCAATAAAGTTAGCTCCTTGATCGGATCTAAGCTCACGGACTTTTCCTCTGCGGCTGGTAAAACGTCTGAGTGTGTTAAGGAACGAATCTGTTGTCATGGAGTTCAGGGTTTCCAAGTGTATCGTGCATGAAGAAAGGCAGGTAAATATTAGGCCCCATCATTTTAACTCTTTTCGTCCTTCTTTGATGTAGAATGGGCCAAATACATCCATTCCAGTGTAGGTGAATGGAGGGGCTGGTGCTGAAGCGTTCAGGGGGTAAGTGTGCCATCTTTTGATCTAGGGCATGGCCCCGTAATCTACGACACACAACGCATTTAGCGACGATGTGGGAAACAGCGGAACGACCATTGATGATGTAGTATCCAGCTTGGCAGATGGCGTTGTGCATCATGCTGTAGCCTCGGTGATGCTGCTTCCCATGGTGAAACTGGCGTATGAGAAGAACAGTCACGTGGCTCCTTTTAGGCACGATGACAGGATGCTTGATTGCATACGGGGATGTTGTACTCTTAAGCCGGCCACCAACTCTAAGGAGGCCTTCTTTATCAATGAATGGATCTAGCTTGTGAAGGTTGCTGTTGAGCTTGACAATGCTGTTTCTTTTCCGCGCACTCCGGCGATCTTGGAATTGATTGTCGTTCCTTCAAGCTCTTGTTTAAAGTGGTAGTGTTGAATTGATCTCAGAATTATATTCTCAGCTTGGAAAAGCTCTTTCACTGAACAGGGTCCTTCTTTGGGACGCCAGTTATGGACTTTGTTAGTTCTTAACCTTTCAATCGCTCTCTGTACTTGAACAATGCATCTTTTGAGACGGTTACACGACGAAAAATGATTAAAGCACTCAGGTTCCAGTATTCCAGGTCCCCTGTGATAGGTTTTCTCTTTCTCAATCTTCGTGGCCAATGTGGATGCTGAATCCTTTCTGACTTCAAGGTCTAATGGATGGAGGGCATGAATAGGCTGTGACTGTCGCGGAAGCGGGTCTTGTTGCCATAGGAACTATGGTCCGTTGAACCAGCGGTTACTTTGTATCAATTCTTTTGCCGTTAAGCCACGGGAAGCTTCATCGGCTGGATTTTCTTTTCCTGGAACGTGGAACCAGTCTTCTGGGGATCTGCGGTCTCTGATATGCTGTACATGATTGCCATTATACACATGGAATCGGCATGCGTCGTTATTGATGTAACCAATTATGATCTCAGAGTCGGTGTAGTAGTAGCACTCGATGTTATCAATATCAAGTTCACTCTTGAGCATCGCAGCTACATTGACGGAGATAACGGCTGCTGTCAACTCTAGGCGAGGTATCGATATTGGCTTGAGCGGCGCAACTCGAGATTTTGCCATAAGGAAGCTAACATGAACTTCATTTCTCTGATTCATCATACACAGATAGGAAATTTGACCGATGCCGGTGTCGCTTGCATCCAAGAAGCTGTGAATGTCTGTGCAGACTGGGTCGCCGAAATCCGGTGGCTTAAGACAGCGGGGAAACGTTAGTTTCTCCAAAAGTAGAAGCTCTGTTCGCCATTTCTCCCACCGTGGCAGAATATCCTCTGGTATTGGGTCGTCCCAATTCACATTTTGACAACAGAGTGCTTGGAGAATCTGTTTGCTGTTTAATATGACAGGTGACACAGCTCCGAGAGGATCATAGACTGAGCTGATTGTAGAGAGAATCCCGTTCCGGGTTACGGGTTTATCTCTAAGTTCAATGCGGAATCCAAAGGTGTCTGATTCGATACACCAGTAGGTACCAAGGGACCTTTGAACAGACATTGTGTCGTGCCGAAGGTCTAAATCTTTAAGGTCTTTTGCGCGGTCATTAACGGGTAGAGCTTCTAAGACTTCTTTGCAGTTACTTGCGAACTTATGCAGGCGTAAGTTATCTCTTGCGCACATTGCTTGTGAGTCCTTGATTAACTGTAAAGCTAGCTCTGCTGTAGAAACGGACTTTAGGCCATCGTCTACATAAAAATCTCTAAGGAGGAAGTCTGATACGATGTCTCCAAAATCCTTTCTGTGAGTTTCTGCTGTTTGATGTAAGCAGAAGTTTGCCACTCCAGGGGAGGATGCTGCACCGAAGAGGTGTACATTCATTTGATATTCCACATTTGGCTTTGTTAGATCGTTGTTTTCGAACCACAGGAAGCGCAGAAAGTTCCTGTCCTCAGGGTTAACATAGAAGCTGTGGAACATTTGCTCAATGTCACAGGTGAAGGCAACCTTTTCTTTCCGAAATCGCGTCAACGCTCCAGTCAAGGAATTTAACTGATCTGGACCTTGGAGCAGATACTTGTTTAGCAATTCGTTTTCGAAGACGGCACTGCAGTCAAATACGACTCGGATTTGATCTGGTTTCCTTGGATGATATACGTTGAAGTGGGGAAGGAAGGAACCATGCTTTGCCTCTTTGTGTACTCAGCTGATCATCAGGAACTCGACTGGCATGGCAGTTATCGAGCGTCTTTTTCATAAAGTTTAGTTTGTTATCATTTAGAAGCCTACTTTTAAGTGATAGCAGCCTTCTCAAACAGTGCCCTTTATTGTCGGGTGGTGAGAGGTCATCTGATGTGAAGGGTAGTGGTGCTTCCCAGTTTCCGTTTTCATTCTTGTGCAGGCCTTTGGCAAGTATTTCTCCAAAGCGTTGGACTCGGAGTGTTCAGTTCCACGAATCTTGCGGGCATGGTGAATCTCGCTATAGTCGAGCTCCATCATTTTGCGTACTTGCTTTGGACTTGTTAGGTCTTTAGAATTCATGAGTGGAGGTGTTCTTGACATTTCCTTGCAGCGATCTAGGAGTGTCTCTCTCTCCACTGTTACTCGATTGACCAAGGCTGTATTGGTCGTGTTCATATCTTTGCATACACGACCATTTATTGTCCAGCCAAACTTGTATTGTTCTCCCCAGGGCTCTTCGTTGTTTCCGAAGATGATTTTAATTGGCTGGAAAGCAGCTGGAACGTTTCGGCCAATGAGTAGGCCTATATCGACATTGGGGCGGTGCTGTATTTTGTCTGCGATGTGGGACAAATGTTTCCACTGACTGGCTACGTGGGGTGTGGCGATATCCTCGTGTGAAGCAGGGACTTTGATTGGTGCATAACCTTTTTCTGTGTCTTGGATGGACAAGCCAGGTCGACCTCTGGTGCATCTACTTCCAGTTGTTCTAGCAGGTTGTCAGAAATAAAGACATTTGTGGATTGGTCGTCTAGGACTGCATACATTGTTAACTTCTTAGCTGGGTTAGACTGATGAGATGCCTGAACTAGGATGATTCTAGCACACGACCTACTGGTTTCCTCCTCCCCGCAGACTTGCGTGCAAGCTGTAGATGTACTTTTGGCTTTGGGGTATTAGGTTTCTCCTTGTTATCGGGCGTTGTCTCGGTATGTAGTGCTGTCAAATGTCTCTTGCGGCAAATGTTGCAGACTGGAGGTGATGGATGGCAATTTTCGGCATTGTGCTTGTTAGGAGCCATGCACTTAAAACAAAGTTTGTTTTTCTTAAAGAAGTCTCTTTTTTCTTCCCAGGTTAGCTCTCGAAATTTCTTGCACTCGTTGAGCGTGTGAGACCTTGTTTTGTGGAAGAGGCAGAGCTTGTTAACCGTTGAGGGGTTTGTATCTGCAGAATTGTCTTCCGATTTCGCTTTCTGTGATTCAGGTGATGAGGCTTCGCATTCACCACTTGTTTTCGAGACCAGGTTAGGTAGAACCGGGTAGCTTTTTACGTGGCAGGAGGCCAGGTGAGTTTCGCACTGGGTTTTTTGCTGAGTTTCAGCATGGAAGGTTACTTCTTCGACAACTCAGCAAAGGTCGGGAATGCATTGCAACCTTTCTTTTGTTGTAGGGTTTGCACCGTTGTGGGGTTTGCACCATTGTGGACCACTTTGTTAGGAACCAACTTGGGAGCTTCTCGACCAAGGTTTGTAACTTAGAAGGGTATTCAAAAATCTTAAGGCTATGAAGGTGGTTTTTTGCTATTTCGACTTGTTGTAGGAAATCGCTAAATTCTCTCAGACCTCGGGCGTCATTATTGCCGATTTTAGGCCAGTTAGCCAGTTTGTTCTCAAAGTCGGTAGCTATAATTGCAGGGCAACCGAAGCGCGACTTCAATTTCTTTCTTGCTTCACTATAGGCTATTTCTGGGCTAGCGCTCACCATGTACTGCAGTTGCTCGACGTCTTTCTTCGCATTTCCGCCCAAGAGCTGATAGAGAAGATAAGTTTCTGTTGAGCGCTAATCGGTGCGGAGTCAATCAGAGCGTCGAAAGCTGTTTCCCAAATAAAGAATTTAGTGTCTGTCTCATTACCAGTGAAAACGTCCGGCTTGGCTTGGGGGAGTCGTTGCAGCTGAGTTACCTTAGCCAATGCCTTGGCAATTTGGAAGACACTTTCTGAATTTGTAGGAGCGCGATTTTGACCTTGAACATACGGACTTGGTTTAATCTCATGGTATAGAGTTGCCGGAGAACTCTCAAGGCTGAAGGGATCACTGTGTGGACAAAGCTCATAGGCAGACAGATGGACAGGTTTCAGGCTGGTAGTAGCGGCCAGAGCGTGGCGAGGATCAGCAGTCAAGGGTACTTTGGATAGAGAAGTGACTGGGGTACTGGCGCCAGCGGCCATCTTAGTGGCAGTCAGTACAAAGGTCTGTGTGGTAGTTACTGAGTTGCCTGTGTTTGCAGAGAAAGCCGGAAGCTGAAGTGTTGTTGGGTAACTTGTGTCAAAATGGAGTGAAGCCAAGAGCCCTGTGCCAGGAGAGGAATCGACTGGCTGTCCTGTGTAACAGAACGATTTGCCTGGGTACATCGTTTCAGGAAGAGATTTTACTTGTTCTGATATGTCTGTGTGGAAGTAAGCGTCCTGCCCCGTGCCAGTACTGGGATGGGAGGTTACTTGATGCCCTGTGTCTGAGAGGGTCATGTAAGCTGAGAGACCTGTGTGAGGTGGGTGTCCTGTATTAGTGTAGGACGTGACTGGTAATCCTTTGTTCTCATTTAGAGGCGTCGACAAACTTGCGGTCGACCGCGGAAGAGTGGGAAGAAATTCTGCTTGGTTTACAAACTGATCAATCATCTTTTCCATTTCTTTGGGCAATTGATCTACTTTGGCACAATCGAACGGATTTTGCTCTTTTAACGCCTCTTCATATACGGCTTCCTCTGCTGAAGTTTCGCTTAGCTGTTGTTGCAGTCTCAGTTTATTTAAAATCTTTTGTTCTTCAATCTTGTCACTGAATTTTAATTTCTGCTCTAGTGCCGCGCATTTTGCTTTCACATTAATCAAAGTTTCTTTTGAAGAGCGCGATGAGCCGGATGTGGATGACTTTATCGAATGTTTTGACTTGCGTGACGATTGTGATGCCACAGATAAAGTTTCATCTTTGTCTAGTGTCAACACTTTGTTTAACGCCGCACTTTGTACTCCTTGAATTGAATCTTTTACCATTGAAAGTAATTCGGTTATGAGCTCTGCTTGGGGAGTATTTTTCACCAGGTCTAGCCAACTGTTCAATTCGTGTTCAGTTTTTTCGGCGAGTGCAATTAAATCTTTAACCTTCCTGTCTATTTGATCTCGGTCTTTTGAGCCGGCGAGGTATGCATGGAATGCAGTGATGTTTGCGTGAAAACTCTTGTATGTGGCCTTAGCTGAATTTTCCTTTACCACGGAACGGAACGACTGTAGCAGCGTCAGCTCCGGTAGCGGAGACATCTGTGAAACTAAGAAAACTGAATGACTCACAGATTCCACAAGGCTGAAGCTTATTGTGCCAACTCTTACAGCAATGCTGTCTGGTAGGACGTGTTGGGCGAACGCTCTTAGTAAGTTCTGAGTTTAACAGCAATAATCGGAGGTTCCGTGATGTAACCCGATGTTACTCAAAGTTACCCAAAGTTGCCCGTCAAATTTCTGTGAGTCTTATGGAAAATTACACAAGTTTAGCGGTATATCAGCAAAGGTCACAAGACAACTGTCAGAACGTCATTGTGATGTAAGCTGCGGTAAGAGCTAAAAATAGGGTATAAGAATACTGGGGAAACTAAGGCACATGGGTGCCGTTACAGAACTGGTTCTGCACACTTAAGTTGCTTAGTAATGAAACCGCTCTGTTGGATGACGTTTTCGGACGCAAAATAACAGGACAAAGAGCTGACCTGCTGTGCTGAAATCTCCACTCCACAATGTAGTAAAGCCTTGTGGACAGAAATTGCACTTGCAGGTGCACCGTTACATGTAGTTAATGCTACCCGGTAGAAAATCGCCAGACACAAGGACCTGTTCACACTAGTTAAGCTTCCATCTAGCCATTGCCTTGTGGTGGGGAAGGGAATTGGACTAGACTCCTGTCCATCGTCGCTTATCTCGTCATCCGTTTTTTCGTTATTTATGCTGCCTTTTTTCTTTTCTTGTGTAGAAATGGCACTGAAGAAGAATGCAACACTGGGTATACCATCAATAAAGGAAAATAGCGTGCGTCAAGAATTATTAATATAACGTTAAACTTGTCCCGAAAAAAGTAACATCAGACCTTGATCGTACTAACCTGAAATTGCACTGTCGCATGCATCGCGCTTCCTGCACATCGAGTCTCATGCCTTTGGCAATACCTTTTCCGTCACGTTACAAATGCAGTTGGTGCTAATAACACTACATTGTCCGCTTGTTGTAGGAGTCAAGTAGGATAAAGCAGTTCTCCTGATGGCCTCACTGTTTAACTGTCTGCAAGGTTGTTTTGCTTTCAGCATTCCCTCTCCACCATCAGTGGATACAATATACTTTGAGATTTACTGAGCCTCACGCCTTTGGCAATTCCTTTTCCATCACAGATTTCTGAAAGAAGAAAAAGATTGAGCTTGTAGTGGGTGGATACAAGATACTTTGAGATTTGGCGTTGTTTCGT
Source organism: Pachyseris speciosa (assembly GCA_016490735.1). Taxonomy (NCBI): domain Eukaryota; kingdom Metazoa; phylum Cnidaria; class Anthozoa; order Scleractinia; family Pachyseridae; genus Pachyseris; species Pachyseris speciosa. Next base: position 571,551 of record JAEMWC010000348.1, read on the forward strand.
ACAAACTGAGGGGCGGTAGAACATATCAGCCTAAGGGCACGTATAGTCAGGAAAGAGGTCGACAATCAATTCAAAATCGTAGAAATAAAGCAAAACTGTAGAACGAAGCTAAACAACAACAAAACACAACGAAACAGTTGAAGAAGACAGCTTTTCTCGAGGGCAGGGTAACAGCAAATAAGGGACGTAATATAAGACAAGACGGATTTCCCAGAGAATCAACTTACAGTCATTTGTAGAAATAATATAATACTTAGACTTACAGTAAAAAGAAAAGTATGATATTACTTTTACTCCGCCAAATCCGACTTTTTGGATTTCCCGAAGAATCAACTTACAGTAATTTGTGGAAGTAATATAATACTTCGCTTTTTTACTGTAAGTACTTACAGTAAATTACTGTAAGTTAATTCTCCGGGAAATCCGTTTTTTCCAGTCTAAAACAAATTGTGCACTTAATATATTCTGTGCGCAGTCAATTTGTCCTGTGAGTTATAAGCATTAAGTCTTTTGTTTTGGGCCTCTTTTCATATTCCTGATTTCTGGGGACATATCACCAAAAATGTACTGAGAAATTGGCATCGACAGCTGTTTCAAATTAATTGCAGTTGTTTCGGGATGCTGTCCAAATTACAACTGCTTAATGAACAACTGTATGGTTCATTGGAGAAAATCATCCAAGAAAGGTTGAGGGAACAGGAAGTTTGGGAAACGATCTTCTACGTTTCCCAAAAATTTTCCCTCCACATTTCAACATGTTTTAGCAGGATTATATCAACTAAATTTGGGCTGTTGTATGTATTCGGCATAGAGATTCATAACATACTTTGGAGTCTTTTCGTCATCCCTTATTTGTCTTTTAAATTTCCTTTTTTTTTCACTGTTCCTGTTTTCGCTTTGAGAACGTTCCCATAATGGGACCTATTGTTCCTCTTTCAGTGGTCCAATAGTATCAAAAGGAACGAATTGTTGTGAAAAATAGGAACCAAGTGTTCATTTAGAGCTAAAAAGCCATCTTTTGTTCCTAAGTTTTAACACTGATAGGAACATTTTGTTCCGAAGTGAAACGCTTAGGAACAAGTGTTCCTATTGGTATTGTTCCTCTTTTTATCATTTTGGTCCTTTTTATTCACTTGAAGAACAGCTGTTCCTATTTATGTGTTCCGTTTTGAATGAAATGTTCCTTTTTACTGGCACATGGAACAGTTTTCTCCTAACCATTGGTTACTATTTATGTGAAATGGTTCCTGTTAAGAAAATGGTAGACTGTTAGCAGTCTGCCTTTTCTCTAAAATTCGTCAAGTTCTCATCCTCGTGCACACGTTCGCAAAACAACGCGATTTATATGAAAGGGATTGTGGCGAGACGAGAAAAGACGGACTGCGGACTCATTACAAAACAAATTCTCCATCAGCCCAGCAACAGAGTAGCCAATTGGTCAATTCAGAGCTGTTGACAGACGACTGGCAGGCAGGTTAGTAATTCGTTGGGAGTGAGCGATAAAAATAGTCACAGAGTCAGTCACGACTTGTCAGAATGGCGAACGAAGCTGTATAAATCAAAGGAAAGCTAACTCTGTTAAAGATATCTTCCTTGAAAGATGAAGAAAGGAAAGCTGTTGTGGACCTCCTCAACGGAGAGGACGTAATGGCAATCTTACCTACAGGATTTGGCAAAAGTGTTATTATTCAGTGATTTACTCTAGTAAAAAATGTAAGAGGACGAATTTTGTTCAGTCATCATTGTGTCACCATTGACGAGCATTGCAAGTGATCAAATCAAAGACTTTGGGGATCTAGGTATTCCAGTCATAAAACTGGATTTCAATGAAGACTATGTAATCGCTAGAGGAGAGTACACAGTGGTCATCAGTTCCCCCGAAGCAGCGGGTCCTTGATAAGCATTTTCAGAAGCTGCTCAAAGGTACCACAAATAAATTTCACAACTGCATGAGACTTATCGTGGTCAACGAATGTCACACTGTCGAAACATGTTGAGTTGTTTTTCTTTTTTTAATTTTACTTCGTTTATGGTTTTGTTGTTGTACACTCAGTTCACTTATGAGACGCTGAATTCACAGCGGTAAGTTGAATTGCTTGTTGTTTTTGCTCTCGTTTCATCATAATACACGCGCATATAACAACGCTATGACAGTTACGTTCTCAGTCTGTCTTTAAAAGATGTAGGGATGCGTAGTGCACTTTTGTTTGGTTATGTTGTTCCATCGGAATCTCTTTTGCGGGGAAATGAAGTGTAGTTAACTGATCTCTCGTGAAATTAAAATTTGTGGTTTTATTTCATTAGTTAATTAGATTAGCTTGACAGCTCCGATATCCCCATAATAGTCCACAGTCTGTTTTTCTTCTCTCGCACCGTCAGTCTCGTCCCAATCCTTCTCGACCCATTTCTTTTTTCGGTGAGCAAGAGAGTTCAAGAAAGAAATTCGATAGAAAAACCGACTGCAAGCAGTTTGAGAAAATGGCAGTTCCTTTGTACATGCTGTTCAACAGAACCATTCTTCTATTCTTGCCATCTATGTATTTATCGCTTTTTAATTGCGTGGCAAAACGTTTGGTGTAGTGTTCAGTTAAGTTTGTAGCAACACAAAACAGAGTCAATAGCAGATTCGGTTTACCTGAAAATAATGAACAGTTGCTAGCAGAGGCATGCTTAAGCAAGTTTGAACTTGAGCAATGCAGCCATTGTTGTAGGCATGCACAGGCTTTCCCAGGCAAGCCCAAACCCATTTGAGATGTAACTCTCTGTTATGAATTTGGCTACAATAGTAATAAGCTCGGGCAAGTAGGGACAAGTGCTGACAATCTCCAGATTAAATGATCACTCTGTTGTTTTTTCAATTGCCATGATTCTTTCGTCCGTTTTTGCTTAGCGGTACACACAAATCTGTTGGCTAAATCAGTTCTCTTTTTCAAGAATGAACAAGAAGGTCAAAGTCTATTCGTCTACAATTGATGGTGCATCGCCAAAACCAAAACGGTTTCACTTAGAAAAAGAAGATACGACAGCTTGTACCATTGTCCAATTCAAGTCTTTGAACACGAAGGATTTCAAAGCCAGTGTGGATGCAGGAAACTTGTCAGTTCTAAGCACAGTTGGTTCTTTTATTTTGACGAAAAAACCCGACTTGACAGAACTTCAATATTCCTTGCAAGTGCCGGGCACTAAGTCTTGAAAGACCACTACAAATTACTGCAAATCAAGTGAAAGCCCAAAACATGGTGTTATAGTTGTTCCTTCATTTTCAGTCTCCAGCCAAATTGGCGAAGCATTCGCGAAATGGTTGGGTGGGGGTTGCAAAAAAGATCGCACAGCTCAACAAATAGTGAAGAGAAGCTTTAAATTTCTGAAATTTTGTTCTGAAGACGAGGAAGAATTGACATTTGAAGTAATAGACAACAGTCTGTGCTACCCAAATCTTTTGTTCTAGTTCATAGACTACTTGCAAGACGAGTGGAAACTTGGACATGGTGGGTGATTGGGATATATAGGCGCCATTTCTGAACTAATGGATTATCGAAAAATCAATGAGGCATCGGATGCACTTCTGCAAAACCTATCCATGACTGAATTGTACCAACAAACAACAACAACAACAATCTTTATTTTCGTGCCCGGAAATTACACAGTGTAGACAAATACAAGAGATAAAAAATTACAATAGAAAAGAGCACAGCCACTTAGAAATAGCAAAGCTAATCGAGCTAAGTGGCTGGGCCAAGCGGAAAAAAATTTGCTAATACACTTACTGAACATAGAGCAATAGACAGGATTACGTTTACACACACACACGTACACACAAATAACAATAGACAAGGGGATGTGTACACACGAGAACTGGAAAATAAAGTACATCAATGAACCAGTCAGTAGTTGGAGATAAGTGATTCTTTTATGCTGATCTTAAAACAAGTACGACTTTTAGATTTTAGTGAGTCTTCAATGGAATTCCAGACTTTAACTCCAGAGAAACGAATGTTAAATTTGCCATAATTGGTCCTCGCTTTGGGCAGATAGTATGAAATCTTACTTGCCAGTCTGGTTTGATATTGATGCACTTTGTTGATACTCATAAAGAAATCGTTAAAAATTAAGGGCAGTCTGTTGGAGTAATAGTCATACATGAATAAAGCACAATACAAGTATAATAAGTCACTTAGTTTAAGTAGTTTTAATTTCCGAAAGAGTGGACTAGAGTGGCAATTATATTCTGAGAATGTTATTATTCTGACGGCTCTTTTTTGCAAGGTGATAAGAGGTAAGAGAGTTGTTTGATATGTAGTCCCCCAGGTTATTAGACTATAAGTCAGGAAAGGATATATAAGTGAGTAATACAGCTGTACAAGGACCACATCGGTCACAGAATACCTTATCTTAGATAGTATGCCAATACATCTCTTAATCTTTTTTGAAATATGTAAAATGTGATACTTCCAACTGAGATGTGAATCAATGATGAGACCCAAGTACTTAATAAATTTCTCTTGTGCAATCTCCCTATTATCAATTGTCAATTTGACTAAGTGACCTTTGACCTTTTGAGGGGGATGGAAAATAATGAAATTTGTCTTATCTATATTTAATGAAACCTTATTCGCCGTAAGCCAGTCAGAGACCATTTTCAGATTATAATTAACAATGGACTCGAGTTCTGCTAACTTAGAATTAGAGTAAAATAGATTTGTATCATCTGCGAAAATGTGAAAGTCAAAGACATTGCTGCACTTACTGAAATCATTGATATATAGGAGAAATAGAAGAGGGCCTAGCACAGAACCCTGTGGGACACCATGAGTAATTAGGGTGTCTTCTGATTTAATACTACCTATAGTAACATACTGCCTCCTATTGCTTAAATAGGAAGCAAACCAGTCATTAGCAATACCACGGATTCCATAGTGGCTTAATTTCTTTAGTAATATGTTATGATCAACAGTATCAAGAGCCTTAGAGAAATCAAGAAAAATTCCACAGGAAAATAGGCCATCTTCAATTGCTCTCTGAATTTTGTCTGTAATTAAAAGAGTTGCATGAAGAGTGGAATGATTTCTCCTAAAGCCAAATTGTTTGTCATATAGAACATTATATTTTCCAATAAAAGTGATAAGTCTATTATACACAAGCTTCTCCAGGATTTTATTGAAAATGGAGAGCAATGAAATAGGTCGGTAGTTATTCATGCAAGTGACTGAGTCCTTTTTATGAACTGGAATAACATTAGCTAACTTAAATTGGTCAGGCACACACCCACTACTAAACGAAATATTAAAAATAAATTCCAAGGGGAATGATATGCAGGTTTTTAATAGCTTTAGCAGGCATACAGGAATGCTAAAAGGACCAGAAGCCTTGGACGAGTTCAGGCTAGAAATTATCTCTGCTGCAGAAGCAGGAAATAGCATAAAACTATTTGCCAGCGAAGGACCAAGGAAGTCTAGGGGATCAATATCAACTTGAGGAATGTCTTCTGCTAATTTACTGCCAATTTGAGAAAAATGATCATTAAAAGCTGAGGCAATAGCCTTAGAATCAGTAATGACATTGTTACCAACAACAATTTTAGAGGGAGAGCTGAATCCATTTGGTTTGAGAGTAATTAATTCTTTAATGCCTGCCCAGGTTTTTTTAATATTTTTACTATTAGCAATGAAGTAATTATGGTAGTAATTCTTTTTGCTGGCTTTAAGCAATTCGGTAATCTTGTTCCGATAAAACTTATATTTAGTTAAGAAATATATATTCCTAGATTCTAGGAAACGCTTATAAAACTTTTCCTTCAGCCTAATTGATGTTTGGATGCCTGGTGTGACCCAGGGCTTGGATAATGACTTGATTTCTTTGCGAGTAAGTTTACGAAGAGGTGCGTGCTTGTTGACCAGATTAGAAATACAGAGATAGAAATTCTGAAAAATAGTGTTAACATCAAGCACTCCAGATTCACTAGCTAGTACCTCCTCCCAGTTCACCTTGCTGACCTCAGATATGAGCAATTCATTATCAAGCCCTGAGTAGTCCCTTTTGTACATCTTAAAATTTTTTGGAGGATTGGCTAACTTTGTGATAATCAGAAAATTAGGCAAGTGATCTGTTATCCCACAGACAATATTACCACTAATAGCATAATGCTCCAGTGAATTAAAAAATATATTATCAATCAAGGTTGCAGAATGATAAGTTATTCTAGTAGGTTTCAGAATTTGTGGATGAAATGCATAGGATCCTAGAGTATTTACGAAATCTTCTGTTTCAGAATGAGAATCATAGTTCAAAAGATTAATATTAAAATCGCCCATCAGAAGACAAAATTTACCTTCATTATTTACTTTCTCAGTCGCCTTATATAAAAAGTCAGCAGCTTTGGTAATATTTTGATCAGGATGCCTATATATTAATCCACAGACAATATTATGCTGGTGTGGGACCTCAATTTCAATCCAAATGGACTCAAATTCTGGATTAGACGTGCAAAAGTCATCACGTTTTATATATGAAAGGTTATCTTTAATGTAGAAACCAACACCACCAGCATTAGACATAGATGGTTGAGACAAAAAAGAGTAACCAGGAAGATTAGTATTTAAAAAAGGATCAATTCCAGCTTTGATTTTAGTTTCGGAAAGAGCAATAACAGAAAAAGAATATTTCATGTCACATAACATATGATAGAAATCATCAAAGTTTGCTGAGAGACTTCTTATATTAAAATGCAAGGCAGAAAATGTCCTATCAGAGATAGTTGATCGAATATCTTCATTAGAGTGAAACTCATGAGTTGAATAATAACCAAAATTAGTCACAGAGGGTAAATTCAAATCAATATCAATGCTAGATAAATTAGGGCTATTATTAATACATGTAGATAGATCAAAACATGGTAAGGACTCTAGATTCAATCTGGAGATTTTATCAGAGCAGAGACAATCTGTGTTGGAATTATAGACCAAGAGCTCAGTCAGCTCATGGTCTTCTACAGAGTTAAACGGAAAAATTTCTTGACGACAATGCAGGCAGAGCCACAAGTCATGAGTTGTAGTGAAATAATTGAACTCTTTAACAGATAAGGCAGAACATTTAAAGTGAAACCACCAGAGGCAAGAATGACACTGGATGCCTCTACAATTCTCTTTCACAGGCCTCATACAGTTCCTACACTTAGACATTGTCATTCAATGTAGTTATAAGAATTAGTGGATAACTAGTAACAGTGTAGGAGAGAACTTAATGCACTTAGCTGGATCCGCATGATCAACCTTGGTCATCTTGCCGTGCTGGACGATGTGAAGGAGAAGCTTGCACTCGGCCACCAGTTTGAACTTGGCCTTGACCTCTGGATGACACTTTCAACTTCGCTAGATCAGATTCGCTAGTAATTAAGTGGGAGCGACTGTCCTTGTTCTGCCTGAGGAAAATTCTACCATTTGTGGTGGATATGAAGTCGAAGTTCAATTCTTTCTTGACTTTTAGGGCTGCTTTGAATAATTTCTTCCTTGTCTGAGTAAGACTTTCGGAGATAAATATTTTATTTTCCTCCGCTGATGATAGACCACCAAGATCCCTAGATGATTTGTTTTTAAGTTTATATCTTGCTCTGTAGAAATTCTCCTTGACCTCTCTCTTAACAAACTTGGCTATAATACTCGGTGGTGGGGAATGCACATTACCGTTATCGTCAGTCCAAGGACGAATTGGAGGAAGCCTATGGCTGATTGAGATGTCATCTTCGCATACCTCAACATCAAGAAGGCCGGCCACTTGTTTCACGACTTCATTCGTATTTTCGTCACGGCTAATCGGAATTCCCTTGATTTCAACACAATCTCGTCGCATATATTGCTCTTGTTCATCCAGGAGAACTTCGTTCGTCTTAACTTTGTTGATGGTGGTACTAAGTTGAGCCTTAAGTGCATTATTCTCCAGCTCAAGAGCTTTCACACTCCTCTCGAGGTTAACCACTCTCTCCAACAACTTGCGATGCTCGTCGTCTTTAAAGTTCAAAGAACTCTCAATTGGCTCTAGTTTTAGTCTTAAAATTTCCTCCAGCACTTCGCGAGTAACATGCACCATAGTCAGACAAGAACAACAATAAACGTAAAGACACTGTACAAAAATTCATAAAAAACTCAAGAACTTTGATGGCCGTCAAAAAAACACGTCTACCTTAAAAAAACACGTCTACCTTAAGAGAGCTTAAAAGAGAGTGGCAAAAATGATGAGATTGCAGTGGAGCTGAGACCTGGACATCGACACATTGGAAGCTCGAGTTCACTGGGCAGCAATGGAGGAATTACTGCAAGTAGTGACATTTCACTTGCCACATTACGAGAACACCGTAAAGATGTGCAAGAGCAATCAAGGTAAAGTGAACCCATCAGACCTAACATTTGCCAGGAGATTTGTGTCCATTTACTTGTTCTTTTAAAGTGAGGGGGTCGGCCCAATGACTTATCAGTATTTGATGGTGGACATGGTCAATGCAGCGATGGCAAATGGAGGATTCATCGATCAGAAAACTTCACTTTTGTCAGGCCATTGCTGAACCGCCAGTGCGACTATGTTCTTGTCACAAGAAATGGAGGTCAACACAGCAAATTGGGCGACATCATGAGTAAACTAGTCTTTGACACAATCAGGAAGTACATTCACCTGATGCACTATCGTCAAATCGTCAAAATGCAAAGCCTCAATCAGCTCACTAGTAAAGAGTAAAGGATTTTGTTGGAAGATCGGAACATAGCTCAGCCGTTGCCAAAGTTCACCATCAAAAGCAAAGGTCACGTGAAGTTGCTGTGAAGGCTCACGAGTATCTGCAAAAGCTACCCGCTAAAGGTACCAAAGGCTCAAAGGTAGATAAGGAGGTGAGCGTGAGGTTTAGCGATGCAAATTCAAGTTTTGCAGCACTGGCTGAAACTACAGAACCGAAAAGCATGGCCCCTAAGAGGGATGCCTCACCAACAAACCGATTACAAATCCAAAGACGTCATCGCCAGGTGTTGAAATTTATGGCAGTTGAAGGCGATTTTCTCAAGAAAGGAAGGGATAGGCACGGATTTGGACAGTGGAAAGCCATTCTAAGAGATCATGATTTTAAGTTTCAAAATGGAAGAACGGCGGGCTCTCTGAAGAAAAGTGCGGCAATAAAATTTGTTTCAGATGTCAAAATGTGAGAAAATGTTCTATTTTTTGGACTCTCTGTACTTACATTTCCTCGAGGGCTATGATCTGACGGTGCAAAGAGAACCACAGCAATTGACATAATGCACTTTATTTTCAATCATCTCTTGATTATACACAGACTCACTCTTAGCATTGGCACTCATTTTTCTGAAAGAATTCGAGCTTTTTTCTTCATTTTTGGCTTATAAAGTAATTATGAAAGGTTTTTGTTGGCCTCTTGGTGGGCTGCTGACTCTGGTTTCCATCATCTCTGGGCTTCTTTCTACTGTCCATCTTCAACAGGTCGTCAGAAATCGCACAATCGTCGACGGCACTTAAATGGACGGCACTGGCAGGCAATGGGGTGCAGCTGGGAAGGGTGTCTTGAAGAGCTCTTCCTTGTCAGTACAGTTGTCTTTGAACGCAGTTCGGGCCATGACAGTCCATGATGCTGCGATGGTCTTGGCATGGGCTCCGTAACGTTTTTCACGAACTCTTCGCCAAGTATGCCAAGTTCTATGCACACTCTTCTCCGCTCCTCGACCGCCTCGTCTGTATTAAACGTTCCCAGATTTACATGATGGAGCTGCAGTTTGTGGCTTAAGGTCTGTCGGTAGGCCTGGAAGTTGCTGCATAAGTATGAAGAAAAGTGCTGCAATCAAATTTGTTTCAGATGTCAAAATGTGAGAAAATGTTCTATTTTTTGGACTCTCTGTACTTACATTTCCTCGAGGGCTATGATCTGACGGTGCAAAGAGAACCACAGCAATTGACATAATGCACTTTATTTTCAATCATCTCTTGATTATACACAGACTCACTCTTAGCATTGGCACTCATTTTTCTGAAAGAATTCGAGCTTTTTTCTTCATTTTTGGCTTATAAAGTAATTATGAAAGGGTTTTGTTGGCCTCTTGGTGGGCTGCTGACTCTGGTTTCCATCATCTCTTGGCTTCTTTCTACTGTCCATCTTCAACAGGTCGTCAGAAATCGCACACTCATTGACGGCACTTAAATGAGTGGCACTGGCAGGCAATGGGGTGCAGCTGGGAAGGGTGTCTTGAAGAGCTCTTCCTCGTCAGTACAGTTGTCTTTGAACGCAGTTCGGGCCGTAACAGTCCATGATACTACGATGGTCTTGGCATGGGCTCTGTAACGTTTTCCATGAACTCTTGATCCTGTTTGCCAAGTATGCCAAGTTCTATGCACACTCTTCTCCGCTCCTCGACCGCCTCGTCTGTATTAAACGTTCCCAGATTTACATGATGGAGCTTCAGTTTGTGGCTTAAGGTCTGTCGGTAGGCCTGGAAGTTGCTGCATAAGTATGGATCTTGTGCGTGCTCAATTTTCTCCAAACACTTGTGAAGCTCCATCTCCGTGGTCCTTAGCCACGTACTGGAGTAGGCTGAACATGCCTTCTCACATCGCAACTCCTTCTCGGCTGCTTTCTTTGAACCGCTGGAGATCTTTCAAAATTGGACTCGGTGTGGGCTTGTTTGGTTTGATGGGTAGCAGGCTCAGGTTCTGGCTTGAGATGCTCTTGGGTCTAAGTGGATTCTTTCTTCGTCTGATGTGTTCTTCGCACGACTGCTGTTTTTTGGTTTGTCTACGTTCATCCTCAGAATCTCTTTGAGGTGTCTGACGCAAACTGCCTGCTTGCAACTGCTCTATGAGGCGTTACAAGAGCTGTAGATGATCTGGTGGCGAAATACTGTTGGAATCATGTGTAATTTCATCGTCTGATGTATCGTCAGCTCCTGCTCCTTTGGTTAAAAGTGCTGGTAAGGACAACGACCTTATCGCTACCTTCTCCACCTCCAGTAGAACACCATGTCTATGTCTATGTCTGTAATCTCGTCTCAGAATATACGAAAAGTCAACAACTCAACATGCTTTTAATCCGACTTACGCACTACATACATATATTCCTCATGCTCTTCTACATCCTATAATAATCAATACAGTACTACATCCCATAATAATCTGGCAATAGGTAGAATGACTTCTGGTACACTACATCTCCCCCTTACTTAATACAAAAGGGCTAGGTATATAAAATGAGCAACTGCAACGAATACAATAAAGTCTTGAAAAGGACATTAAAACAGTCTCTTCTCTTATGTTAACATAACCTAAAGTACATGTACAAAGTCACAAACATAGTCTTGCATCCAGGCTGGCGCTTGCCTAGTGCGCACGGGTCATGGGGTATGTGGATCACTCGACAAAGGGCTACTGGAGGGATCACACGGTTGGGTTGTCGGGCCCTCTGCAATTTTAACAGGCTGACTTTCTCCCAAGGGTGTTGGCTGTGGTGGCAGCTGATCCTGCTTTGCTTGCTCAGGTTCAACGAACTTTTTCATGTGAGTGGCGTTGTGCATCTTGCTATTGCCATTGACATCTTGCAGAATTACAGCATTCCCTTCTTTATGAGTGACGACATAAGGTTCTGCCTCGTAGTTGGGTGAGAGCTTGCTTTCACGGATTTGCTTCAATAACACTTTGTCACCCTCTTCTATGTCGCTGTACTTGGCAGCTCTTGTCTTGTCTGCGTGTTCTTTCTGTTGTGGTTTGGCAGAAGCATCTCTCTCTCAGCTTCTGTTGCCAAAAGAGCTCAGGGGGTCGGTCTTCAAGAATTTCAACTTGCGGTAGCTTGTCTCACAGTTTCCTACCCATAAGTAGTTCAGCAGGAGAGACAGCAGTAACGGTGTGAGGTGTTACTCTTTACTGGAACAGGAAATCTTGAAGGGATTTTCGCCAATCTTTACCTTCAAGGCGTGCAATTCACACAATCTTGAGAAGGGTTTCATTGCAACGCTCCACTTCTCCATTGCTCTGATGCTAGTATGGTACACCTTTTTTGTGCTCGATCCCTAGGTACTCTAAGGACCCCTCAAATTCCTTTGACGCAAACGGAGGCCCATTGTCACTATGAATGGTTTGGGGAAGACCATGTGTTGCAAAGATGGCTTCCAAGCTTCTTACTACGTGGTTGGCATCTGTTTTCTTCAGTAGTATAGCTTCTATCCAACAAGAATAATAATCTACCACCACCAGGAGGTGTTCTCTGTTTGATATTTCAAGAAGGTCAATTGAGAGCTATTGCCAGGGACCATCAGGCAACCGGCTTGATCTGATGGACTCAGGTTTGGCTCTGGCTCCCACCAGCTGACAGGGGTGGCATGCACGGATCGCTTCTTCGACCTGCTTGTCAACTTGTGGCCACCACACTCTTTCCCTTAGTCTGGTCTTGGTCCTTATCATACCCTGGCGGCCCTCATGAGCCAGGGTAATAGTGTTCTTCCATATGCTCTCAGGCATCACGACACGATTTTCTCTCATAACCACTTGCCCAACCAGCCATAATTCGTCTTTCACTGCTTTATTAGAGGTGCCTGACAACTTGCTCCAGTCACCTGTCATCACGGCCTGGCGGACGAGCTGAAGTGTGGGGTCTTCTGCTGAAGCAGTCTCCACTTGTTTGGGCGTCAAAGCGGCCGGCATTGCTTCAGTCACGACACTGTACACGAAGTCTTCTGTTTCTATGGTGTCTTTGTCTTGGGCGTGGCCCATGGGAAGGCGGCTAAGTACATCCGTGGCATTATCTTTGCCTTGTATATGTGTCAACTCATACTGAAACTGCTGCAGGTACAGGAGCCACCTTTCTATCCTAGCAGATGGGGGCTTGGATTGACTGCCAAGCACTGTGACTAAGGTGCATATCTCAAACTTAATTCCATATAGGTACAGGTAGAACTTCTGACATGCCCATCTGACAGCTAACGCCTCTCGTTCAAACTGGGAATATCTCTGCTCAACTTTGCTCAACTTCCGACTAGCATAGTACATTGGTCTGTATGTCCCATCTTCTTGTTTCTGTTCAAGAATGGCTCCAATTCCAACCGGTGAGGCATCAGTTGTGAGCCGGGTGGGAGCACCTTGTCTGTGATAAGCCATAACTGGTGCACGAGTTAACCTGTCTTTGATTTTGAGAAAGGCTTCATTCTGCTTAGGGCCCCATCGCCACTTTGCGTCCTTCTTGGTTAGGTCCCACAGTGGACTGGATATTGTAGCAAAGTTTGGGATGAACTTTGCACAGAACTGTACAGAACCAAGGAAACTTCTTACTTCAAACAGGTTTTGGGGTGCCAGTGCCTCAACAATAGCTTCCACTCGGTTACTGGAGAGGCTTAGTCCCTCTCCAGAAAGTACATCTCCCATGTAAACCATACTACTAACCCCAGTCTCACATTTTTCATAACTCAGGGTGAGCCCACTTTCTTCCAAATTGCGCATGACCCTTTCCAAGTTCTCGTCATGCTCCTTGTCGTCTGCACCAACAACTCGAAGATCATCATGCAGGTTGTACACCCCCGGACAATCCTTGACCACTTGCCACACAATTTGCTGGAATTTTTCCCTGCCCATATTTACACCAAATAGTAAGCGTTTGTACCTGTCTAGGCCACTGGGTGCAGCAAACGTTGTTATGTCCCTAGAATCTGGGTGTAATTCAATGTGATCAAAGGCCATGTTGAGATCAAGCTTAGAGAAAACTTTCTCATAGGATACGTCTTGAAGTGTTTCTTCTACGGTAGGGACAGGGTGTTTGTCCCTCACAATCGCTCTGTTCGCCCTCCTCATGTCTAGGCATAGCCTTACATCCCCATTGGGCTTCTCAACTCAACTACTACTAAAGGTTCACCCAGCTAGTCGGACCTTCTACTTTCTCTGTCACGTCTAACTTGAGCAGGTCTTCAAGTTTTTCATTGACTTTAGCCCTCCTACTACAAGGAATTCTACGTACTGGCTGAGCTACTGGGTGGACGTCTTGGTCAATATGAAACTTCAACTGGTATCCCTTAAGCTTGCCAAAACCTTGGAATAATTTTGGGAATTTTGCTTTCAGCGCAGCCTTTCTATCTGCATGCTTTGGCATCTCTTGTGGGCCATCAAACTCGATTTGGAAGCTATTAATGGAGACACCAACCCTTACCACACCTAACTTTTCAGAAGTTTTTCGGCCTAGTAGTGTTACTGCTTTACCACATGTGATATAAAATTCAGCACTGAATGACTGGTGGATCAGGGGTATGCCTACACTTAGAATACACTTCCCTTTAAGTTGGAGTGGCTCTACAGAGGCATAGGCATAAACTTTCTTAGTGCACTCCAACAATTTAACTCTACCCCCTGTTACAAAATTAAACACTTCTTCTGACATTAAATTACAACTAGCACCAGAGTCAATAACAGTGTTTATAAGCTTATCTCCAATAATCAGTTCCATAGTGTTCTCCTCATCAGTTGCTCCAGTGCTGAACACCTAGAAATCATCGCTATCTGCATCGTCGTCTTCAGCCATTTGGTCCTTGGTCAGCTGGTTCACATTTCCTCGGCCTTGTGAGTTTCCCTTGTTTTGTCCATGCTGAGGTTTTCCACGGGTATTTCCACGACCACGACTCGAACTTCGACTTGATGTTTTTCCCTTATTCTGCTCAGGCTGTTTTGAGTTACAGCAAATTTCAAAATGGCCAAGTTTTCCACATTTTTCACACTTGTGATCACGTGAGCGAAAACATTCCTTAGCGAAATGACCCACTTTATCACACCGCCAACATTTTCCTTCTTGCTTAGAGCTAGTCACAATGTTGTTTACATTGTCGTGAATGAGGATAAGCGCTTCCTTATCATGATATTGACTGACGATTTCCATAAGTTTAGCGAGGGTCAGCGCCTCTTCACGATACTCTGTCCTTTATGAATGAAATGGCACGATCTCGCACCTGATTGTCCCTCTTGCCTTTGTATTTGCAGTGTTGGGCTAATTTCTGCAAGCGAGTGATGAAGTTGTTGATAGTTTCACCCACCATCAGTGTAGCCGCTAAAAACGCTTGTCCAGCCATTGGAGCATTCTTTCGGAATTTAAAATGATGACAAGCACTCCATAGCTTTGTCGTAATCTTTAGCTCCACCATGTGATTCGGCGGGAATGGAGTTGTTAAAAATATCTCGTACAGTTGGTCCAGCAAGGTGAAGTAAAAGGGCTCTCTTCTGTGTCGGGTTACTCATTCCTGATGCAGTGACATAGAGTTCGAATTCTCCTTTCCAAGTTATCCATCATTGAACGAGTGTAGCTGGTTCGCCAAACAGGTTTTGGGGTGCCAGTGCCTCAACAATAGCTTCCACTCGGTTACTGGAGAGGCTTAGTCCCTCTCCAGAAAGTACATCTCCCATGTAAACCATACTACTAACCCCAGTCTCACATTTTTCATAACTCAGGGTGAGCCCACTTTCTTCCAAATTGCGCATGACCCTTTCCAAGTTCTCGTCATGCTCCTTGTCGTCTGCACCAACAACTCGAAGATCATCATGCAGGTTGTACACCCCCGGACAATCCTTGACCACTTGCCACACAATTTGCTGGAATTTTTCCCTGCCCATATTTACACCAAATAGTAAGCGTTTGTACCTGTCTAGGCCACTGGGTGCAGCAAACGTTGTTATGTCCCTAGAATCTGGGTGTAATTCAATGTGATCAAAGGCCATGTTGAGATCAAGCTTAGAGAAAACTTTCTCATAGGATACGTCTTGAAGTGTTTCTTCTACGGTAGGGACAGGGTGTTTGTCCCTCACAATCGCTCTGTTCGCCCTCCTCATGTCTAGGCATAGCCTTACATCCCCATTGGGCTTCTCAACTCAACTACTACTAAAGGTTCACCCAGCTAGTCGGACCTTCTACTTTCTCTGTCACGTCTAACTTGAGCAGGTCTTCAAGTTTTTCATTGACTTTAGCCCTCCTACTACAAGGAATTCTACGTACTGGCTGAGCTACTGGGTGGACGTCTTGGTCAATATGAAACTTCAACTGGTATCCCTTAAGCTTGCCAAAACCTTGGAATAATTTTGGGAATTTTGCTTTCAGCGCAGCCTTTCTATCTGCATGCTTTGGCATCTCTTGTGGGCCATCAAACTCGATTTGGAAGCTATTAATGGAGACACCAACCCTTACCACACCTAACTTTTCAGAAGTTTTTCGGCCTAGTAGTGTTACTGCTTTACCACATGTGATATAAAATTCAGCACTGAATGACTGGTGGATCAGGGGTATGCCTACACTTAGAATACACTTCCCTTTAAGTTGGAGTGGCTCTACAGAGGCATAGGCATAAACTTTCTTAGTGCACTCCAACAATTTAACTCTACCCCCTGTTACAAAATTAAACACTTCTTCTGACATTAAATTACAACTAGCACCAGAGTCAATAACAGTGTTTATAAGCTTATCTCCAATAATCAGTTCCATAGTGTTCTCCTCATCAGTTGCTCCAGTGCTGAACACCTAGAAATCATCGCTATCTGCATCGTCGTCTTCAGCCATTTGGTCCTTGGTCAGCTGGTTCACATTTCCTCGGCCTTGTGAGTTTCCCTTGTTTTGTCCATGCTGAGGTTTTCCACGGGTATTTCCACGACCACGACTCGAACTTCGACTTGATGTTTTTCCCTTATTCTGCTCAGGCTGTTTTGAGTTACAGCAAATTTCAAAATGGCCAAGTTTTCCACATTTTTCACACTTGTGATCACGTGAGCGAAAACATTCCTTAGCGAAATGACCCACTTTATCACACCGCCAACATTTTCCTTCTTGCTTAGAGCTAGTCACAATGTTGTTTACATTGTCGTGAATGAGGATAAGCGCTTCCTTATCATGATATTGACTGACGATTTCCATAAGTTTAGCGAGGGTCAGCGCCTCTTCACGATACTCTGTCCTTTATGAATGAAATGGCACGATCTCGCACCTGATTGTCCCTCTTGCCTTTGTATTTGCAGTGTTGGGCTAATTTCTGCAAGCGAGTGATGAAGTTGTTGATAGTTTCACCCACCATCAGTGTAGCCGCTAAAAACGCTTGTCCAGCCATTGGAGCATTCTTTCGGAATTTAAAATGATGACAAGCACTCCATAGCTTTGTCGTAATCTTTAGCTCCACCATGTGATTCGGCGGGAATGGAGTTGTTAAAAATATCTCGTACAGTTGGTCCAGCAAGGTGAAGTAAAAGGGCTCTCTTCTGTGTCGGGTTACTCATTCCTGATGCAGTGACATAGAGTTCGAATTCTCCTTTCCAAGTTATCCATCATTGAACGAGTGTAGCTGGTTCGCCAACAGCGTGAAACGCAGGCAGTTCAGGTAATCCGCTTAAACACACGGCCATCTGTGCGAGTTTTCTCCACCGTTTAAATTCGTTTCCACTGTAGCAGCTGCTTGGCGATACAACTTTTGTTTTTCCTTGTCGCCAAATGTAGTGGTCTCGTCTCAGAATATACAAATCTGACTTATGCACTACATACATATATTCCTTGTGTTCTGCTACATCCTATAATAATCAATACAGTACTACATCCCATAATAATCTGGCAATAGGTAGAATGACTTCCGGTACACTACAACGGCGTCTTCGGACACCTTAGCGTTCTGTGCTGCCCAGATGACACAGTCCATGGCGTGCTTCTTCATCCAGCCCAATGCCTTCTTTTTTGGTTGAGGTAGGCTTCTGAAAGAGTACGTTTTCATTCTCCTGTCCATAGCGGGTTGGTTGGCTGCCCCGAATTCTAGCTTTCACCTCAAGGTTATGAGCATTGGGCACTGGTTGAATGCTCTGTCACTTTGGTACTTAACGTTGTGAGCTGGGTAACCCCCTTGGGTGAGAATCTTCCAATCATCAATGTCCAGCGTGGTTTCGGTGGCCTCATCTATAAATATTACTTTGGTGAAAGGCGTTCTCATTGACTTGTTAAAGGCTCGTTGTTTTGTGACTGTGACAATATTTCCGTGATGGATGAGATGAAGAATAGGAAAAACCAAGCTGGTTTTGCCGCTGCTTGCATCCCCCACCAAGCATGGGACTTTATCCTTGTGTCATTTTTTTTATTGTAGCTCAGCAGCTTGAGAAAACCGTGCAGAATTTTGCCACTACCTGCAGTTCAAAACTATTTTCGAGGACCTCTCTGAAGTTCTTTGGGTCAGGATCTCTTGTTGGATTGAATGAACAAAACGCTCTTGGTGACATTTTTCCAATTGGATGGTCTTGAATGGCACCGTTCGCGAAATCTTGTTTCTTGATTGACCAACAACAGCTATTGTTGACCTCGATTAGATCATAGTCAACGGTCAATGGCACGAACAGTTCGCAAAATGGATCTACCAAAAGATCAATGACTTTCTTCATTTCGCGTATCAGCCTGCTCGCGTATCAGCTTGCTCGTTGCCAAGGTGTTGACGAACACCCTGGCCTCACAATTGTAGGAGTAGGTGTACCTTGAGCACGAGTCCTTCTTATAAACTTTTCCTCTATAACTGGCATAACCTAACCTGTTCACTGCGATGGCTATGTCATTAACCAAAACTGTCAGTTTGTCTGAATGCATTTTTGATTGCGCGTTAGGTTCCTCGGATGAAGTCGATGGCTCTAAACTCCCACTAGCCTTTGGAAAGCCAAATTTATCGACGCGCAAATCAGCTCCAATGAGTTTGTCAATTGCTTTTCCTAAGGGTGACTCAAAGTTTGGGTTGATAACAGTCAGTCGAACAACACTCTCGGTACCGCATTCGTCTAGGTCTTGCGATGATAACATTTTCACGCCACCAGTACTTTCAAGCTCTTTGCGAAGCTACTTCTGTAGGCAACACTAAACCAATTCTTCCATAAAGGGATTTTTGTGGTCCTTTAGCACCTTATACAATTGCTTCATTGCCTCGCATGAATGAATGAATGAATGAATGAATGAATGAATAGTTACTTTGCTAGCTGTGACGCTAACCCCACACTTCAGCAAGGTTCTGTGCACAACTATGGAGCTCGCTGGAGCGCCATTGGGTGTCGTGAAAGCCAGCCAGTAGGTAATGGCACGACAAAGTGACCTGTTAAAAAGTGCAGCATGTCCATCAATACACTGTTGTGTTGTAGTGTTAGGAATTTGGCTAGAAGAATCTTCATCACTCTCTTCACTCTCTTCGTCGTTGTCTTCATTCACTTTCACTTTGCTTTTAGCATGTGTGCTTATAGCACTGAAGAAAAAGGCAGCGTCTTGAATTCCTTAAAAGAAAGAATGACAATGTTTCTGGAACGCCATTTATTCTAGCTTAAAAATTCAATGTCGTTTTCACAATACTAACCTGAAATGGTGGTGTCACAAGCATCACAAGTTGTCCAGATCGCCTCCCAAGATTTTTTCAAAGCCTTTTCCTTCACATTACAGATACATTTTGCAGTAATAATGCTGCATTTTCCTGATACAACTTGACTCAAGAAGCACAAGGCATTGCCCTTGATAGCTTCACTGTTTAGCTGTCTGCAAGGTTGTTTGGCACGTATCATTTTCGATGATAGAGGTACAAATGGCTACAAAGAAACGGTTCCTTATATGTAGTTCAGGCACTTGCAAAATCACAGGGAATAAATTTCACACAAATTAAATCTCATATTTTTACCATAATTGAAAATGCGCCTTTACTTTTAAACACCTGTAGACTTTGAAAAAAGTGCTCACTACACTGGACACTGTCAGTGCCTAATGAACATCACTGGATCTGGCGGTTTAAATACAATGATAGACCAGTTTAGTTCTAATTCCATGAATTGCTCCGTTAAACTTTCAGCGACTTGTGAAATCACAAGGAATGCATCTTGAAAAACTGCATATTTCAGCCATGTTATGAATTACATTTCTGAATATTAACACTTTTTATACTTTTTCGGACCCTGCAAAAAGGCGCTAATTAATCTAGATGCTGCATGTTCCTATTGAAAGGCACTGAATCTGTTTTAATTTGTTCAAATACAACACTGGTTGGCTGCATCTTCATTGACTTCCTATATCACTAGAGAATAAATCCGGTGGTAGTAGTATAGTACTTGGGGGTACCAGCACATTTTGAAATCAGATGATACAATTCAATGATCTCGTATTTTTGATATAATATTTTGATATCATATTATGATCTCGTATTTTTGGGCAATCTATATGTTTTTTAAAATGCGTGACTTTCTCGGAAAAACAGGAAATGACTCATCGCTAATAGTTATTGTTTCAGATCATGTGACAGTCCTATGATTTTTTCTAACCAATCATAATGAAACAAGTAAGAAGTGCTTTATTATAAATTCTTAAAGTAAAATTTACTGACAATTTTTACTTAAAAAGTTTATGCTAAAGTTTGTTATCAAACTCAAGATGCCCAAGTCTATGTCAACTCTCCAGAATCAAATTGCTGGATGTGAGAGAAATATGGAAGAATGCTTGATTCAGTGTGCTGCTGCATCTGGTGACAAGAATTTTGAGTTTTTCTTCAGTCTGAAACAACTAATGGATAATATTGCAACTTGTGATGTAGATCAGACCTTGGAGTCCATTAACAAGGTTAAGACTGTCTTTGAGCAGTCTGAGACATTGTTAAATCTTGAAAGGAAAAGACGTCAATACAGACAAGAGTTAAATAAGAAGATTGAAGAGAGAGAGAGAGAAAAGAAACAGTCAAACGTTTGACTCGGCGGAAGATGTTTACAAGAAAAGCAAATGTGATTAAAATTCCTTCACCACCATCTAGTCAGGAGATGTTGGATAATTAGTCTTTCACTGGTTTGAACAATGTTGGCGACAAAACACCACAGCTGTAGCGTGAAGTCAACAGCTAACTGAACTTTTTAGATTTTATAATGTCCGTATGCGTAGCTTGTCACGCCATTATCGTGAATATACCGCTTATCATCAAAACAGCTGAGTGATACTTTATTGATTTCATAACTTCCTAATTGATGATTTTGACTTCTTATTGTTTTCATTCTATGATGCAACTGTTTATTATCAAATAGTCTCTTTATAATTTTCATGTTTGATGTTCTTTTTAATGACGTTCTTTTTGATCACTTTAGCAGTCTTTCCTCCTGTTTGGTTGTCTTTCATGTAGCTATACATTTTTGATCGTAGACCGATGAATTCACAAACGGGAACTCCTGCGGCTTCATCTTTGAATTTACCAATTACTTTTTTATTTAACTTATTAAAATACGGTGAGCTTTCAGGGTAGTCGCTGTTATCGAATTTATCTTTATCGTTCCAGAAATTTCTATAGACGTCTTCGGTTTCGATTTCGTATGTTAATGAGTCAGTGTCTGTGAATAGTAATTTGGCTTTGTTATTGTATTTATTTTTGATGTAGTTATAATGAAAATCATACATTAACGTCTTGCTTATATCCAAGATGCACATACCCACATATGCCGGCCTGTTAAGGGTAAGTGTTTCTTTAATCTTATGCACAGCTACTAGATTTTCATTGAATATTTTACTGCTAACATATGTCGGTTTAGCAGCCATTTTTAATAGTTTCTTTTCATCGGTGACTAATCTGACGTCTACTCGCTTTCTGAGGTTTTCCATCGTTTTTCCAAATACACTGTTATTCATCAGCTTGAAAAAGTCTTTTTCAAATGCGTTTTTGGCATTAGTTCTTTTCTGAGTGTTGTAATCAATATATTGCCTGAGCCAAGGGGATTGATTGAACTCTAACACTCGATGGACTTTAGTTATTTTCAAACCGAGATTTGTATAGAGTTGAAGGTTTCTGTAATGAAGCACGTATTTTTCTTTGTTGCTTAATGTTGGTATGAGTTATGTACCAAACCAGTTGATATCTTTTATTTCTTCGCGATGCTTTTGCAATAATCTGATAGCATGTCCTCAGTCACTTTAATCTTTTCCGGTCCAAGTGGGTAGTCATTATGCAGATCATGTGACTCTTGGGGGTATTCTAAATCAACTTCAAGTATCAAACCTTTGTTGCTATCTTCTTGGTACTTTGCTAGGTTTATCTTATCGATTTGCTTTTCTGTCATCCATCTGAATCCGCCTGTTGGTAAATATTGACTCATCACCCAACCGTATAGATTATTAGCATCGAGATACATGATATACTTTGAGGGCGCCTTCTCATCGTATTCTTTCATGTATTTATTGTTTGCTCTTCCATATCGGTTTGCTATATAACTTATTCCTCCACGCATACCCTTTTCAATGAATTGAAACATATCAATATCAACCATAAGCTCTAGTTTAATGTCAGTCATCATAAGCATAGCATCCCACGAAAGCCCTGGAGACGTGAAATAATGACATGGGTCCAGTTTGTAGTATTCAAGGCATGTTTTCCTGAAGTTTTCAAATACATCAGCTAATAGGAGGATGTCAGATTTCAGGTACAGGTCATGGTATTCACCCATATTTTTGAGAGAGAATGTGTTCCACACATTCTGGGCATGTGTATAGTCTTTATCACTTATATGTTCATCACTTAATATGCTGTAAAATTCTTCTTTTGATGGTAGCTTTTTATTGAATTTATTAAAACTATCCATATAATCGTAAGGGTAGACCCCTTTTTGTGCCATCAGATCAAGATCATTACCCTTGAACTCTTGAGAGGTGTATTTCAAGGCTTCTTTAGGAAGATTACTGACTAGTCTATCCAAACCAGAGCTCATGAATTGAAAACTATCAATGAAGGTTAAATTATTACCAAGCATGAAAGCCATGTATTTTTCCATATTGTTGGGAATGGCATTGATTGCCATTTGACACTTTTCACCTTTCTTATTTGTGTAAGTGTGTTTCTTAACAATAGCTCCAATTTCTTGCATAATGAAATGGCTGTCATAACCTCTTAGATTATGGAATATAACAGGTATTTTTATTTCTTCTGGGTTTACTTTAAGTTTTAGATTACATTCTTGATGGGCAGAGCCTCTGTATTTACCAGTGATATGGCAATGATCTCGAACTCGAATATCTTTATCAGTATATTTTTTATTGCAAATGTGGCATTCTTTTGCTTTTTGAAATTCATCCTCATCCTCTTTCGTCATTCTCAATGGTTTGTTGAATTCCTTTTTCATAATTTTCTTACAATATTTGACTTCCTCCAGCACAGCTTCCATAAAATTGTAAACGGCTTTTTCACCTCTGTATATTGTCACAGGTTTGCTGTGTTTGTCATCATAGCTACAAACCAATTTGTAGCCATATCCACAGTCTGTATGCTTCTGGTATGCTTCGGTATATGATTTATCATTATTAGGTTGACAACCGGATATCTTTTCTGTTATAGCCTCAAAGTCAGCGTAGATTACAAATGGCACTGGTAGTTGTTTATGAAAATTATTGAATTTCAATATGTTTTTACCTTTTTCTGGCATTTTTATTGCTTGTGTGCCATTCACTTGTATACAGTTTTCTTTATGATCAGTTAATACTCTTTCGGAGCTAAAACACTGAAGACAATGCATGCAGAAATGTTTTCTTTCTTTGTGTTTTGTTTGTTTGTACATTAAATTGTTGAAATCTTTGATCAGTACATAGTGCTTGTTATGAGAAGCAGATTCAAGAAGTCTGCATATTTTTCTTTTGACACATGAATTGGATATGGTTGTTTATCTTCATAACCGAAAACATTGATGTTGATGTCATTTTGCTTCTCAATTTTATTGTACTGTTTTGTTGTGACTGGAAATTCAATCCCTGAATAATCTAAATTTTCAATAAATTGCTTGTCTGATTTTTTGATTCTCTGTGGGTTTTTGTCTTGTGGATTCAAATGTCTGATGTGTCACCATCTGAAGCATTCATTATCCTCATTTTTCATATTAATCAATCCCTTTGCATTGTTTCTGAGTTCCTGTGGTAGTTTAATATATGAGGAGCCCTTCATTGGTTGATATTTGACAACATTGAGGTAATGATTGTCAACAGATTCAATAGTCCAACCAGAACCTTCAGATACCCATACAGCTATTTTATTCAAGATTTGCTGTTTTGATATTTTTAGTGATTCAACAACTTCCAGATTATTCACAATTGTTTGAGCTGGACTGTTGAAATATGCGGTCTTATACACTGTTTCTCCATCTGATGTTTTTGTGAATGTCACCCTAAGCGTTTCAATGAATTTTAGACCTTTCATTTCATTTAACAATTTTTCAATATGTATTTCGATTGCCTTTCTTGTGTTTTGTAGTTGCGCTAGCGGGTCTTTATCATTTTTTATATCAATTTCAAAAGACTTTGTGTAGCCTTTCAGAGCTTTATCAACTTGCTCTATCTTAGTTCTTTGTGGTGGCACAGGCTTTGGTTTGTAAGTCCTTGGTGCTGGTATTGGTTTCTTTTTCAATTGTTCTATTTCTTCCAACCATTCAGAAGGTGGGGGTGGTAATCTTTTTCTCTCGAAATAATCAACCAATTCTTTCACGGTTTGTCTTGGTTTTGGTTTCACAGCTCTTGGTGCTGGTACTGGTTTGTAAGTCCTTGGCGCTGGCACTGGTTTGGTGTCATCTACCACAATAATTTTAGGCTTCTTCTTCTCTTGCTTCAATAGCAATTCGATTAGTTGAGATTTACTGAGTTTTTCAAGATCACTCTTGTTCATACTATTGTTTGAGATAATTTTTTCCATTTATATTAAATCTATAGGTTTTCATTTTTTATATGTTTTTTAATTTGTTTTAAATAGGGTCTAGAATTCAAGTGATCCAAATACAGGATCCTTTGAACAGTGATTATGCATTAATATTTCTCTGGTGTTTATTCGTCTTAATGTGACACCATTTTCCAGCAAGTGTGTAGTTTCGTCCTGTCTTACAAATATCGCAATACCATTCTTTCTTAAGCATGCATTTAGTCTTATTTTTTCTTCTTTCCTCATCGCTTAAAACTCTGGGCCTTCCACGACCTCTCTTAACAATCTGATTTTCCATATATATAGATTATATATTATTTTCTCTTTATAAGTGTTTATGTATGTGTTTTGAATGGTTTTTTAATGTTTTTGATGACTTGAATTTTCTAGAACAGTTATTACATTTGATCCTTACTCCATCAAAATAATGAATGATTTCTTCTAGAATTTCATCATAATCATTACTGACTAACACTTTAAAATTGTTGTTTCTATACTCTTGCAACATTACTTTTTGATCCTCTGATAATCGCCCATTACCTCTAGGGTTTTTGAATTCAATAGCAAATCCTGAATACACTTTATGTAGATTTTGAATGATCAGATCAGGTGATCCTTTTTGATAACCCATATTATAAGATCTTAATCTCATATTACTATTTATTTGGTTTTCACCTAGTGATGCATTTAAAAGTGCTTTTGGATGATGGTTTCTTATATAGTTAACCACTTTTTTATGTAAGTCATACTCTGACGGTATATTAAAAGTTAACATTTTAAAAGGTTTGTGGTTATATTCATACCGTCCAGTTTTTCTGATTGATGGTAAAACCTCTTTTGTGACCCATCGTTTGAATTCCTTTGCTTTGTCCATATCAGATCTGTAAATGAGGCTGTACAGTCCAGATTCATTTATGTAAATCACATGGTCACCACTATATCCCTTCCACTTCACCAAAGCTTGTTTCTTCTTGTAATCTCTGCGAATGACTTTATCAATACGGAAAACATCCTGTCTGGCTTTTAATAATTCTTGTTCATAAAAACTTCCTTGTATTTCTTCATCGTTGAGATCCTTTAATTTGTAAGTGATTGGGTTTGTATATTGGATTTTATCAATTATAAATACTTCCTCAGTCCAATTTGGTGTATAGCCCTTGTCGAACACATTCCGTTTATACTTAGATATTCGGACCTTGTCATCAACCTTGAATTTTGGTTTAGCTGATAATGGCTCCATATCACCATATAGATTAAAGTAAAATATACCTTCATTCCTCTTTTTACTAGCTTCTGTAGGTGTCATCTTTATGCTTGAATGTTTGGTATTATTATACTGTTTTACTAATTTTGGTAACATGTCTAAATACTGTGTATTACCTTGAACTGTGAACTGTTTCCACATTTTGGATTTAATTGTCCTATTCCATCTTTCAACTACTGATGACTTCTCCTCATTCTCAGTTGAGTACATATGTATCCCATTTTTCTCTAATAGGTCTTTCACATGTTTGTTATAGAATTCTTTTCCCTTATCAACCCATAGATATTGTGGTTTTCTGCCTTCCTTGAATATTGACTTAAATGCTTCAGTTACAGTTTCACCCTTTTTATCCTTCAGAGGAACAATCCAACCATATTTGCTGAAGACATCAATAACCATAAGAAGATATCGATAACCTTTATTCCATTTACTGAACTGTTGCATTTCAACTAGATCACTTGCCCATATTTCATCAATTTTAGTTACAATCACACGCCGCCGAGTGAAATTGCGTTTTATGGGTGCATGTGACTCATCTGCTAATTTTTCTTGCCAGTTTTCTTCACTCGACGGCTTTTTCCGTTTTTTGGAACACCCAAACCTAGTTTCTCCTTTGTTGCAATTGCATTACGAGCCAACATATGTCCCCATTGTCTATCTTTCCACGGAATGGCATCAAGAGCAGCAACCATTTTTCTGTCTGCTTTATTCTTGCATTTCCTATCATCTTTACAAATGGAGTAATCAACATCATGTTGCATAGCAACAGCATCTGTTCTTCCTGTTGGCTGTTGATATATCTCAAGTATTTCACCTGTTGTTGGATCGTGTTTAAGCTGCTTATGAAGAGGATTATACGGTCCAGTATAGTTATGACCTGGCAAAGTCCATCCACCTTTTGGTTTAGGAAGCTTGCCAATAGCTTTATGAATATCGACAGCACCACCGAATCCTGGAAACGTAAAAGTTGGTTTGGATCCAAAACCTGATTCTAAAATGAAAGAATTATAAGATGTTTTGTACCCTCTTTATTTTGCAATTTCATACAATTGTTTATACACTTTCACTCTTTCCTTTGCATCTTTTATCTCACTTGTATTTGGAAATTTAAATAAATTTGGGTCAGTGATAATCTCTTTCCCTTTTTTCAAATCTACTTGCCATGCAGACCCTGCTACACCCGATTTTATTGCACTATCAATTAATGGACCTCCACGTGTATAATCAATACCCTTAATATCTGTTTTATGGGTTTGTCTCTTATCAGCGCGCTTAGGACGTATTTTTGTACTTAAATCAAATAATGCTTTTTCCCCAACTGAACTAATTGCTGGTTTTACAAGGGAAAGTCCTTTATTTATTAAATACTGTTGTGTTTTAGGATTTCTCAATGCTTCAGATGCATAATATCTGCCAGCCTTCCATGCTTGTGGAATAATTACATCCTTCATTGCCATTCCTGCTAGATCTAATCCAGTTGCCAAAATGCCCGCCCCTTCAGACGGGCCAATCAGTTTCCCTGTCTCCTGACGAATTTAGTTTTTGTTATCCCACATTCAGCACAAGTACATTTCATCATTGTTCGACCATTTTTTGTCTTTTCATATCTTTCACTTCCTGGTACACATTCAGTTACTTTCTTCTGTTTAACACAATATGATTTTACCATTATACATATTAGTTAGATATTTTCGAAGTAGTCTATGATGAATCTGTGATTGACACTCGTATCTGTTGAACTGAATTTGGAATTGTGTATTGTATCCAGAATCGATCTGCCTTTTTGTCTCTCGAGAAGATAGTACAAACACCAATATCCACACAAGACTGAATCCCTTTCTTGTATCTCATCACCAGAGTATTCAAGTTGTTTACCGCTTGTCATCATATATTTTTGAACTTCAATAGGCGGGTATAATCCAAAACTATCAAAATACTCACAATATAACCCATCTATATTCCGATAACATACCCAATGAGTGCAAGGTCCAATCCGACTGTCAAGATTGACTATTCCACATTCTTTGTTTTTGATTTGTCTTGGCAAAGCATCCCGACTAAAAACTCCTCTAAAATGTTTAATCTTTAATTTTTTCACCCAATTCAACAAATCAAAGTTAGATAATGGTTTATTTATGAATTTTAAAGAATTGTTCCTAGTATAGGGATTGAATTGAATGGACTGTTTTTTCCTAATAGAAGTCCTTTTCCTGAGGTCTTTTTTGAAGTTCTTTTTTTTTTTTCATTCCAAAACCGATTGGGTTATCTCATGTACCAACAACTGGGGGTGATATCCATGGAATCATATCATGTTTTCCACCACTTTTATTTATTTTAATGGGATCTGGAACGTGAACTGGTAATGACCGTCTAGGACGACTGTGTTCAACATGCAAACCTTTTCCAGTCAAGGCATTCATAAGCAGAGGAATTCCAATACTTGCCAAAAGTGTTCCAAGAAAACCACCAGACTGAGTTTTTGTTTGTTTGATAATAAGTTGTCCACCAG
>JAEMWC010000348.1:607500-610000 GCA_016490735.1 Pachyseris speciosa
AGGTCGGGCAATCTCTGGCAAATCCCTTGCTCTCATGGCATTCTTCTTGTTTACTTCATGTACATTGTGTGCATGTGCTAATTCTGTTCCTTCAACTTCATTCTCTCCTCCGTCGGGATCATGCTTCTTTCTTGCAAGCTCCGTCTCTTCTTCCATGTCTCTGTCATGCTCATTCATGACAACAATTGACCGGTTTAGCTTTGACATCTGGGCAAGGATATTCAAGTCTCTTTCATCCAAGGCCTTCTTCTTTTCTATTTTTTCTTTCTTCTTCTCCTCCCTTTCTTTCTGAATCTCGGCTTTGTTTTTTTCTTGTTGGCTTTGAGCTTTAGAGAAAACACTGTCTGGACTTTGTGCTTTCTTTTTCCTCCCAGACTGTTTGTTTTCTTTTTTGGCTGACCCACTTCTTTTTTTAGTCAAGGCATCCATTGTAGGTTTACTTTTTGTTAACTGCTCTTTGTCATCTGTTGTTGAATGTTAAAAAAGATTTCAATTACCTGTTATTGTAGTAATTATTTGTGGCCAAAGGCTTGAAAAGATTTACATGTAAGTCATACTTGTTGCCTATGTTGAACGTGACTGCACATAACGCCGTTATTTATTTTTAATAAGTTACACTGCACTTTCAGTATTTATCATTTTTTTTTTCACTGGAAATTAGTATAACCATTAATAAAAGTAATTTTTTACCCATGACTAGGGATGCATTAAATAGATATACAGCCAACTACTTTGGCCCAACCTTTTACATGAAATCTACGATAAACGAAAAATAATGGCAGAAACTCACCACTTTCGCTCAGAACTACACAAGGGTAGTACTTTTTGTCCGGATACATTGCCGAAGTTGTATTGTCTTCCTTTCTCAAGTCGGTTTCATCAACGATAAACTTTACGTTGTCTTCAATAAATTGCACCAGAAAGTATCCTGGAGGGGAGACAAATAATTCTTATATACCAAAACTAAAAATCGAATTTACATGTAGGCTTAAGTGATCTCGATGCTTACAACAAGAAAGGCAGCCTGATACAGATATGGTGTGTTCTTCATTGAGGATTCTTTGCATTTGGGAGAACCGCTTAGGTTTCTTTTATAGTGCAAAGCACAAAGGAGTCAGCAAACTCAGATTAAGATAACGCTTATATAATTTATGAGAACAGGTCAGTCTATATTTAACTTATCTTTGAAAATGCAATAAGCTTTGGGGCTTATAGCTGGCGACGAATGCATTTTCACGCGGTACGTGTGAAAATGAACTTGGAACTTTGTTATATAAAACAATTTCACTCACTTCTTTCACCATACTTGAATGATGGTATTGTTTTCCTTCTTTTGTCTTTCTTTGAGTTGCTCATTGTGTCTAAAGACGGAGGCAAGATCTAAATACAAAAGGGAAAATACCAATGCAATATTTACGAGTCACCGTGACCTCAAGAAAAGTTCGTTTCGTTCGCAAGCTCGTTTTGCCCGCCAAAACTAACTCTGTGTCCCGTATGTGGCCAAATAAGGAAAAGTATAAGATCCCGTATATAAGCCGACTGTACTAGATGTCAGCGGAGCGTGACTGGAGGTTCAACTGAAAGAAAAAAATGGCGGACAGAGTGGCGGAAGGTGAGGATCCTTCTTCGGCAAAAAAGCTAAAGAGGAGTAACTTGCGTGGACCTTACAACCAGTATCTTTCTCAACCGGGATTAAAGATACCTCAAACAACCTTGAGACGTTGGCTGCAAAGATTTCCGACGTCTACTGCTTTGCCTTCGGACGACCTTAGCACGGAGTCAATTGGTAATGACGTGCAACCGAGCGGCAGCTTTCCCATTGTTACCCATGACTTCACACATATGGAAATCGGTGAATCATCACACAGTTTGTTAAGCCAGACTGGTAATCCTTTCGAAACGGATGACTGTGAGAGTTATTGTGGTCAATACGAAGATTATGATCATGAGCAGGGCGACCAATGCGACCCTTATATAGATAGACCTCTTAAGTCTTCAGACTCAGGACTAGCCGAGATACTTGCAGAAGATGAACAAAAGGGCGTCGAAGATTACCTTACGGCTTTCGATTCTGAGGAGAGTGCTGGTGACGAAAAAAATGATGACCAAAATAGGGGATCTGCAGATGTGCCCTTATACAGTGGGGCGCCTATCACAGTGGCGGTCAGCATGTTGTTAATTATTACGTTTGCTGTTCGACACAGTCTAACTGGGCTCGCTCTTGTTGATTTGTTGACCTTAGTCAGCCTTCGCTGTGCATTGCCCAATCAATGTACATCTTCAATGGATCTGGTGAAGAAATTTTTTATGAAATTAAAGAACCCCATCCAGTTTCACCATTATTGCTCTTTTTGCATGGAGTATCAAGGATTGTCGTTAGCAGATGACAAACTATGTAAAAACAGAAGCTGCTTGAAAGACCTCAGCAAGAAAGAGATGTCTTCATATTTCATCATTGTTCCGCTTATTTCCCAGCTGAGGGACCTTATTGAAAGTAAGT
>JAEMWC010000348.1:615000-620000 GCA_016490735.1 Pachyseris speciosa
ACCTTCGTTAACGTAAGAGCGCACATGATTCTTCATTGTGGCAGCAAACCAGTCATGTGGCCCCTTGCCTCCTTGAGGGTTAGAAAAGTCCATGCATTGAATGGAAGTCCCAGTTCGCTTGCTGATGTTCTTACAAGCGAGAACAGTATTGGCAGAATGATAACATCCTGTGTTATCTTGACGGAAAAATGGGTTTTCTATTTCTGGGTTCTCCCTCTTTAATGTTGTGAGAACATGTTCCATGAGTGTCGTCATGCAGGCGCTGTCCTGGGCACAACGTTCAACTATGTGGATGAATGCTTGCGTCTCAATCTCACCACTTCTCTTTCTTAAAGCGACTGTAATATGCCAGGAAGTGCCTCTTTTCCCAAACCATTCACCCTGAGACTCACGGTACAACCAAGGGAGAAATTTGATTGCCCCGTCTTGGATGAGCAAAACGTTTCTTTCACTCAGGCAGTCGATTACATCGCTACGTGTTTTATCCTGGTTCACAACTCGCAGTTCATGAACTTTCCAGCTCTCGATAGCTGTTATGGCTTCTTGGAACACGTGAACCAATTCAACGGGACTATTTAAAACGGCCGCCTGGATATCAGATAGCACAGTTTTCAGTTCTTCGCATCGCTCAGAGAGAAGATCATGGGTGTGGTCACAACTGCCTCTGAAACTTGGATCTGTGGGATCAATCAGGGCATATTTACTGCAGTGATCTGGAACGTGCGAGCTGGTGACGTTGACCTGATTGTAGATGAACAACGACTTGCTATAAAAAAATCCACAGAGCCTGGACCTGTTAGTTTAAGGCTATTGGTTCAACTCTTGCTGCAAAAACTGCTTTTTCTTTTTTCAGAGTAGATACATCACATGTATCTTCCACATTATTAGCTATCTTTACAAGATCTAACCCGTGGTACTGGAGCATATATGCTATGTCTGTTAGAAATGTACAGTGTGTGTATTCTTTTCGTTCTCGTTTCATCAACCCAAAAATACGAGATATGAAAAGTGCTTACAGTGTTCCATGCTAAGTGTGCCATTTAGTTGGTGTTAACAGCGCACCAGAAGCAATCATGCATTTTGTATGCGATGACTAACTTTCTACAACATAAAGATCACCTTAACGTTCACTACAAGGTAAGAGCTGGCAGAAATTTACCGATTTCTTCATAGGTGGTCAGGTCTGCTATGGTAGAAGGTACTTGTCTTTTGATATTGCTGCTGGATGCATTGTCATATGTCTCCGCAAGAGCTTTGATATACTTCTCATTACTTCCGTTGGAAGCTTTCTTCTCATCAAATTCGAGTTTGGGGAGGTCAAAGACTTCGCATCTTGTCGAGGTTCTCAGTGCGTCTCACAGGTCCGTAGCATGACTCGGCGACAACGTTTTGAGAACAGCCACAACAACTTCACGAGTCTCAGCAATATATCGTCTCCTGGTACACTCTGAAGTGGGCGATAAATCCATATCTATCTCACTGATTGCCGATAGGCCACAGCTCCTAAGGAAATCATTGAGTTTCATTTTTCTGTAGCTTTTGACATGTGACCTGAATGCATCTGCCATCAAACTTTTTCGATTTAATGCAGCACTGTTTTGTGGAGTTAAACTAATGTCTGTTTCCTCGAGGGACATATTCTGCAAATAACCAACAAGTAAAGATGTAGTATGTTGTGTCCCATAGTACGCACGCGATGGTTGGTCAATTTTACTGACGAGCAGTATCTTACTGATGGTTAGGACCTCTCCCCACGCACTTAACTTGAATTGTTTTCCATGCACAAGCAACAAACAACCGTGAAAAAGCCGGAAGTGATGTCATCAATAGCCTCACTAGTGAGGGTATGGATCCCGGATGTAGTTTTGTAAGAATGTCATAAGTGGTGTATTTTCTAGTAAGACACCCGTGTCTATATAATAACATAATTTAGACAGTGTAAAAATATGTAAATTGTGCAAAATAATACAAATCCGAAATCTGAATTCAGTATGCAGTGTTTGGTTTGTACATCACAGCCAGGGAAGATAAAGTATAGAAAGTGGCTTACTGTGCTTTGTTGGTCTTCATTTAATGACTCTTCTAACCAGGAACTCGGTTTTTCAATCGTAGAAATTTCTGCCGAAGCCTTTTCATCCATTTCTTGTTGGAGAGATGTGTCATCAGCGAAAACACAAGGCTTCTCCGGGTGATTCTCTTCATGTCCCGATTCTTTCTCTTTGAATACGTCTTTCTTCTCGTTTCCTTTGGCACCGTGTTTTTCTACCTGACCGTCAGACACTCGTTGGTTGTCGATATCTTCTTGTTTGGCAACTCCTGCCATGCTGCAAATTTTTTGTCTACACAGAAGGCATATTGCTAGAAATTTAATGTAAAAGAAGTATTGATTTTGGAACTCAATTCTATTTAGTGTCATCATTTTAATACATGCCCCTATTCCAACACGCTTCTGTATGCCATCACTCGTTTCTATTACAATACGCATCTCGATTTCAGTTAAAGTATCAATTCCAAAAAGCGGACGTATTCTTATGGAATATAAACCCATTTATTCCAGCAAGTTCCCCTGATCTCAGAGGTGCACCTGTTCAAATTGGCGCCCGTATTAGCACCCTTATTCAGCGCCCTTATGCAGTAAGCCACTCAACCCGATGACTCAACTTCAAAACAGAGGAACTTAACGCGAGCCAACAGGAATAACTTTTCCGGTTTCAGAAAAAAGGGCTTTCGCCTGAAACAAATTTACTCCACAATTTCCTTTAGGTGGTTGTGCTGTGTGGCCACTAAATTCTCTGTGAATGGAACAGCGAGTCTTTCCGCATGTCCAACGTATCCCGTAGCTTTCCCGATGTTGAAGGCAGATAGTAATGTACTCAAGCTCTGCAGTCAACTCAAATAGACCAGTGGAAAATATGTCAACACCGGGTTAAGAATGGCGCAAAATCCTTAGAATTTCAATCACAAAAACTTTGATAATAATTTATAAAATGTACTGCGTCTAGTCTCCAAATAATCCAGCCCTTGCCCTAATTGTGGAGTTATTTAAACCCATGCTAGAGAAGAGAGTCCAATATATCACGTGTATGTGCAAGCAGTAAAATAGCACTCCATACAAGCTGTTGTTGCTGTCAAGATTGCGAGGTTCTCTAAGCAAAATTCACAGATGAGGAATAAAGAACTGCCCTTACCAAAGTAAAAGTATGGGTTTGGTATGGTAAATAATGGTCCATATGTGGCCCATACATGGGGAAGATATGGGATGGTTAAACCATGATATGGAACTAATATGGTGCACAATTTTGTGAAAATTTAAGATATGGAAAGGGTGTAGGATTTTATTCCTGGGCTAACTTTGTATGGGAAAACTATGGGAATGAAATGCCCGTATCTAATCCATACCAATGAGTA
The DNA here is from genome assembly GCA_016490735.1 of Pachyseris speciosa. Taxonomy (NCBI): domain Eukaryota; kingdom Metazoa; phylum Cnidaria; class Anthozoa; order Scleractinia; family Pachyseridae; genus Pachyseris; species Pachyseris speciosa. The sequence continues at coordinate 618,409 of JAEMWC010000348.1, forward strand.
TTTTACTGGATTTCTCTTCTCTATGGAAATGATATAGGATTGTCAAATTGCTTGGGAAAACTATGGGAAGGAGGTTCTCATATATGTTTTCCTTAGGACTGGCTGATGTATACTTGGCTTTCATTTTGTATGGGAATGATATGGGAATATTAGCGGAGCTCCAGCAGCCCAAAGGGCCGCCAAGCAGAGCACCATACCTATAGAAACCCGTCAACTGCTTTTCTCATGGTAAAAATGGCTAGCGGTATTGCTCGTGGCCGCGCATGACAACAACGATGACAGTGGTGTTGCCCAATAACTAAATAATATCCTAATAATAATCATAATAATCCAACATGGCGGCCATACTCCACCTAGCCCAGCAGCTGAGCAGCTAGTTTACAGTGTACACCCTGCGTACATCTCCATCTTATAGCCAATTGACACCTGTCAAAACAAGGTATCCGCTGACCAGTGTCATGTGACCATATCACTGGCTCAAGTTAAGACCTCATCGAGGTTAGCTGTTTTTCTTGAAGTTGACCGCTGACCAGGTACTTACTTTCGATTTGATCGCAGGCTCAACCCAGGTGTGGGACACCCAAACCAAATCGAGGTTTAATTTTTCGCAAGTTCTCTGCGGCTCGTAATTTCACATTCACTTGGTTTCTTCATTTTGAGCAAAACAACTTCATCTTCAATCGAAGTTTGTCTTTAAATTCGCGTAAAAAGCATAACAATCAAGAACTTGTCAAAAGATACTCCGGAAGGTGAATTTTCAAGTGATGAAAGGAAGAGCGATTTTTCTCAAGAAAAGCTTCAAACTTGGATCGATTGTGCGATTGAAAACAGTATAATTCAACGCTTCAAGGGCTTTCACTTTACCGTGGCATCTTGCATCTCAGTAAGAAAGGTCACTTAACAGTTCACCTGTGTTAATGGGAGGAACGAGTAGCTCAAACTCTGTGGACAAACCGTTTGCTATTTTTGCGGATGCTTGTTTTTACTTTACTGAAGCTTACGTATTTTCAAGTGGTAGAAACCTCTACAACACAGCGCAGGACAGTGAGGTAAATTAAATAAATAGAAGCTTAACATTTGGTTTAATCGTTGTTACTTTTGCTCAGGAATGAAACTTGTATTTTTCTCTCGCATGGATATAAATAACAATCATCTGTACTCGTTTTGGATGCAAGGAAGTAGTTGAATTGTTTGTTTGTTTTGTTACGTTGTTTTCTTTGCAAGCGAACGAGTGTTTTTACTCGGCTTGGCTCAGATGCCACGCACCTCTCAGTAACCTCTAATTTCATTGGTTCTTATTACCGCGCAGCTCCATTATTTCAGGGCTAGGGTCCATTGTTTCTGTTGTTTGTTTATTGTTTTCTCAGCCAATCCTGTGAACTGTTCCGAGAGCTGCGTGGCGCCTCGCTTGGCTGACTGTTTTTCCACCTTGGTACCTCAACAGTGTTAAGAAACTTTTGCCCTTATCTTAATAACACGTAATCACAATGAGTCCTCGTAAAATTGAGGATTAAAGGCGGAAACTCAAGCTCGAATTAAAAAAACAAAACAACAACAACAAAAAAAGCCGATCAAATGCATGTGCATGTGCA